>CM037834.1:9942181-10542181 GCA_021234535.1 Stichopus chloronotus
AGGGTAAAATTGGCATACAACGTTAAAACAGAAAAGAAAATGTAGACCACATCCGACAGTGACTTCATGTTCTTGAAAAATACAGTGTGTTAATGTAGATGAAGAAACGAATACAACGAAACTGCGAATGAATTGGCAGGAGGAGAAGGCAAGAAAGATAATAAATGTGGCAAAGGAAAAGATAAGGTATGAAGAATAAAAATGAGATTAGGAAAAAAGGACACATTAGGAAAAAAGTAAGAAATAAATTAAAAGAAAAAAATGCAAATGAAGACAAAGAAAAAGAAGGCAAGAGGATGGAAGTAAAGTAGAATACGAACTAGCTGCCTCGAACATGTAATTCTGAGTTTGTTTCTCATTCAAAAGCATGTCCTGGTGCCGAATGTCTTTTGTCTCCCTTGAGCTATATCCATTGCTTTTCCTCTATCGTGGGACTAATTATTAAAGAAAGTCTATATTTGTGGAGAAATATCAATTTCCTGTTTCATTATTTGCTATCAGAGCCCCTCCTTCGATAACAAAGTGAAAGTTCTCGCAAATTTGCAATCAACTGTAAGCTGATGAAAGCTCGTGTGGTAACTTTAGATTCAGCCATTTTAATTAAGTAAGGAACTCGTATTGGTTCATAGACTTTGCATTCATTTCCAAGGAAAGTATCAATAATAGAACCTACTCTTTGTAGGTCAAAGAACGAATCTTAGGAATAGTCTAAATTACATCCATATTTGGCAATGTGGTCACGACACTGCAAAAAAAAAAAGGAATCAACCCAGTGAATTTTCGTTCAAAGGACAATGTTCTATAAATCAAGTGTCTTTTTCTTTTTGTTTTTCGTGTAGCCCTTGCATACTTATCATTTTTATATGTTTATCCTTAATTAAACGTCATTCAGTCCAACACAGTTGAACAACTGGCGGCAAATCAAGAGCAAGGCTGAATGCATATCAACAATGTATTTATTCCACATTTCTTTCACGGTATTTAACTTTTAAAGTATAATGCAATATGTAATTTTCTCATAGAATCATAGAATTTGTAACCATAATTGTATTAATTCTAAAAACAACGAAGTGGTACTAGGTGACCCCTGACCACCTCTCAGCAACTTACCTTTTGAGTCTGGGTTTTTTTTACGATTTACGCTGTGTTATGTCTGAAGTGTATTTTCTGTGTGTATAGCCATATGCTTCATTAGGTAGGTGTGGCCATATGGATTGCATGAGATCAATTGATTGCATTCGTAGTCAGCTCAACTATGGGACCCGCAGAATGGGCCAGATCTAGGCAACTACACAATGTTTATTTCTTGTTGTTGGAGTGGAAGCAGACAAAGTGCTACTCGCAATGGATAGAGTTTATTCAGCAGTGAAACCTTGCATCCTCTATTAAAACGTTGATTCAAAGTATATTCCTATGCTGCTTAAATTTCAGCCTTCCTTTATTTCAACCTGTATCATTCACTGGAGCCTATTGGTATACAAAGAATCAGCTACGCCAAAATCTGAGTGCTGTCGAATCAAACTTACACTGTACCCTCGTGTACAGGGCTGACTTTACCAGGGCAGGGGCTGGGCATAATCTAGCCTGGGCACAAACTAATGACGGGATGCTTTTGACTATAATCATCCACAAGACTAAGTGATTCAGTTATGCAAGGAAGGAAAAAATTTATGTTCACTCCTCAGCTCCCTCTCCCCCCCCCCCCCCCTCCACCCAAACACACACACCGACGCACACAAGGAATGAACTCCAAAGATGTCTCATATGTACATGAAAGTTTACAAAACAAAAACTACCCGAGATGATCTCCCCACATAGTCCAGCATGAATGGCATCATTTCACTTGTAGTCATCATTTTTGAAGTACGAGATATCTTAAATCATAACTTTGTGTGCTTTTTATTCCACATGATTTTGTCTGCGTTCCCGTGACAAGGTTCCCTGGGCACGTGGCCCGCTTGCCCATGCTTAAAGTAGGCCCTCTACATTCTGACTTAACACCATCACCAAGACCGCTGAATCGTTCACATTGTGATTATAACTCTTTAACAGTTCCTCTTACAGTCTTAATCTTAAATAAAAACCCAGGCCCAATTGGTTGATCACATCATCTCTCCATGTCTCTTAATCACCACGCTATACAAGAGATATCATAATGAGACTAGAACAGGCGATACAAGTGAAATGTTAACATACATGTGACTGAACAACAGTAACTGAAACTATTCTGCAAAAGAATTTCGACATCATCTTAATCGATCATAGCTTGCTTACACTGTCTGCATAAGGCACTATAGTTCCTAAGGTTTCAACAGAAAATGAGTCAAGAAGCCGGTTAAGTAATTCGTGGCGCGCAAGGGACGGCGGGAAATGTCAAGGGTCACGGGGATATATGAACTTTTCAAGTTGCCATGCGTATAGCATGTATTGAAGTACGGTTGTTTCGATAACAAGTTACCTTTAATAACGTCGGAAAGTGTATTTACGGTAATGATGGATGATAAAGACCGTAGCGAAGTCACTCAGGAAGATTTCCAGAGATGGAAAGTCACACAATTAAGGATTTTTTTTAGCAGATCGGGGCCTTAAAAGGTCAAACCTCAACCAGGCCGAACTAGTAGCACTTGCTAATGCTGCATTCCAACGGGATGCACCTATCGTACAAAGTGAACATGAAGAGATGGAACAGAGAGAGACAGAATACAGAGAACTATTAAACATAAATCAGACCTACCTTCCAGATCCCTTCAAAGAACTAACAGAGGGCAAGGTGAGGCGAGTGGCATTCGTAACTGCCCCCCCCCCCCCATTTCTCACTTTGAAATCGCCGAGTTTCTTGCCATTCCCAGTGGTTCCTCAAGTGATGACACTCAAGGAATGGCGTTAAAAATGCGAATGATTGGTGACTACAATGAAGGCAAGGCATTTACTTACTTTGATGCAGAGTGGCTGAAAGAAGTCCAATATAATGCAATAAGTCAAAACTCATCATACTGTGTATTAAAGGCAGAGTGCGTACCATCTGAGAGAATTAAGGATCCTCCCCATGATGTGTGGGTTATTGTCAATAAGAAGACAGGGAAAGTAATGAGTGCTCACTGTGGCTGTTTTGCTGGGTAAGAAATGTATTGAATAAATTCTAACTTTTACATTATACCCAGTCCACCAAACTGAAGTAAAAAAAGTAATATGGATGAACAATTGAAAGTGACAAAAAAATCAGTGTAATGTATTAAATAACAATGCTTAATAAACTGAAGAAGCAAAATCATAAGTTAAATTATACATACGTAAGTAAAAGAAAGTGAAACTTCATTAATTTTGCCCACAGACACTAAAACCTATTGGATCCTACTGTAGCTAATTCCAAATAACAATGGGCTTGTACTTGCCTTCATTTTGATGGAGAATTAGCCTCACAACCCATAGGATAACTTCAACTAGTATAAACTAGGCCTTACTTTCTAGGCATGTATGCAGTATTGATCCTGTGTAACTAAGCATGATAATATTATGAGTTTATGAACATTTTTCCCTATGCAGATTGGGATCTACATGCAATAATGTAGGTGCTGTACTTTTTAAAGTGGACCACGCATTCATGAGAGGGTGGACAACAAAGTCTTGCACTTCCTTGCCATGTAAATGGAACACATACAGTGGTGGTAGAACGCGTGGGTCTTCACAGATTGAAGGCACAAGAGTATCTGACATGGAGTGGAGAAAACCCCATTTTTGAAAAGGAGGTTTGTTGTATTTTTGTCCTAATGCTGCTGTTTGTTTAACACATTCTGTTGATTTTCATACTGTAGAAGCAAGATTTACAATAACCTCAAATGGAATCTAAAGTAAAAGTTGCTTGAAAAGTACATAATAAAGACCGCAATCCATTATTTCAAATTCTCCTTTTTGTGAGGGAGGTGTTGCCTTCCCTCCTTTGAAAGATAACATTTTACCTCCCCTATGTTGCCCAGAAAGTCTTCAGGTTTGCAAGATATTTATCTTCAGACTACATCATACTTATAAAGTCCTATTGAGTAAGGTCTTACATACACTTGTAAAGAAGTTGTAATTCTCTTTCATAACAGGGCAAAGAAGATCAATCAACCCATCCAAAGGAAGCTCTTTCAACCATCTGGTCCTGTCAAAGAACCATGCATCAAGGATCTGACGTGGTGCTCTTTTTGAGACTATGCAGTCATCATGCATACAACCTTACATTATTATGAAAGGTAGTTACAGCTTCATGGTATGTGATGACATCAATGTGGACCATGAAGTGGAATGTGCCACATCAGCTACAATCCCTAAAAGCCTGTCAGAATTGGCTACCCTTTGTAAGACAGCTGACTCACTTATTAGTTTTTTAAACAGCAATCATTTTTCGCCTGAAGAAGTTACAATTTTGGAAGAATGTACTCGTGGCCAACATTCTGTCCCTCTCTGGCATGAACAAAGAAAGGGCCGCATCACAGGATCCAAAGTACACAATTTCCTGACTCGTATGCGCACAGTCAAAGCCCAACCACAAACAAATGTTTCTAATTTGATTTGTTATGTCATGGGATATTCAGCACCAGATCCGTCTCTTCCTGCTCTCAAGTAGGGTAGATTGCAAGAGCCCGTTGCAAGGGATAATTAAATAAAAAAGCAGAGAAAACACCACAAAAATTCCTATTCCAGAAAGCTGGCTTGTTTGGTAACTCTGAATTTCCAGTTTTAGGTGCCAGCTCAGATGGTTTGGTGAGTTGCTCCTGCTGTGGAGATGGGCTAGTTGAAATCAAGTGCCCCTTAAGTATAGTTGGCCAAACCCCATCACCCATGAATTGGAGCTACTTTTTTTGACTAACATAAGTGGAGACATCAAACTGAAGAAGACTCATGCTTACTATACACAGATTGTGATGCAGTTAGGGGTCACTAGACATCACAAGTAATGTGATTTATATGTCTTCTGCACATTGTGAAAGAATTCACCTTGGACTTATAGTAAATTTGTTACAGCACCTGAAATCATAAAGCTATAATACAGAAATATCAAATACAGAATTATTTGAAATGCAGTTGAAACTATATTGCTCTTTTCCTCATTTCACATTCTGTTAAAGGAATATTGTGCATCTTTTGATGTAACATGAAATTGCATTATCACTGGTGTTACTCAATGCAAGGAGATGATAAATATTGAAAGGTCCACTATTTCATTACTCTGCTTCACATATAATGGTATGCTATTTTGTTTCAAGTATGAGATATTCTGACTTCTGAATTTTAAAGGCAAATTCTTCTCACCCCAGACAGTTCCAATTTTCCCGACGTACTACTTCTAGCCCATCCCACATCTATCTAAAACTCATCTTTATCCAGACACAATCGTATTTTATTGCTTCAGGCCATATCCTGGTGAGCATCCAAGAACCTATAGTGTAATCAGAACATATAAGTGCATGAATGGTGAAGGAATAACCTTTCTATTACATTGTCAATACTGTAACTGTCCAATGTTTACTGCTTGATTTTACTGACCAGAGGAGGCAGTAGGTTGGCCAGCCCACAACATACTATCATAATGTCATCTACCAGAGGGATGAGTGCTATTGGCATAGTTCTGTTAAGAACACTAAACCATTTAACCCTGCCAGTGGCACGTTCCACATGAATTCGTATGCTTGCAACTTTTTTTGTTTGTTGTACTTGAACCTTAGTCATCTGAAGCTTGCCAGAACTAGGTGGGGGAATCTCCAAACTGCATTGCCGCAGTAATAAATCACTTTGTATTGGAAAAACCCTGTCTGCCATAATTTTGTCCCCAGGATCAAGGAGGTCCAGGAAACCACTATTTTGCACAATGAACTGATCAGATGATCTTCCACCCCAGGCTTTGAATACAAATGTTATCATGCCATTGGGTGATATGGCAATTAAAAATTTTGCTGTGTTGTGCTTTTTATAACTTGACCATGTCAAGGATTGGAGTTGTAGGTGTCTGGGACGTTCAAGAAAATTTTAGGCAGCTCTTTTTTGGGGGGTGGTCGATTTTTTCTTGTCATGTCACGTTCTGGCCAAAAAATAAGTCGTGCAAGTTCTCTGGATAAGAACTTTATCCATGTGTTGAATATTTGAGAACAACTCCCTATTGTTATACCAAACACGGCCGATAAGAAAATCATAGATACTCCCAATCTCAATTTAAGAAGAACTAAAAAGAATTCTTCTTTCACCTTCAGTTTCCTGTTGCGCCCGTGGCACTTTGGTGAGTTTGCCTTAAATTTACGCTTATATTTGGTGAAAACAATTTTTCTCTTGCAATTCCAGTTCTGTAATTTCTTTGCACGTGGTTCAATGTGTCCGCATTGTTTTTCAAAAGTATTCTTGTTGGCGATTCCAGTTAGACCCCTCAGTTGTTTTTCATTTTTCATGATTTTTGTTGAGAAAGGTTGCCTTAATTTTATTGACTGAAGTTTTTCTTCAAGGCACCTCTTTTCCTCCTGTAGTGTCTCAATATCCATTTCTAGCTTCAGCTGGTCAACTCAACCCACACATTGGCTCCTAGACGCACTGATATATATCTTCGACGCATTGGCCTTTAACTTTCTATTCGTACACGTTACTCCATACTAGAGAGGATGGTTTGATATTACTAATAATTGGAATTGGATACCGTCTCCAACCACGATTTGAGTATCACAGTGATGATATGATGGAATATACTTCTTAGATTTAATGCCGATCAATCAACTTAGGCGAATATTTATTTCAAAACTCATAATTTCTCATAGCTACCCACCTGCTGCATATAGTTTGAGACATCGGTGAGTGTATGGCCATTGTTAGTAACTTTTGCATAATAAAATATTTCCCCTAATTCAGTATTCTTACAAATCTAATCGTTGAAAAGTCAAAACTTTCGTCTCCAGAATGGTGCTTATAAGCATTCTCAAACCCAATCTCCACACTTCCTGAGGATGTTCTATGACGAAAAGCAAAAACTTTATGAAAGAAATATGCTAACCGATTGTATAAAAACAAATGGGATACATGCTGAATTTGTTGTTTATACCGTCATGTTGGTGAGGCGAATAATTATGACTTACGATCGAAGAGAATTCTCAAGTATCTGAAAATATTTCCATATGTCGATTTATTTTGCTGTTAAGGGTAAATACTTGAGTGGTTGACTTGTGTGAAAAGTTAAACTGTGAATAATAAAAAGCGTTCATTAGGAATGTTTCATGATATATTTACTTGTTCATTTTTTTTGTAAACACTCTCAGTCGTCAGGTCTTAACATATATTCCTTATAAATCAATTGTTATCGAGAAGCGTATTTTCTCTCTTAATATTTATTATCATTTGCTTAGTTAACTTTTTCTTTCATCTTGTGGTTTTAGCTAAATATTAAATCTTTCGAGACGTTCCATCTCTTTGCTGAACGCATCACTTACAATTGATGCTGCAATAGCAAATATCTCCGCCACACGTTTCTCTGAATAGGAACACTTTTTAAGTCCTTAAGGGTATCAAATAGGTCTAAAGTTGTTTTGCAAATTCAAAACATGTAGTGTACATATAATTTTGTCTTTTACGTTTGTCCAGGGAGTCTCTACCAACTCCCTGGTTTGTTTTCCAAAAGGTTACTGTTCTAAGATATGTCTCTCTCAGACACACGTTGAACGTCAATGCCCAAATTAATACCACAGCTCCATATGAAACAGTCAATGTTGTAAAGTATGTGGATATATTGTTCTCAAGACGATTCTTTATTAGCTACATTACCATTTGATCATGTCTAAATAAAAACAGATGTCTCATCTCTCGAATTACGTTTATTGCCTTGTAAAGTATCACTTTGCAAATGTTAATGGCATGCAAGTTACAATGTGTTAAACTTAACGACATCTTATCACTCTTAAAGGCTACAAGAAAAGGTTAAACCGTAGACACCATGCAGACAGACATACAGACAGACTGGTAGACAGATAGAAATCAATAAAATGAATGCATACAATACTTACACAATCATTTATATTTTTATATATATATTGTCCATCCATCGTGTCAACTTACCAAAATGAGTTACTATTTGTGTGTTTCTATTATGTCAATAGCATTTAAAAATTAAAAGGGTCTCATGATGCTATAATTCGTAGCTGATACTGTATTTCTTTAAGTTCGTATCAGAGTGACTACGTTCATTAAACCACTAATTAAAAGATCTATCATGATTTGGACAGTTCGACCAACTTATATGCTATCCCTGTCCCCAAAGTATGAATATTAATAATCATATTGATTTATCTCACTTCCATACATCCGTGGTATTTAGAGTATGCACATTCGCATTAACACGCTTTTGATAGTAAAACACAGAAAGGTTACGCAACACATTCGTAACCTTGCTATTGGAAGCTACTTGATGTCGCAAAGGAAATTATAGGACTAACCCTACTTTTGAGCAACACATAACCAATAGCGTTAGTTCAATAGCGTCAGTAATCAATAACATCAGTGCAATAGGTAACCAATCTTCAGTTCAATACCCTACGTAATAAATAGCACAAATTCAATATGTAATCAATAGCATCAGTTCAATACGTAACCGATAGCATCGGTTCGATACCCTACGTAATAAAAAGCAGTTCAATACCCTACGCAATTGAAAGCATTAGTTCAATACGTAAATAATAGCATAAGCTCAATGTATAACCCATTGCACACATTCGAAACCCTGCGTAACTAATAACATCAGTTTAATACGTAACCAATAGCATCAGTTTAACACCCTACATATTTAGTACCATCAGTTTAATACGTAACTAATATCATCAGTTCAATGCGTAATCAGTACCATTTCAGTTCGATATCCTATACGTAACCAATGCCATTAGTTCAATACGTAACCACCAGTTCAATACCCTACATAGTTAAAAGCATCATACCAATACGTAAATAAAACCATCATGTTGATACCTTACATGCTTAATAACACCAGCGCAATACGTAACCTATTGCACCAATTCGCTATCCTACGTAATTAATAGCATCAGTTACCTCATCGAGAACATCAGTTTTATAACGCAATTACAGCCGGCAGAAACTCCTTTAAATGTCCTTAAAATCTGAAATGCTTTGGCATTTAGTGACGTAACGAGGTGTTTCATCCTTCTTTGATTACCACCCTTGGTGGTTAGAGTGTCCTTCTTCCAATCACAAGGTCCCCGCATCAAATCCCTGTGAAACTCAAATTACTTGTTCAATAAAGCTGTTTATAGTGGTGCTGTTATTGACATGGGTCATTTGGTGATTTCATTTTGGGTTCCTGTCGTCCGCTTCAGGTATCATCCGTTTCAGGTTGCTCGGAACAGCTGGTGGGCGCTCAGTGGGCAGGTCCTCCACCCCTCCCAGCCTTTGGAAAAGTGGCCAAAAACTGGGAAATACACTCTCGTCCGTCAAATGGGGAGGTTAAATCGCTTGGGTTGGGTTTGTAGTATGGTATTGTTGGTTCGACAGTACCGCGTTACCCTCTGAACACTGATCGAAATGAGTGGGCGAATTTCGCCGGCGGTGTTCATATACCATCAACATGGTAAAGAATCATCGATGAATCTTTAGACTTTGTGATACTCAAATTATAAACTAATTCATCCTGAAGGAACCCTCTAATTCATCCAGATGACTTGTCCTTGCCCTCTACCTCTTTGAATTAGCACAACCTACACTAACAATGTTTACCGTATCTGCATCATTCATTTGTATCTATTGTTTAATTTACCATTCCATTGGCCCTCAAAAGAGTTAAGTCAGCCATTAAGCAAACTGTGTAACCGCTTTCCTGGACCACCTGCCCCTCTTTCTTTGATATAGTTCTTTGCTAACTACATTGATAAGCTGTAGTCATTGACTGACAGGGAACACGTTATCACTGTCACTGTAAGCCAATTGGAAGCCAAGACAATTGTCACGTAGACTGTCTCCCTGAATATTTTCATAACAGCTTGTCGGTCATTGGCACTTTGATATATGGTTACTAGCCTTCAATGGTATATATTTCTCGCTAATGGCTCTATCTTGTTGTCCAAGGTGATATCAGGAAGAGAAAGGGAGTGATAACCTTTCGTCCAGCGACTTATCTCACGAAGATGGTTCCACGGTATAGACTTTCATGGCGTTGTTCGAGGTTGCTCAAGAACTGATGAGTCAGAGTGTTTGTGATTAGAATGTATTTTTATAATTTCATGATATTCTCTTAGCCAACGTCTGCTTATACCCTCTTAGGATTCCAGTAGTGTTTGTTGACACAAAACATGTCCAAACTTAACATCGGTGTTCTCTTCAGACACATATCAATACCAACAAGTATAGATCTCTTCCATTTAAAGCACAGTGAATATTAAATGAACCAGACATGAGCTTGCATTCGAACATATGGAGAAAAAGTCGCAATGGCCAAACAAGTTTCAAGGAGCTCAGAATTTCTTTCCCTTTGCTGCAAATTGTAGAGTTATATTTAAACTGCGTATGAATATTTCGAAGGGCTAGAGCAGATGACTTTATCAGATAGAGTGCCGTAATATTTGTGCTAATTGCAAAGTCCCATTTCAAAACCGTCACAGAATAAGAAACGGAAACTGATGAAGCACTGTCCCAACGGCTATCCACTCTGTTTCATGACTTATTAAATGTTCCTGAGACAATGCAATCCTATCATCTGGTTAGATTTGTCCCTTTTACTTTGAGTCATGAGACTAACTGAATTACGTAAAACTTGTTCAGCTGTTTGTTTTTACGATGAAAGACTGAAATGTGAAGTGCCCGTGGGAAGAAAATCTGAGGCACACGACTGTCACCAGTGGTTAGTGTGAGGATAATATGTGACATGTTATATCATTTGGTATTCCGTGGGACATTGTGTGCACATTTTATGAATATTTAGTGCACAAATCTCCGAATGGAATATTCCAGATCGACTGTGGCTCACTACGATCTTCTTTGTTCTAGTACAGAAACTGGTCATAAGTGGTGTTGAGACGATCAGTAATCCAGACTTGAAACCTTCTTTAATCGATGGTGTCTCGGTAAGCAGACGTTTATATTCTCAGAGTTTCTGGTGAAAAATAGAACATATCAAAACAATTAACAAACAAACAAAACAGTAAAAGGCAAGTGCGAGAACAAAAGCAGCAAAAGACACAAACATCATAAAAAAGAATTTGAAAACAACTTGCAACGTATGACTAGGGAAATTTGGCGAGGTTAACGCCTTTAAAGGGAAATGTTTACTATCTTAAAAATGAAAAAAAGGTAAACAGATAAAAAGAACAGGAGAAACAGACTAAAATTGTAAAAAAGTTACAATGCAGTTAAACAAAATTAGGAACAAACAAAGGCCCAATAAAACATAGCCTTCTACTTTCTATAACACTAACGTCACGCAGCGTACGTCGTAACATTATTGTCATCGTCGTATATTCAAAGTGGAGGCTGTGAGTACTCAATGTCCGAAAGTATAATAAGCTATAATTAACTGCTGCCATCGGCTATAAGGTGGCCTACGGGGCCCAACGTATTTTAAACGATAACATTCTTTGGTCACTAGCTAAGCCGCTAAACACTTTTGCCCACGACTACCACCAAGTGACAACCAGAGCTGTTACCAGTTTAACAGTAACGCCGCCACTACCGGTAGTGACGCCGCCACAACCGGTGGTGCATTTGATTTGACTTCTTTATATCTGCGATAAATTCAATATTTTAACTGAACATTGACGACATAAAGCAAGCATAAATTTACTGTACACAAAATAAAACAGTTTTACTACAATGTCTATACATGACAAAAAGAACACAGTTATTCATAAAGCTAACAAACTGAAGATAAAGGACCAGAAAAAAAAGTAATCTATAGTCTAACATAACTGAAAAAAAGAGAAAACGGAAGTAGAGGAAAAGAAAATCAAAGAAAGAGAGAAGATGAAGAAGATGAAAACAAGTACATGTTGTAAGAGTGGTAAGAGGTAAGTAGGTTATAGGTTAGATGAGGACATTCTTACTACTTTCACTTTCTACGTTCTTACTTACAAAGGATATATAAGGTTACAAGTTTTCCAGTTTAATTTACAGTCACTTTTAAGTCAATTTTAAAATGTTAGCATGGAGTGATGGCGTGATGAGTGTATCATTTAAGTTAATAATATAAGTAGGCCTATAGCTGGGTAGAAAATTCTATTATCAAACAATAATAGTTTAATTTCTGAAATGTGTAAAGTCAACTCGTTAGCTGTTAACCAATTAAAATATGGAAAACAAAATCACGAGTAAGAACTGGTAATACATCATAAGCAGATGGGCATTGTATGCAGACAGTCAATAGTAATCATTCCCAAAAAATGACCTCTAAATAGATGTCTACATGTAAACATCCTTTGTTTATTAAAAAACAACAATGATCCCAAGATTGAACCTTGAGGAACACGCATATTGCAGTACAGGGAAGAGGGGTTTACTCGGCTAAAGGAAACGAAATGTGAGCGATCTTTTACTTAACTTGTAAACCACTACAGAGCAATACCTCCAACGCCATACTAAGAAAATTTGTTTTAAAAATAATGTGATCAATTTTGTCAAAAACTTTCGAAAGGTCTAGGTATAAGACTGCAGTTGTACGATTGGTATCTAGACCTTTGGCAGTTTTGTCAGTAAGAATTAGTGCAGCCATGTATGATGCATGGTAACTCCAAAATTGTCCTATGTATGTGTATGGGGACCCTCATCGTAGTGAAATTAATGTACTTGACATTTTTATAAGCGTAGTATAGTAATTATGATGTACTTAGTTGTAGTGGATGGAGTGACACGTAACATTGACAGACAAAATGGACGAGGAAGGTGTTTTCGACCAAACATTCCTCCCCTAGGAAGGCGAAATAAGATGCTTTGCTCCCGCAAGTCCTAAGCTTTATAAAGGTTAGCACGTTAGCACAAAAGTGATTTAATAGGTGGAAATGTTCTACTTAAATCAATCAAAAGTAGTATCATTTTTCGTACATTAATGTTTTTTCATCAATTGCAGATAGGAGATAAGATTCCCATTTCATGACTGCAGGGCTTAGGACTTAGGACACCAGGAAAAGTTCCATCGGGAACTTTATAAAATCATAAGTTTTCGTGTGTGATCAGCGTCAATTAATGACGGCACTGCGCTTAGATAATTCTGCCCTTTCGATGGGCCCAAAAGGGCTTAAACAAGACAGACCCCACTCTCTGCTGAAAATTTTGAACACGTGCCTGATATGTCCTGTCAGAGACGTAAAGCAATATGTGCCATCATTTCATTTCGTGGCGCTCCTTGAGTTTAAAGTATTGCCCTTTGTCATGCAAGTTTAAGCTAAGTAAAGCTGGGACGTGAGTTGAAAATTTGTCATTGAAGTCAAATTCCGCGGAATATGTCATAAATATCACACAAAATATGGCTTTATCCCAAGTTTTGTATACATGAATATTCATATCCATTCCCATTGTTCTGTTTGATTTTAAGTAACAGGCATTGACTATTCTATGCTTTCTTGTAGAGTCTGAAAATGTTTAAACAATTTTCATATTCAAACATCTTGAAAATGAGTGCACATTCTTTTTCAGATTGTGTGACAAGTGTGTTTTTCCCGTAGTTTCTCTTCCCTGAAACACTGACAAAGAACAAATGTCCAGGCTATTTCATATCGCATATTTCACATATTCCAGCTTTAATCTCATTATCGCTTTAATCTCAAGAAATAGATTATGCATTATTGTAAACTGAAATGTGTCTGAAAGAAAAATAATATTTAATCGATTTTTTAACCCATTTAACCCATTCCATTTATCGTCTCCTTGACTAGACCTAAACATTTAATTCCATTTCCTTTCTGTCGGCATTCCGTGACAGTGAATAAGTACATTCTACATTAAAATTTCGCGACACATGTTACTAATCGATCTGATATCACTCACTATGTAATCATCAGTAGTGTCATCAGATCTGAGGATATTTTGTAATATTCCATGCAATACAGTCAAAGACACATGTTCCATGACATACTCTCACGGTCTCATTTCCACCTTGCCCTAAGGCGCATGTTATTAGCTTTGAGAGAATGACCTGATAGTTTGACCTCAGACTCAAAGAAATGGGCTCCAGTCCCCAGGCAAAAGATGCAACTGATCTAATCACAAAATGTTAATCACAAGAAATGCATATTGAAATGTGAAAACAAAATAATTTATTTAATAATGCCTCTGTGTATATTTATTCATATTTTAAAAATATCGAAAACGTCTAATTTTTTTTATTGTGACCCGAACTCTTTGCTGGCCCTTAGACACGTGTCTTGTCTACCTAAGTAATCCAGCGCTGCATTTACACACAGCGGTAAATGTTTGAGGTTTGTTGCCGTACAAACGTGTCACATTTTCGAACCCTGTAATCACATCATTGGGATAAAACTTGTCACCGCTAAAGACCACTTCAAGAATAGCGTAGGGGCAACATTTGATTAATGATGAAATAAAGACAAGTCAAATACAAGCCAAGAATCAGCTATTGAAAATGGGATATTCTCTATCAAGGATTTTGGAAATGATTCTCACTAGTGAACGATCGGAACACGAGTGAGGATTGCTGAATTTCTTTTTCTCTAATCAATTTGCGCTTTAAAGCATCTGCTTTAACATCTGTTCCTATTTATTTCACATTTTTCTTGTCCAAATACTGTGTTTGATTCACTAGAAGACATTTAGGGGGTATTCCGATATAGGACAGACATGTTATGAAGGTTGACTTTTGCCTTTAAATAATAAAATCACTTTGTGGAAGTAGGATTGAATATACCACTGTCACCCATCTACAACCTCCTTATTATTTTTTATTTTCTATGCCTTTCAGTGAACAATGAGCACACACAGTTATTATCGTCAATGATGTGAAGAAGGTGGTAAACTTTAATCTTGCCCAAACGACACGTGACGTTCTTGTGACGTAAATGCAATTCATTATCTGAATAAAGATAATCGTTTACGGGAGAGACGCAAAAGCACCCTTTAAGTGAGCAAGAATAACTTCTGCTCTCAAAACAACCTGCCTAAGATGTCTCGGTAGAATATCTTGCTGCTTGTAGGACATTTTGAGAAATTCAAGAGGGGAAGATCAATACCACTTGAAACAAAAGTCGTCGGCAATTGCTTACAAACTCTTGACTTGTGTCTTATTCCTCTGTCAGCATCCGAATAAGGACGAAATGCCTGCCCTACTTTCTTATTCTTTGTGTTAAGAGTTGCTTCTTACACATGATTGTATTGTCATATTTACCAGGATTCTGCTTGGTGAGTCCGCTGGTTTTCTTCCCGTTGAAAGATAGTAAAATGGTTGAGAAAGTAACCATTACCAGCTAAACCTTGACAAGGTATCAATGAAACTTTAGTACCCTCTCCTCTGCCATTCCTTCCCTGTGCATTATTGTAGTTAAATGTTTACGTTTAAATATTGGTGAGGACGGTGTGCCGAAGTAAGGTATTCACTAAAACTTAGTAAGAATCCTCAACTCCTATTGGCCCAATGCAGTCAGGTGACCGTGGTTTATCCTCGCATAACCGCACGATAATTTAATTGTACAATCACGGGGGGGGGGGGGGGGGGAATACGATCAAATCGGAGACCGACAGTATTTTGTCTGCTATCTGATGTAGTGGTACCGTACTTGCCAATCGAACATTGTTGCCATTTTGTTGATAGTAGTACTTTTGCTAGCCGTTCTTTTTCAATAGAATTTGTTATTTACAAAATCCAAATTTCCTTTTGTTTTTACTTCTTATTTTTCCAAATCATCAAAAAAATAAAGGATATTGCACTCTCCGGAGTAGGTGCTGTTGCTGGAACTCTCCCAGTGAATCACCTTCATTCGCCTCTATCGTGCATTTTCTTGTAATTAATGCACGATCCAGTTTTGATTAAACTTTATTATTGATTGCGAAGAGGCGTGTGTATGTGGGAGGGGGGGGAGGTGCAAATTAACATTTGTGTTGACCTGTATTGACAGGTAACATATCAGTTTGCCTTACGTAAGTTCTTCCATTTAGCATGTTATAATTTAATAACTTTTATTAATTAACTTTATTTATCAATTGCCCATTCATATGATACACTGGACCTTTCATCTTTAACATTCAATTTGGCGTCGAGTACTTGATACCACAATGTATGCATCAGCAACTTCCATCTCAATACATTAAAATTCGCTGCTAAATCCCGTGATGGAATGATTGGTAACCTATCATATCTTCCTTTTTCCAAGCAAGATGGATGTCTGCCTATTTGATTGTAACAACTCCCTGGTCTAAGCAGACGGCATACATCCCACTGTGACAGATGGTTCATAGCGTATCTCATGCAGAGAGGCAGACAATGAAAAACGAATGTTCTCTTTTACAAATCTTGCTGTGCAAAGTGTTTCAGAGCAACATTAGAATCTGTTACGAAACAAAAAAATTTATGTATATAGTTAACTCTGGCTTTACCCTGCTTCAGTCTAAATCAAAAGCAGTTTGACATTCAAATGACATTAACCTCATAGGGAGATGACCATTAAATGCATCAATAAAGTTATACACTAAGATGGTATAGATGCATACTGAAACATGTACGCAAACTTATGTATATTATGTATGTTACTTATGTATATGGATATCATAAATATAAATATGTGCTCCATATAGTGATGAAAAATATATCATCTCATCCATTACAGATAAATCTCTCCGTTTTGAAGACAAAGTAACGTAGCCAGTGTATGTGTTTTTTATCTCGATGTGATGTGAACTGCAGTGTGACATATGACATATTCTACAAACATTACGCAGTTTCTTACTGTCTCCTAAACCTACTAATATTGACAAAGTGAAAAATCTGATATCAGTACTTCATATTACATTGTGAGAGATGTTTAGTGACTGCACCGAAGTGATGGCGTACTGCACAAAATCTCATAACGCCATTTCGTTTTTGTGTGCATGGTTGTATGGTTTAGATATTGGCGGATACATTTACAAATACATTTACAAATACGTAGATATATTTCAAGAATCGAAAGTAATCCTCTAACACCTGAAGAAACTGCATGACAAGTGTAGTTCTTCACGTAGTTATAGGTATCAGTACTGTCATGTGTGGTTTTTACTACATTCGTCGTGTGTAGTACTAATTAGTTTCAGTTATAGGCCATTATATTCCCATATGTCTAATGCTGTTCAAATGTAAGAACAGATCACATTTCAAACTAAGGAATCCATGCTTTTAAGACGATTACGGGTGAGACTAACTGAAACCATATAAGACAGACTGATGCATGTGTTAGCATTTGTTAGTAGGTTTACTGACGCTATGACGTGAATCTCACACACAGGGTAAAATGTTTGACAATTCAAATTTATCCTTAATTTTAAAGTTCATGCTACCCAACACAGAAGTGTTTCAGGTTTGTCGTCAACAAGATCCGCTGAAAACAATGATTAATGTTCCTATGTAACTTAAGTGATACTCGACTTTCAGATATATACACTATTAAAGTAGTCATCTCGTATGTCAATCATTACCCTAGCTTGAAACAAGCAAACTGAAGAATATAATAAGAAAGAAGGAAGAATTTTCAGGATGGGAAAACACAGATGTCAGGTATGCATCACCTTCAGAGTGGCAGGAACGCGGTTACTTGATGCAGCGATGAATGTGGGGATTTTCGCTTCTATTTGGGGTTCTAGAGCTGTGATATTTTAGTGTTTGTAATTCTAGATCAGTGATATGCTAGTGGTTGTGATCCTAGATCAGTGATATTCTTAACAGAGTTACAGATTACGCCTTTACATTCACTATTGCAGCCCACCGTGCTCTTTTCGAAGGTATATAATAGCCCATTTGTTGTCCTAAGGGGCTATGGCGACCAGATAAAGGATTTCATTTTTGCTGTACCTTTCTGCCACGGCATTGCATTAGCAAACAAACCCACACACAACACACAAACAAAAAGACACAAACCACAGTGAATGACATGATTAAATCAGTATCTCCTTGTCAGTAGTAAGAATATCTCCATGCATATTGTGAAGCATATATAGTATAAGTTGTATATTGAAATGTTAAGATCTAAAATCATACATCATCTTAGACTCATGGTAGTGCCACGTGGTCATATACAGCTTGAAATTTCAACAATTATATAAACTGCTACAGTTATTCAACCTCCGCCTGCCTCAAATGTTAATGTGAAGCTATTTGTCACAGTAGCCATCTTTACCAATAATAGAAATAATCCATCTCAAAGCGACTCAAATCTGCTAAAGCCTGATCACAAATCTTGGACATTCTTTTTTATTTGTAAAATCCACATAAATATTTAAAGTGAAGCTACATATAAAATTTCCATAGCTAAAAATAATATACAAAAACGTCTCTCATGTTAGAATATATCATGAAGGGGATATATTGGTAGGGGGCTATATTGGTAGCTTAGATGAATGTCATTAAACATTTATTAGTGTATATATTTAAATTTTTGGTGTCTCTCTCTGTGTCAAGGTGAAGGACGACTATACTGTTTTATAAAGGATTCCATTTGTACTTTTCGATGTAATCTATAAGCATAGATAGATAGACAGATTGACAGATAGACAGATATATAGATAGATAGATAGATAGATAGATAGATAGACAGACAGAAAAACAGACAGACAGATAGACAGATGGACAGATAGACAGATACCCTTTTTGACATTTATGGTTACTCCCACCACTCGCTTTTACGGCTTTCATACCATTTCTGACAGATGAAAAAAATGTCATATATAACATTGTAGCAGTCTGGTACTGTCAAATTCCAATAATCCCCTTACAGACTACTTTTACACCTCCGAGTATAATAGTACTGACCCATATGAAACAAATCAAAAGTATCCAACATTTAACATAAAGTTGATAATCACCTTTTTTGTTATTTGTGATGTATAGACTACCCATAACACTGAATTATGTCGAAGTCTGTGCCGGTGTTCTCGTGTGTTGTATGCGGAATGAATTCACGGCATGCATCATCGTCACCACGATCAACAACATTATTATCATTATCACATCATTAATCATCTCTGTTATTATTAATATAGACCAGTATTTTAATAATCGTCATTGCGATCGTCATTCTTAACATCATAATACAAAAATTACTATCAACAACACCACCAACATTATCTGCATCAACCGTATCTGCTTCAGCAACATGATAATCATCATCATCCTCTTCACATCATCATTATTACCATCATTAATATCACCTCCATCTTCAACCTCTGCATCATCTCCATTTGCATCACAACATCTTCATAACAACCATCATTATCGTAATTATCATTACTTTCGTTATTATCATTACCGTTATGGCAGCAGGAGGAGAATCATAATCATCGTATCTTAATGACAATGATAAAGAGAAAGGATGATGATGATAGCAATAATTACATCTTTTATTTCAGTCCTTCTTCTGTATAGCACTTCCTGTTGGTCTACTTAGTCTTAACTATCCCCCCCCCCCTTGGGATCGGCTATTTATACTAACATGAATAGTGATTACCTCCCACACCTTACCATCTATTTTGTAGAAATGGTAACATAAATTTCCCTCTTTGTGACACTGCGTTTAATTGAATTGCTCCCGGGTACTCAAAAACTAATTTTGTGATGATTTCACAAAGTCTCAAGATTGTGATTCTATGTGATTCTCTTGTCTTGTCCCTGTAGTTTGTTGTATCAAGAAAATGTTAAGTAATACTTGGGGCTATAACTGTTTGATTAATAAATGCTACCTGTAAGGTAAATGGATCTTTTTTGCATCTTTTCACTTCAATTTCAAAGTAGTCTTTAAAACCTGACGGACTCGAAAAAGGGACAAAACATCTTAATGGAGGCGTTGAACTTTGCATTGACAAAGGCAATAAAATTTTTATCATTTATTAATTTTTTTTTTAGCTCATTTGTATTCAGACGTAAAAGTAGGTTATGTGTATAGACAGATTCGTAGACACAGTCGGTTGGGGGAAATTCTTTTATATGCAAAGAGTAATCAAAACAGTGTATATGGCATTGAATTTGTAACTTCGTCTTCGAAAATGATGAAAGAGTAACGTTATATAATCATGTAATTAACTGTAATCGATGGAATCCAATGTAAAATTGTGCCATTCTGTCCCTGATACACACATTGTTCGCACATTTCAGTTTTATTTTAATCCTTCAGTCATTTTTAAGGTAAAATGAAACGACTCAAATGATTTGAAGAAGTAGACCTAATTACCATATGAATTTAAGCTGGCTGCAGTGTTGTGTATGTACAACACAGTACGACGTCACTGGAAACTATGACGGAACGCAAGTGACTTTTAATAACACTACTACCATATTTAAGAAAGCCTTGGAAGCCATGTTCTGCAGGAACGGAACAACTTGAATGCACAGACACTAAAATACAAATGTAACTTTATATCCTTTTAAACCATGAGCAGTCACTGTCAAACTTGATACCATTTACTTTATTCAAAGAGAACTTTTTCTTTAGACCTTCCGACAGACGTAAGCACGGGTCAAGTCGTGAAATGAATTAAATGTTGGGATAGAATATTTGTGAGGATTAGTGCTAAGATAAGTAAGACTAATGAACACAACCTTGCCGTATTCGTGCGTGTTCTAAATTTAATCGCTGACTTGCGAATGAAAGTAAGAACAAAAAAAAACAAGACGTGAATTTTCTCACCGGCAGGTGAACAAATTTTGGGTAATATGTGGACACAATTCTCCACACGGTTAAACTAAAGGTTATATTATTTTATCAGCCCATTGTCATGATGACGTAGTAACACGTCATCATAGAGTTTGAAATTAAGTGGATATAATCTAAGTGTAAAATTAATACAGAAGAATCAAAGTAATTGTCATAATTGCTTCGGAATAGTATTATCTCTGTACTTTTACTTGTTTTGAGAAATTTGTGAGACAATGGAAGGGAAGATAAATTGTTAGGAGCAGTTGTGATTTCTAGTACCACATACCCTACAATTATGAATATTTACGACTGCTTCAACTAAGACACTACAACTGTGATCGAACTACCTACACTGTCTTTATACAGCTTATATAATGGTTACGCATGTTGAAGAGGGAAACCATGCGGCAAATACGACAGTGACATTTTTAAGTCATTTGAAGAATGTCTTTGAAATGAGCCTCATAGCTACTTCCGACTTTGCAAATTGCTGTCTCTCTCACGTTGATGGCTGTCTACACGAGCGGCCCCATAGATTTCTCCATTCTAGAAACCAACAGGGCAAATTTAAGTTACTGAAATTTTGTGATACCCCGTTCATTGCTTTTTCACAGATTGTAAATGAGTAACTAATCTTGAACATTCCCGGAAGTTTTAAAATAGGTAGACGTACAGCTTTGGTCGACTTGCTTCGGGACACATGCATGGCATTGGGTACCTCATATCAAATACAAGACATTTGTATAAAATCAATATTTAAAAGCACCTGCAGACGATGTCTTTCAACGATAAAAGAGGTAATCTCTTCAAATTCTTGAAAAGTTAAGTTTCTCCCTATGGAGGCGCTTTTTTCTCTAGCGATATCAAACGAATTCGTTGTAAGAGCGTGATGATTAATTTATGCCATAGATGCACTCATTAATTTCCTTTTTCTTATCGCTGTACCTGTTTAATCTCAACTCAAACTTCTTTATCCCCAATGGTAACCGCTTTTGTTTTTGTGACAAGTATGCCACAAGTTCAATGAAAGGAGTGAGCTATTTCTACTTACAAAGATAATCTTGAACATAGGTTGGATGAATAGCATCGCTACGCATCACCATTGTGCATATCTTGAGATAAAGTCGTGTCATTTGTACAGGTCAGTCCCACTTGTGGGTTCCCTTTTGGACCAATAGATTTATTTACACAAAAAATTGTGTTGTGAAATAATTCCTTTGTATTTCTTTACGTATCATCTCAAATACATACGAGAAAAGACAGATTTAATTTAGCACAGTGAAAACGCAGTGTTGAACCATGGCGCTATTACAACACATCACAGCGGTGGCAGGGATTTCAACTTGACTTGTTTTACATCTTTTAGAATAGAAAAGACGGATTTTTAAATTGACAAGTTCTGGGGGAGAAAATGACTCACTTGACATGTTTCTGGACGCAATAGGGTTTAAAAGAATTCGTTCACCACGTTCTGCAAAGAATAGTGGGGTCCTAAATGACTCGTTTGACATGTTCTGGGACGGGGGAACATGTTTGGTTTGGGAATTGAAGGGTCGGTCCTAACTTATTCGTTTCATATCTTCTGTGTGGTGATAGTAGCGTCCAATTATAACTCTTTTTAATATGTTGGAGAGCGATATAACGGTACTAAATATAATGAACCACCATCAATGACGTAACATTACTTCGATCTACTTTGCCTTCTTTAATAGGAAGTATACCATTCTATTGTCTTCATCCCGGTCGCTGCTCCAACCATGGTCTTGCTGCCAGCTTCGTGTGTATTAATTTATCACTGCGTATTCGTGATACGGCTATAGTATAGTCACCTAGTCCTCACAGAATTTTTGTAAAGTGCTAAACTCATGACTCGAGAATACCTTGCCTACATGATAGAGCATGCCGTGTATCCAGATATACCGTAATGTTTTGGGTGTATTCTCTCGAGAAGGTATAATCATGCATGATATCATGTGATGATTTGATCTCCTACTACATGCATTTCAAGAGTGTATTGTTCACTTCATTTTACGTAAAAGTCAGCTTGAGTATTTCTAACAGCTTTGAACTTCTCATACCAAATGTGAGCTAAAATATTGGCTACAGGTAACTCTTGGCGAATGGCTTTAGCGAGTTTAACTGAGCTGTGATTTTTATGTATTTATTTATAGTGGCTCTTCACCCAGTATCTTTCTCCTTCTTCTTGTTCATCTTCTCTTTTTCTGACATATTTCCATTCCTATCCACTCTCCATATTTCTCCTTTATTTTCAACTTTTGTTTGTCTGATAGTTAACTCTGTCCCCACAACCCTTACCGCCTACACTACACTCCGGTGGCACCTACACGCCTACGTTTGATTTCCCAATATTCCCCCACGACCTAGAAATAGACTGTTACATCGAGTACGGTAAATAACCGATGTGTATGTCACAATTTACAAACTATACTGACATAGTTTCAACTAACGCATCTTTTTTCCGTCATCCCAACATCAGCTTCACTCACAATCGTTAAACTATGAGAAAAAGTTTCATAGACATGGCATTTTTGTGACACTGTTCGATAGGACATTGTAACGTAATTATCATGATAGTACTCAACAAGAATACTTGAAGGTGGCAATTATTATTTGTTTAATTTTCACATAGGTAGTAACTAATGTAGCAAACAATCAACAAAATGAATGCAATTAATGTAAAAACAAATTCCTGTTGCGCTATCAAGAATACGTAAAAAACATCCTCATTATCCAAGTATTTGAGATCATTTTAAAGTAAGGTGTACGACGACACACCGACCTTTCAAAATTGATATAATCTAAAGGACGTGAAACAAAATGGCCAAGAGAAAAATCTCCATGGACCAAAGTAACCAATAGGAATCGCTGAATTTATCCAAATGGTTCCTCTCATGCGTGATAGTAATGATAATAATACATGCTGAGTTCAACGAACGCGAGTTTAACAGCCCTTTTATTTGAATTGATAATATTCTAATTTTAACGATGAGATCAGAATCCACTTTATTCACTGCATCCAACAGCCATTAACCAGATAGGAGGGAACATCTTCGCTACTTCCGGTCAGCAACCTCTTTTTGCAATTATTATCGCTTGCGATCTTTACCATGTAACGTTTTGGAGGAGGAAACTGATTCCTTAAACACTAGAGTTTGCAATTAGCACGGTTGTAATGAATAGTAGTTTAATTGTTCCATGAATTTTCGAACGATTACTACCTATTACATTTTATGGTAATTTGCAGTTTATCAGCCAAACATATTTGTTGATTAAGCAAAGTGAGGGTTGTAGAAGCTTCTGTCCGGAAGATATAATCACACTAACTAGTCTTATGTGGGATGCTATTAAAAGGTCTTATAGGGATCTAGTGCCATGGTGAAGATTGCTTTTATGGATGAAAAAGAAACAAACACTACTTTCAAGTTTTTCAAATAAAACTGTCCACAAATTTATCACCTTAAATGAAAGGTGGTATTTGTAGCAGGGGTAAGGATGATGTGAAACCTTACCACTCCCTAATAGAAGTATTAGTATTTAGCCAATTGCATTTAATGGGCGATATACTGATCCTCTGAGGAGTGCAATTATATGTCATATCTTACCTGGGCTTAATGAGCATGACATAGGAGTATTTGTCTGGTTTTACTATATGTTATATTGTGTGGCTACATGCCCATAGGTTGTCATACTTAAACAAACGTGAACTAAATATGCTTGGAGGAAAGTAATTAATTTTGGTATGGCTGATTGGGGATTAGAAGAGTGTGCAATTAAAGGAAACCCGTTATTGCTCGTGGTGGGTACTTCAGGGATGGAAATGACAAGAACGGACAATCAAGAGATGGTTTAAGCCATTTGATTAGGTTTGGAAGGGCTAACTGAAAAACAGTTTGAAAATCCTTGGAGAGAAGATACAAATATTTAATAACTAAGTACACAATCTACCAGGATGGTCAAAACAACATCAACTTGCTTTTTTTTTTGTTGGGTGTTTTGAATATTAAAAATCAGTCTGAGTTCTCACACTTTAATAAGCAGGTAAATGCTCAAAGTAAACGTTTTTTTTTCCTCACATTATGATAATTTAAGAAAGCACCTACTGTTGACAGACATTTCACACTCACAATAAAAACAGTGAAAGCATAGCAGCATACCGTGTTACCCCGATCATCTTCCCCAACTTTGCAAGTTCATTTTCTGTATAATGTGTGGTACATATAATAAGTATTACAATAACCTGTGTCATGATGGTATAGCAGTTGGATAATAACTGATTTTTTACTTCTCAGACGAACACATTCTATTGTGGGACACACTGCCATGACAACCTGCGACACGACGGCGACCACCCACCGCGTCTGCTGTGCTCGTGGCGGTGTGACCGGTTCCACGACTAGAGTTCAGTTGTGTCGTAAGCCGTCTCCGGGCCCGATTAAATATGTTCAATTGTAATCGGGTGCAGTCGGTGCATTTTAAGCCCTGTTCAAACCGCCACGACTACCAAATAGTGTCTACTCAGACGTGTAGTCAAGAAGGGGGCGAAAGAGGCTACCCCCCCCTTGGCCATATTGTGGTATTTTTTTTAGTAAGAACTTACGCCAGAAATACCCAGGAGCATAGGGGCATAGCCAGGGAAAGGAGGGCGAAAAGGGCGATCCTGCTTGATCTCATTTTCGCTTTTTTCCCGCCATATCGCTAAATAGTAATTCCCTCAATTTATGCGGCAGGCCTAACAAGGTAGGTGGAATGCAGGCTTGGGAGCATGTATGTATACATGTAAAACACCCAGGAAGGGCCGTTTTCTACTATCTGAGTGGTTTGTAGAGCCAAACGTTTCTTTGAATGCTCATCTCGGCATTGCATCATTTTTCACAGACTAATTGTTTTCTCAGTAATTGAAAAATTGTAGACAAGAGATCTATATTTCAAGGCTGGGTTCATGCAACTGAAAAGACTTGGGAAGGGCTATTTTCGGCCATCTGGGGGTTTGTAAAACTCAAAATTTTCATATACGCTCCGCGCCAACCGGTGGTGTCACTCCGCTTAGATAGTCTTCACGGTTTGCCCCACCCCCCCCCCCTTGACATATTCCTGGCTACTCCCCTGTGTTTACTATTTATGTAAATTGTCTAGAAGAAGGTCTTTTGTAGTCCTCTAAAATGCTCCAGATTGCGGTAAAGATTTCAAAATTGTCCCCGGGAAATGCCCCCAGACCCCTAGCAACTGCATGCTTATGGCACGCTCCAGCCGCCTCTGTACTTGGAAAAAGGTCCACATCTTGGAAAAAAGGCCCACCCCTCCACATGGGCTGGCTGCGGGCCTGAAAGAGGACGAAATGAGGTGTAGCCTATGCGATGTAACAATTATGATAAGGCATAGTTCCACATGCAAGAAAATCCATGTAACTTGTTGTTGATCTGTCATTTTTCTTTTTTTATTAAAACAGAGATATCGCAGAGAGAGTATTTTCATATCACCCAAACGTTGGATTGGGAAGGAGAATTCTTTAAAAATAATCGACAAATTGTATGGATGGTTTTTGCCTTTCTTTGTAACTGAAGTGGTTGGTTGTAAGTACAAAATTATTCAGTAATTTGTATATCCATTTGCAGTTCTACTTTCAAAGTAGTAGCCTATACCTTTTTAAGGAAACTTGAGAGCCTCGTGTAAATCTATTTTATCGGTCGATACAGTATGTAACACCTGTCTTCTATGTGAGATAAAACACAATCAATACAACTCAAAGTAAGGTAGTTTTACATGGTATATCAGAGAACACTAACAGAACTCATGTACACGTGTACTTGGGCTAAAAGGCTGTGTGCAATTGATGTCATAATATGCCATAGTAATCAAACGTAGAGAGCTATAAAATATACGATACTATACAATGAGACGGCTTTACATACATGCCCTTGATTGTTTTTATGATAATGCTGATCTAATAACAAAATCTCCGTCCAACAATGCATCAAATAAACCAGTTAATATGTAGCTTAATTTGTGGCTAACTTCCTTGTCTGTCAGTGTGTAAATTAATTTCTTAACGTCTGTCAAAATTAATCGCATGATACACAAACCGTCTCTGACAGGATCTTTTTGCACTATTATGCGAATTTTTTAGTAGATTTTCAGTAGACTTTAAAAAGCAGGGGGCCTGTAGGGACACATAGAATGTCAGAGAGTTTGACACTTAATTTCATCTGATCGTTACTCCCTGTATTTGAATGTTATGTTAGAATCGTGTTTCTGAAAGAAAAGTGTAATTTGATCTGGCACAAAGTTTTCCCTGTTTAAGTTTTGCTGCTTTTAGTCAACCTACGGTCGACTCTTAAAGGCTTGAGTATGAAGGCATGAGGATGAACGGAGGGGGGGGGGGGGGACCACTGGACGAAATGTTTTGACGTTTAAGAACGCTGATAGTCACCATCTCGTGTATCTTCATACCATGCAGAGTCTTTCATAACTTCACAACTGAATAAATTAAACACACGATATCTGAACCTTAGCGATAAAATGTAATCCCTATGGGGCCTTGGATCAAAATTCATGAACACCCTGAAGGTGCCACTAACTACGTATCCTTGTAACAAATCAATAAGATTGTGCAAGAAATTCTGTAAGATTGTAAACATTTTGCAGAATTTCATACAGTGGGCCATTTGGGCCCACATGGAACATCGCACAAAAGTTCTCAAATAAAGCTAAATGGCCTCCTACCGAAGAAACATTGTGAGCAAGTTTTAAACAAAATCATCAGCAAAGCATTTTGAATAATTGTGGAAAGATAGATCATGCATGCTACTAATATGACATCGTATGACGTCATACAGAAAAGAAGATATTTCAAAGGGGAGGTTCTAACTGTGAAACTTAAGGCTTTAATTGCATAACATTGGATGATGTCACAAGGACACCAAAGGAAATTTTGATAAACAATTTGTCCAAATACTTAAAAACCGTTTTTTACGTTTTTTAGTATACATGTCATGACCCATTTAACATTTGCCCTGATTATTACATGGAGTCAGGATTTTTGAGAACTGACCAGAAGTTATTTTAGACCCTCTTCTCTGCAAGACTGGACAGATCCGGTTCACATCAGTTTTCCACAGTGGTACTATGTGTTAAAAAATTCCTCTCAGAAAAGTGTTGGGAGCTTCCTCACACTGCTGTGGCCACGCCATTGATGTCAACTCCTCCCCCCCCCCCCCCGTTAGTAGCCTAAAAGAAAACATGGCGCTATGTCATGTCTATATGCACTATTGTTTTACGATGCCGGTGCACAGTGGCGTAGCCAGCGAGGGCGGGCAGAGTGCCTCCCTCCCACAGAAAATTTGAGGACGGAATGGATGACGATGAAAACTAAAGGAGGTCAGGAAAAGAAAAACAAAAAGAAGAGAGGAGGGCTGGTAGGTCTGAACGGGGGGGGGGGTGGAAAATTGCCGGGCTTCAGAAGTGGGATCTTTGTTATGACATTGGAAACTAAGACAAAACAGAATAACAACACAATTGAAACAAGGTGTTCATAAAGGTGTGAAATCGTTGATTCGATGTTTCCATTGGCCGTATATGCACCTATTGCTTATACGCAGTATACGAGTATGCTGCTAAGGATGGAATACCCAGCAGAACGGTCGGCATATTTATTTCACACAGGACGCATTGGCAATACGCCTCTCCGAACTTTCAATCAAAATCTTGAATGTTTATGATGTTATGCAATCTAGAAACAATGTTCCTCTAATTTTCCAACCATGAATTAAAATAATCAGCAAGAATAATCTGCAAGAAGTATTGGTTGTAAATTCCAACTAAAACTATTGCCAATGCTAACCAATATTCTGTCATATTACTATTTAAAAGTACGCCAATTTTACTAGTTAAAGTATGTCATTTCTACTACTTAAAAGTAGGTCATTTTCATTTTTAAAAAAGCTGGAAATGTTCGCCTCGGGTGTTTGCAACAAGCTCATGTTCTGTGTGGGCGTCCCCCTCCCCCCAAATAATTTCAATCGTGTTCTGCGTAGTTTCGTTGTATGAGGTAATGTTCAACTGGCTACCCCAATTTCCATTTTTATTTCATTGAATAAATGCATTTTTTGGCCCTCCAGGCCAAATGTACAAGATGCGCCAGGCAGCAATTCCATTCTTGGGACCCAACCTACATGTTGGGATCATCAAACCTTTTGCACCTTTTCAAGTGAATAAACTCTGTGGGCTCCAGGACAAATAAGTACATGCATGGAAGAAAATCGACGAAAATTTGGGGACGACGGCTGGACACTCAAGTTTCTAACGTTAGAAAGAGAGGCGTGACCTGTTAATTTTTCATACGGAGTGGTGATCCGTATAGGCAGTGTCTAAAGTCTGTATAAAGGAACTTTAACTTGAGATCTGAAAATGTGTGTGCGAATTGCCATTTCCTTCTTTCTGACTAGTATTTTGTCTACACCCGCCAACTAATGCTGGCTCCGTTTAGATATAGTATCAGTCCGCCCCTGGGCATAATCATTGTTTGAATTAACGGAATAAAATCTGGATGAATTATAATTTAGAAATTTGATTTCCAGGAAAAAGAAGACAAAATTCTGAAATATCATATCCATCGGCCCCCTCCCTCTCCTCTCTGTCTGTTGGTCATTGGATTAGTCAATCAGTCAATACTTCTCGTTTGTCCCCCCCCCCCCCACACACACACACACAACCTTGTTCTTGTTGAATCATCCTGGGAACTCAATTGTTAATATGACATTCTAGATACCAAAGCAAATTCTGTTCCCCATCCCTGACAACGGGATTGACGCAGATGCCTCCTTTGATGAGCAGGAAATGTTCTACTAAACATTAATGTACCCAAATTTGTGGAGAGAGAGTTCTCATTAAAGATGTGATTGTTAAGTCAGTGTTTGTTAGCAATATACCGGATTGGCCTCATTAATATTTATCATACTCTTTATTTGAATGTATGTCCGATGTCACTTGTAATTTATTTTGGCAGATCTCTAAATACAAGTCTAATTTATAACGACGCAAACAATCAAGAAGTAAAACGATATCTTCCACACTTGGACTTTAAACATGGCGCCATGGTCTATATTTCGTTGAACACATCAAAAAAGGTCTTATTTATAAAAGTAGTGCTCTGGAAATAAGTCACAATTTCACTTCCACGACAAGTTAGAGAAAAGTTCTCCCTGGAGAGAAGTTACAAAAAGACTCGATTTAATGCGTCTATTACTATTACACATACACTCTAAACCACTCATATTTTATCCCATCTAACTTTACAGACTCTCTTCCTGATCCGTATGCACGATTTGCATAGCCTGAAGGAATGCATAAAAAGCTGTTTGCAATCACTACGTTGAATATTTAAGCAAAACTGAAACTTGAAGATGAAGATCTCAAAATGACAAAGCAGTTATTAGCGACATCTTAACCGTTTAGATGTAAAAGATTATAACTGCATCAACGTGCAGCTGCTATGCCTCCCAAACCTACCCACCCACAAACCCACCCACCCACAGACCTAACCACCCACAAACCCAGGTTGTTGAACAACAGCAGCGCATGTGAAGAGATAGTTGTGAATGCTTTGCCACTCTCCTGTGTGGTTCACAACACTGTCACACCTTTTTAAGTTGCACGTTATTTCTGAAATACCGTGAGAACCTGTTTTCATATCCGAGCAGCGGTGTTCATCGGCGTTTTCAGACGTTGTCCCTCTGTTGAGAGTATTTGATAGATTACGTACTCTCTCTCTATCTCTCTCTATTTACAGCTGTCACCCGAGAAAACTATGCTGCTTATTGGAAATGTTGACATTCCGCCTGTCAGTTTATTCATCTTTATTGTATATTTCGCCATGAGCCCCTTTTGAGGTACATTTTCATGACACACATTTCTGCAATGGTTAAAGGGACTGTCAAATAATGAATATTTACTCTGTAAGAGATAATAGAAAACAAGAGTCCTTTATTGAATAGCCAGGATTGCTGTATCCATTTGCAGTGTATTTTAATTTGGAATTTTGGAGAATTTACATGAACGCCTTTTTAAAATGTTACATACAATCCAGTGCCTTTCTGTAAGACAAACAAGGACTTTCCAACTTCAGACTGACTTGTTACATTTGCACATGTTTTCATTCTTTTGCATGAAAATTTTTATTACGTCATTATTCGACGAGTGGTGTAAATTTGAGTCAGTTGACTACAGTTGGGCGACTACAGTTGGATTCGGTGATCTATAATTTTGTAAAGTGGTCTTAAATTGGGTCACTGGTCTGTAGTCGGGTAAGTAGTCTTCATCTGGGTCAGTGGTCTGCAAAAAGGTAAATGGTCTTCAATCGGGTGGTCTCATTGGTCTACAATTGCACCAGTGGTCTACAATTCGGTCAATGATTTACAGTTGGATCTGTGGTACACAATAGTGTAAGTAGTCCGCAAATAGGTCAGTGGTCTAAACGTGGGGGTTCAGTAGGTCCACAGTAGGGTCAACTGGGTTCCATTTGGATCGATGATCTACAGTGTCACATTAATTTCTTTTTGAGACACACCTGTTTCCTATGAAGCAGAAAAGTACTGACCTTGATATGGAAATATTGATGGTCCGGTACCCATGAAGCTTCGACACACTATGTACACCCATTAAGCTGAGATGGCAGTTGATGCGAAGTTTTTGCGCATGGGTAAACATGTCTCCAAGTTGCGGGCAATATGAAGAATAAATTTAGTTTGCAGTGAGTAATGTAAGTTACTTCATTGCTCCATCCGTGTTAATCCACACATGCTTTAAAAGTCATCAGGTAAGTGCGCCTTGTAGGTCTACGTCTAAAGGCTAATTTTAGAATTATTCAAATATGTAACAATTTTAATATAGGAAAGATGTTTATGACTGGTGAGTATAAGCTGTCAAAGAATACTAAGTGTATGTAGAATATCGACAACAACCTCCTTAAGGAACAGTCGAAAATTGCGTTGTGTGCGTTTTTTTTTTATTTTGAAACATGGAAACAACATGTTTACATCGAATAGTTAAAAATGATAGAACCCAGAAATAACTTTACAGGTATAGACTTCGTTTATAAGGCGACATCATAAACGGGCAATCGAGGTACGGAACATAAAGAAGAATAACAAAAACACTTATGGGACACCAAGCCTTTTCATTGTCTCTCTTATTGAACTGCAATGATCAAAGTCACATTCATCTCTTCAAGGCATTCTCAACAGCCACTGACTTATGAAGATCGGGATGTGCGATATGTTTAAGTAATCAAAACTGCAGATCAAGTTAAAGGACATAACGTAAAGATGGCAGTGAATTAGTTAGACAATCACCATGTCCTTTTACAGGGATATATCAACATATCAAGAAAAAGCTTCTGCAATAAACAATATAATTTCAACTCAGCGTGAATCTATTAAGATTCCTAAGTTTGCATAAGCACAGCCTGTCCCACTTTAAACAGAGGCATAACATCAATTTTATTTGAATGTACTGTGATGCTGTCGACGATTGACAGAAATTCAGAGTGATATACTTACGGTGCATCAAGACAATGAAGAAAGTATCTTTATACTTTTTTTTTCTTTTTTTCCGGTCCTCTGTAGATAGGAAGCATTAGGAACGTTAAAGTGAGATTTTTTGTATGATCATTTAGTGGTTACCAATCTATCAACCAATCTATATTTGGCAGGTTTCGATAATTCATGGATTGCTTGAACCATATCATTTGTTCACCTATTAGGTTAGCGTTATGATATGACATTACGATGAACCGAGATTATTTAGCTTCGTTAACGACTTATTGTAGTTTCTTTTGATAAGAATAAATAATTTGACAGAGTGAAGAATGTACTTGGAGCATGATTCATTTATCCTCACTAGATTGGATAACATTCAAGGGTAGAGTTTGTGGACAATGTTCAATTTCACGTTTGTAAATGATTCCAAAAACACCTACTAGTTCGTGGTCTTTCATTTCCATTATTCTTTTTTTTTTCATTGTTTAGAACTGACGCTCCTCTGGCAGGTATACTTTAATATTTTATTACCTTCATCACTGTCTTAATCTGGCTTCGGACGTAAGAAGGCAAACCTTAAATTACTCTGACATGCGTCACTGAGGTGGAATCTGAGAGAAGTGATCCCTTTCTCTCTAGATTGTGCTTGCAATGACTGTTTACTTAGATGCAAGATGTACTTTGAGGATTTTTATTTCATTCAATTTTATTAACATGCATCCTTAGGTCGTCGCATCCGCATACGTTCAGAACTTTCAACATAACCCACTGATCGCCTAAGACTATGGAATGGCCAGTAAAATATTTTCACTTGTTAAAAGGGACGATTATGTTGTTTTCCATATCTGTGGGTAATACCAACTTCAGGCGTTGTTTTTGGAGATGTAGTATTTAGTTGTGAGTGTTTTACGTTATTTACGGAAAGTATTGAAGAAACAGTAACCAGCATAACAGAACATAATGTCACACTACGACGGGGGACAAGAATGGACGAATAAAAAGCTCGATACCTGTCACTCTTACTGTCAAAGGATCAGCCTTCTTCTTGTATCCTTTTGACGTATTAAATTAATTAACCACCACGTCATGGAAAGTTATGGAATGAAATTACCGTAACGAAATTAGTCAAGATGTCAACTACTTTCTGATTAAGAATAAAACTCTTGGAAGAATTTATCCCTTTTTTCGAACTTTATGAATGTTATTTCGTAGTTGAGAATAAGCGATCATCTCAATAAACAGTCTTAGTCATAGTCATCGGTTATAGTTCTTCCTGTTTCTCTTCCGCTTTTTTTTTATTTTTCGTTCCATTTTGAGGACCTCAGTACATTATCTGATTCGCTAAAATGACTGAGGCCTCCCCAATTCAATTTAAACAATCCATTCCATTTTTAGCCTCTCATCATGCTTTTTTTTTGTTTAATTTGACACAAGCGAAAGGACAAAATCAGAGAAAAATGTGAACTTTCTTGCTTTTTGCAGCTCATTGTTACTATATATAAACTTTGTGGCTGTTTACAACTCCATTGGTATTACTTAACTATTCTTAATCTTTGTTACGTATACGGAATTGGCTCCAAGGAAGGGAACATGCATATTACATTAAGGGGGTATTTAATTTGGTTTACTATCTACTGAGCAAGTTATAATGGTTCCCATCAATTGTTAATCTGCATCAGACGACCCCTAGAGCATATAAAAGTCTCCTGTGTGGAACCCATTAACGACTGCGCTATTTATGTTGATTGGATTACAAAATGAACCCATGAAAATGTAAGTCCACTGCACTGCCTTAATAAGTATTTCAATGAACTAAAATACTCTCTCAGTTTCAATGGTCAATGTCCAATACAAATCATGTACTTGATATGTGAAAACAAAAACAGACAGAAGACAACCGTAGATATCATATGTTCTATATACGATTCATAAGCAGAGTGTCTGTAAGAGCAGCCCTCCATCTTGTAAACGACTTACCATGCATTAGAAATGATGTAACTGCTTATGCGGTTTTAAATACCATGAGAATTTCGGTGCTTGTATTTCCTCTTAGGAATGCTTTTCATATTCGACGTTGTGAGGACTTTTCGAAGTACGATCAAATAGATCGCAGATATAACACTCATATATATTTTCACACTCATATATATTTACACATTTCAAACTTCTTTGGTCACAATTCCATTGCTAAACTATTACCATCTATAGACTTTCTACTTTCCTTTGCGTTTGTCCTCTCTCTGAAGTATGTAGTTTGAGACAAGAGACTTCTCGAAAGAAACTACCTGGAAGAATCCCTTTGGTGTATCAGTTTTACTTGAGCAACCTGTTACAATTCTAGGTTCAATACTTAGAGCATTGAAGATATTAGGTAACGGCAAAACTTAACTTGAAAACGGGTACCTTGCACACGTCACCAAACACCACAATAAATGGGGACCGGTATCAATGCGAGCTCATGTTTGATACTTCTGAATTTACTTGTGATCGTATGAATTTTTTTTTTTTTTTAGGTTTCATTTTGTTACGGATGCAGCAGATACAAGGAGCAAAGCAGATTTGGTGAGGTTGAATGTAAGTGAAAAATAAACAGTGTGACGTAATGTCTAGGTAGTTGCAGTTACAATCAATAGCTGAAACCTTTTTGACGTGGATATGTCCTGGAAATTCTCATTTACTAGATATACTCATTCCAAGCATCTGTTCTATAACTTCAGTTTGACAGGTTGGGGAAATATGAGGGAAAACTGGAATTGCGCTTGGGTTTTTGAAAGGGATTATCATTTTCATTAATTGAAAACTCTGAAAGTGTTCACTGTGCACGACTACAAGACTCGCTTAAATTCATAACAGGTAAAGACTTCCACTCTTCGTGTCCATAAAATTTTTTCTCATCATATGCTGAAGAAATAGTGGCTTGCATAAAGTGTTTAAGTGTCTCATCAATTCAGTAATAAGGAAATTTACCTTTTATGGGTATTTTACAACGAAAGGTGATTGGCAACAGAAACAAGGAATGACATATTTCATATACGTGTTGGCCCCTACAATTGAATTATTGAATACTTGAACATGCGATATTAGTGTTAAAATGATGAAATTTACATGACGAGTGTATCCGTTTAGACTACAACTTTGAGTGTTTGGTGATCTCATTATTTAAAAGAAACCGTTGTGAATTATATTCATGAACTTGATGCTTCAAAGTTCCATGCAACCAATGTGGTTTACTTTTATTTATAATATGTATAACGCGTTCGATGTGTGTGCTGTATATTTAAGGGGTTATCTTGACATGTTTTTTAATTAAGTATAATTCTAAATAAAGCATGAGAAAAGTGTGAAGTTAAAATGAGAGGCTAATAGAGTTCTCTTTTTATTTATACTTAACTCTCAAAGGAATAAGTTTAGATCGGTAACAGGACAATCTGATTCACTTGTCTTGCGTTTGCCTTGTAACTGCAATTCCTCTGATTAACGATACAAATTGCAATTTAAAAATTTAAGGCATGTATGAGTGAGCTTAGAACGTTCATGAATATTAAAAAGGTATTTAGATTATATAATGGATTTATGGTATAGTTACAATGGTAGCATGATAACTTAAAATAAAAATTAAGAGGTGAACTTGACGAACTTTAATCAGGGAGATGTTATTTCGATAAAGGCACAAAGCATTGAGGTAAGGTTTGAAGCCACCACGGTCACACAGTTATCTATCTTTTATGTCATTCAACCTATTTCTATAAAGATTATATGGAATTAGAAAGTAAACATAATATGGTATTTGACGTCCGCTACAGTTGCAGTAGGAGTTGGATGTTGTCTGTACTGCCGCAGCATTGCCAGTCTTCAGGGACTTGAATAATCCGCCTGTGGCCATTATCGTTACCACGATAATATAACAGTTAGGTTGTGGGTCAAACCATGAGAAAACTCCTCTTTGGGCTTGTCTCTTCATCTCAGTTGTATGCGGTAGAACGGGGATTAATGTATTCATTCATATCAATGGAATCAACGAATATAGTTTCGAATTTTGAAAGTATTGTCGGCAACACACCTAGCATCAAAGAGTTGGTCTGAACGAGCTACTTGTGTGAAGTTTACTGACTTAAAAGAATGTTGCTCAGAGAATGAAATTGAATTGGAACTGCTGAATAAATGAGATAAATATCCCAAATACCTATCCAACTTATCTTCACTTGATTTGGTGGGTCTTAAATGTTAGCATTGCTTCAATTTACTGTTGAGTCTCCATCTAAATAACGCCTTCTCGATTTATAGACGTTTAATTTTTTTTTCTTAGCACCACACAGTCACACCTGCACGTTGATATTTTTTTTTCAAAATCTATACTCTTTGGCAAAGTGTGATCAAGTAAACAACAAAACTAATATGCATCTCTGTTTACATAACAAGTCCGTGTTGACATTTTGAAGAATGTAATTCCCTGCGGGTAATCGCAGAAGGCCACACTTTCCTTGCATTCTTCCAAACACAAACAACTGCACCCATTTTGTTTATCTTGACTCTAAATGTAAGCCTTCTTTTACAGTACATTTTGGAAATGAAACATTGTGAATATATAGATACATATATACTATCTAAAACCGTTTGATTGAAAAATCACTCTTTAAGAGTGAAACTGCAGATTTAATGTTGGAGTCATCCCTAATTTCACTCTTTGGAATTCAGAGAGTATGAGTATATTGTTATTAATTATTAACAAAATTATACATTTAGGAAATGACATATTCAGAGCATGCTTTTAGTAGGCTAGATCATTTCTCCCCCTTCAGTATCTGTATATCAATCGAGACTACCTTCCTAACCTACCATTAGCTACGTAAACGCCCATAAGGGGTCTTCTCAACAAACTCGACCAACATCCTACTATCGTCTAATATCATCCACCTTAGATATGTCGTATATAGACTAGTGCTACGTAACGTCTACGGAGCCAAAGGGCATATTACATAGCTCTGTTTCTGTTGTAAAATTTAATCTGGAAGCATACATCAACTTTATATGTGTATCCTATTATGGATATCCACCATGTGTCAAATGTTGCACTGGAAAATATACTCCAAAATTCAAATTACCTTCAATATAGCGTCAACATCTAATCTCCATAGACATTCGGGAGCTCTTATTTCAAAATGAAGTCACTTTCATCATTGTGAAATGTGATTACAGCCGTAAGACCTTATGACGGGTAACTTAAACTGATGATACTTAATGATAACCCGTGACCACATAAAACAACAGCAACTTGTTGTAAAGAAACACAAGAAAAGATACATACGCAGGTCCGTTTGATATAGTCCTAGTTCAGAGAGGATGATCTGATTTTCACCGTGAGTGACGTAAGGGTAAAGGGAGCTATGGATATGTAACAGAGGAGTGTCACATTCTTTTATTGTGTCTCAAGGAATGCATTTTTTGAGAGACATTTTTTCGCATGTATCCATGTTTTACCAGTGTCAGGGGTGCGGTATCACAAACCGACTTAAAATGGTATAAGTTGGAGCATTATTATAATACTCAAGTAGATGCATCAACAGGCATCATCATAGCATGGGATGATACGTAAAAAAGTACCTCGATGATTATCAGTTAGTTCTTTATTTTGAGATCTCATCTTTAGATAATACCCGTTTCCAAATGCATAACAAACAAAAGTATTATTTTTCTTGCAGGTAATAAGTATTCCTCAATTAGGTGAAAAAAGCGACGCATCCACATAGGCAGGCTCCTGATACTAAGAGGTGAATTAAATAACAGAAGACTCTTGCCGATTTTGATCTTTTGGTAAGTATGAATCAGTAAGACATTTCTGGTTTGTTATGTCAGGAACAGATGTGAAAATAAACCATAGATAACACTGGACTATGAAACAAACCTTTTTGAGGCTCCTTGTAGGTAAAAATATCTTCGGGGACAGGGAAAGATGTGGGAGAGAGGTTAAGCTATTGATTTCCATGCTGATCGGTAAATCAATCCCTTATGGACTTATCGTCATGTCATCTATCACTAACATTTTTAGTTGTTTCTATAAAAAAAACATTGAGAACAAATTTTCTATTTCCTAACGATGGCGGATGTAACAACACAGGACAGTAAAAGCATTTTTAGCTATGTATTAAGATGCTGGAAGTACCAGAATTGTAACAAGAACATGATCAAGTATGCTGAAGATGGACAGTGTGTAATGTATTCCAAACGGTAGTTCAATTAAAAAGCCACCCGCTGTATAGTTTAGAACATGTATGAATTCCTCTATAGGATCCTAACTAAAGCTTACTTGATTCTTGATTTTGATGAAAGGATGATCGATGAATACTGTTGCAGGTCCATATTTCATCGAATTTTTGTCTTTTCGTGTAGCATTATCAATACTCCTGTATTTTGTACAGGGAAAAAGAAGAGACTTCTCACAGGACTAAGAATGAAAACTAAACAAAGAAAGTGGGAGCTTAATCAGTAACTCAGAAATAGACCCAAAATGAACATTTGGGGTTTTCGTTACACAGAATAAATCGGGATGTTTTGTGAAAAAATACAGAAATAGGCAATTGATATGATTGTCAAAATAGAGGTAGATCCGTGAAAATAGTTTATGAATTTGATGTCCGATTCAGAGGTATTTTCGCCTTTCTAGGCACGTTTAAATGGAGACATGTTTAATATATTCTAGATAATAATTCGAATAAATGTCGAGGATCCCTATAAAGAGTGAACTTGCCACCTATCCAGCTAACGTCTCACGAAAACTTTGGAGATCACATTAAGTTAGACGATGTGATTGAAGGTCAATGATGAGTACAGGGTGGGGGTGAGAAGGGGACTCTAAAAGAGTAGCGAAAGTGAGAAACAGTCTATCGTTTTCTGAAGCTTAGTATAAATCAGATAAACCAGATTGTTTTGCACTATCCTTTTATTCAATTTCATGGACGATACCCAATTTTACTTCGCCACTTGACTTTTTTTCCAGGATGAATGAGTATTATTTTATCATCTCTTCTAGCATTTCAACAAATTCTCCCCAAAAAGACCTCATTATGCCTTTGAAATTGCCCAATCCAAAATTGTTAAGTAGTGAACTTTCCTTTTCCTTAATGTTTTTCAAATGACATTACAGCTCGGTTTCATGACTTTCACTAATTAGTCCCGTACTCTACTTCAAGCGGAATGCAAAACGCGTAACGGAACACACACACCTGTTCGAGGGTTAGTTACTACGTAGGCTAACGGATCATAGGCGGATGGAAAGGGCAGATAGAATGAAAATGAGCTTCACAGTCCATTGCTTCCGTAAAAAGTGGTTACGGTATCGTTACCACATTTTTCTAGATACATTTGTGACACGGTAATATGTTAGAGCGTCAAGTTCGTACTCTTTGCACTGAATGCACTGGATTTTGATATATCGATGCTAATGATAGAGACAAACATGAACGCTAGATAACACATCTTTCATTTTCTCATTCTGTTTTTAAGTTACCACGGTCGACACTACGAAACGACAGGCGCTGAGTTCAAATCTCATGCATGGCTCAATTTTCTCTCGTAATACTCTTTCAATTCTACATAAAGGTTCAGTTACTCCAGTACATTGCGATTGGTGATAATTTAATGGTCGTACGATTTATTCAAGTCTCGTATTGATGTCAATTTCAACGTAGGATACGAAATTTGACGATATGATACGAAGTATCGGTCTTGCGTGCATTCCCTGTCAAAGGTAATTGGTTATGATATGATAATGATCAAGATGATGATGATAGTGATGAGGATGATGATGATGATGATCATGACGATTATGTTAATGATAATGATACAGATGATGAAGACGATCATAAGGGACGTGAACACGAGGGTTATTTCAAGATGTCGAAAGGGACTTCACATCTGTTGACAGTAACAGGATTGCGGGTTGCTTAGCATGGTTGATATGAACACCATTTCTATCAGTCCAATAGTATTTTACAGATACGTGAACAAGAATGTAAGACTGACCCGGCATAGTTCAACTCCGTTACAAGCGTTGGAACGTGTTATCGAAATTGTTACGACAATCTGCCGGCAGATACGATAGTTTAATCACGTGAATTATACAAATGTCTAGCCTACGGCAATCTAATTTCTCAGTACATTCCTCTAAAAGGACATCAAACTGTTGTAAGCCTTAAAACCTTAATCACTTGGGTAGTTTGAAGGGATTTGGGAAGACAATTCATTGACTTGCATGTTTACCCTCCTTTTTAGATCTGTTTCTCTTATTTTCCCCCGTGATGGATGACGCACTACTGAGGAAGGGTGGGGGGGGGGGGGCTAAGAGGCACCGGTATGGCTAAACAAGTCATTTATGTGAGAGACGAGAGAATCATTAAAAGCAATTTACATTTAATTTTGTAGCTTCATGGTGTATAAACAGACCGATATCCAACCCCACACAAGCACACGAATACATGCTTTAGGTAACAACCATCGTAGATGTGAAAAGAGCTTTTCACTGCCACAATACAAACTACATCTTAGCAGGTGACATATGTGGTATATCCCTCAAGTTTTTCAACCTGCGAAAGGTCGACTCTCACTATGATCTGACATGTTCTGTTCTGTAAAAGGGATTTTTGGTCTTAATATCTCATATACGTTTGTTCTAGATCACTTTCTACGAACGTCACTCGTTTAGGTTGACCGTGTTTGTATAAAGACCTACTGCTCTGCTATCTTAATAGTATTCACTGCCACGAGTAGGTGCAAACAGCAACCGTAAAGGAGTAACGTTTGCAAAGAGATACCGTATTAAGAAGACGCTAAGATAAGTCGACCAATCACCACTTAAGCCTCTTAAATGCTGTTTGATGAGCTTGTTGTTCGAAATATTTTGTTGTTGGATCACACAGAATTGTTGCAAACTTCTCGTAAATTATGCGGGGGGGGGGGGGGGTGAAATATGATATATGTATCGTTTAAAAGGTGATTTTGAGAAAACCGGCATCCTAAATGGTCGTTAGTTCAATCAATAAATGTATAGCACACTGTCTGTATTCAAATGTTGTTTCAGGAATTACGTCAGACGTAGGCCCATTTTCTTCCGTACTCAAAAATGCACTTCCTCAAAAACTCATTTAATTGCCAGTATAGACTTCCAGTCCTAATTGTAGTATCACACGTTTTCCTTAACAAGATGCAGTTTGCGTTAGTATTGAAATGTTTTGTACTATCCGACGGTAAGAATGAAACTTACATTGTTAGAAACTTTCCACAGGGAAGAAATGAATTATAACGTGATCTAAGTAACTTATTCTCCACTTTCTGTCAGATTGACTCTACATAGTTGAGACAGATTTTTCCCATTATCACTGCAATGTAATCGGCCGAATGGTTCACTTAGTATGGCCTGCACGTAACCATTTGGCTGGACGGACAAACTAAAAGTTAGCTGCCCAGGTGCAGTGGTGTAAGTAATTGCAGGCGATTGCCGAATGAATACAAATGAGAACCCCCGTACATATTGCATCCGAGAACTAGTGCTATAATTCACTTATAAGCATTTGAGTACAGTCTACTCAAATGCGTTAATGTTACTCTTTTCCATTTATACTTTGTGACTAACTAAAAAGTTAGAGCAAAGAGATCTAAGTAGCAAGTTTGCTTTACACAGTAGAAATTTCGCAGCCTACTAAGCAGAAACTTCCACTAGATTTAAGTGAATTTTGCAACTGTTTGAACCAGAATTTCAAAAAAAAAAAAAAAGACGTGTACTTATAGACTCACTTCTGAGACAGAAAGTACACTTGGCAATTTTTTGGTTGTCGGTGTTAAAACAATCGATTGTGCACTTCAGTGGGATAATACCTGATTATGATCAGTGAGATAAATAACTGACTCTAATCAAAGTTAAACAATAACTTCTTCAAATCAGAGAAATTTAACCTGATTCTAATCAGTTAGATACCTACATTTGATAAAGTTAGATGATATGTGATTCTCATCAGAGGCGTAATATTTGATTATAATTAGTGAAATAAATACCTGACTCTATTATAATCAGTTACATAATAGTTTTATCTAATCAGAGAAATTAAATCTGATTCCAATCAGTGAGATATCTGACTCTGATCAGTTAGATAATGTGTGATTCTCATCAGAGGGATATTATCTGATTATGATCAGTGAACCAAATACCAGACTCTATAATCACTAACATAATACGTTTCTCCAATTAAAGAGTGGAATAATACCTGATTTTCATCCGTTACATAATACGGTACCTGCCTCTAATATATAATTCTAATAAGTAAGATGATACCTGAGCTAAATGCCTTATTCCCAGCAGTTACATATTACCGTACCTTTCTCTAATCATATATGTAATACCTGATTCTGATCGGTTAGATAAAAAAAATTCTACTTAGCAATATAATAATTGATTGTGATCAGTGAGCTAAACGTGACCTGGCTGTAACCATTAACATAATACCTTTCTATAATCAGTGAAATGATACCTGATTATAGTCAGTTAGATAATACTTGACTTAGATCAGTTAGTTAATATGTGATTCTTCTCAGTGAGATGAAACCTGATTATGATCAGTGAGCTCAATGCCTGATTCTAATCAGTTAAATAAGAGCGTTCTATAATCAGAGAAATAACACCTGATTCTGATCAGGTAATACGTGACTTTGATCAGTTAAATAATGGTTAGATAGTAAGCGATTCTCTTCAGTGGAATAATACCTGATTATGATCAGTGAGCTAAAGATCTGACTTTGTAGACTAAGGAGGAAAAGAGTTGACTCTGAAAGAAAGAGCAAAATATCCAAGAAAGATTCGATGGATTTGATCAGAGTTCCATTTATTTTATCAATGACGATTTGATTGAAATTCGATGAAACATTTGGGCGACATGACGATGACAATAGCAGAGATACGATGGGCCTACATAGTGCACAGAGAGAGAAATAGTTGTCGATAGTTCAACAACACAATTAACAGTGCGATCCATGTGCCCGCAGACAGCTCAAAAAGTCTTTCATTGAGGGTCAGGGGTCAATGATCACTTTAACCAATCAGGAGTATAAAAAACCCTTTGCAAAACGTTGGCACCCACAATTAACCAATCCTGAACTTACTGGGGCATACTTCCCTGCAACAATGTATGTTTCACCCATTCTAAATAAAGCTTGGGTATTTCATTGTCTGGAATGGAAATAAAGAAAAAGTTAATATAGTGCATGGAGTGTGAACACCAGATTTTGACATCTTTGCCCCACTGACGTACGGGAACGTATAAAGATCCTACTATAAACAACAATATCTTACATAAAACCAATTTGTGTAGGCCTATATCGAGGTACATGAGCGTTACCTACGGTACCACATGACTACACGGGTTTGAATTTCTTTGCAGTGCGTATCAATCTGAGGTAAACAAATATGTGACTATGATGTACATCATACTGACTTGGTGTGTAGTAAATTTATTCTGTCCACCTTTTACTGATGTCGTGATTGTAAGTGATGTGACTTGTACTGAAAGATCAGCACTTGAAGTAATCGGTTTCTTATGGAGCCTTCAATCGGGATAATCCCGTAGAGTTTGTAATCCCAATTGATCGCCATAGCCCGCAGTTGCAACACATATTTAGGATCCCCAGCGACCACACGCCATTATATCTGTGCACGCAATCCCTTCGTACATTGTGCATGGAGCCCTCAGATCCTCTGTTTTTGGTGATGACTTCACTCACTTTTTTGAATCGCCTTTATCGATTTAGTTCCAGCCCCTTCAGGCAGGGTTGCTCAGTATGCAACTTACTATACTTAGAATAGGTAAGCCACCAAAGTAGGACAGTCTAGCAAAGAACCTGCTTTAGACGACCTGAACATGGCAAAGTGTAATAGCAATTGATTCAGTATTCAAAGAAGAGAGGCACAAACGATCCCTGTCGTTCTGAGACACATTAATCTCACCAGTACAAAGTTTATCTACAGATTTCGTTTAAACATTGAGGTGGCTACCGACCGCTAGCTCTTCTCAGGGGAGGCGACTTTTATTTTTACTGGTTCTAGGAGTCGTAAGAAGATGTGCAAAATGCCGCCCATTTAAACTTGTGAAATGTGTGTCGTTTTTTAACATCGAACACAACAACATCCAAACGTGAGACAGCAGTTAGGAAATTTAGAAACATGCAATTATTTCAAACTTAATCCTAAGTTGTAAGGACTTTGTAAGCATTGCCCTATTTGACCTGCAGAGGAATTGCAACCCTTAACATAAGGCTTAAAAATTGAAATGCCTGTTGAAACCTATGTGCTAATTTGGACACATTTGGACACATTCCTACATAAACCGAAGTCGTTTACCTTTGGACATGTATGATGTTGGATGGGAGCTTCTATTACAATGTCAGGAAAGCCCACCATGTCTGCCACTAGTGCCAGCGGCATCGTAACGAATATCCGTAATTCATGCATTTCCCTTTCAAAAGGCATCATATTAAAAACAGTCCGTAATATAATTTCATATTTTGATTGGAAAACCCGTTCAACATTTTACGTTAGCACAGCTTTCGTTGGTGGTGGAGGTTGTGGAAGGGGTGGTTAAACCGCATCATGTGAAAAAGAGAGCAATAAACTTCTAAAAGTGGATCTGTTTGATACACACTCAAAGAACCTATGACCCGTGCTTGAAGTGATCATTTTGTGGGTGTCGTTGAGATTTAACCACCTCCAGACTCTGAGTTCCATTTTCTCAACAGTAGCGCATGTAATGACCTAAAAAAAGAGAAATCGTCTATGAGGGTTCCTTCTTTTTTTTCGTTTGTTTGGTTCTTGTTTTCTTTGTCGCAGCCGTCCTACTCCATGCACCCCCTCCCCTTCAGGCTGATGTAAGAGCCTTATACCTTTCATCCTCACCCCTCGTCCCCTGTCCGTTCTACAAGAATCGCTTCCCTTCCCCAGTTTTCCGTTTATTGCACCATGTTTCTCTAAGTATAATGCCATACACTTTATTCAACCACGTGGAAAATGTGATAAGGAAAACCAATCAAATTACTTTCTTCCTCTTTACCCTCACCCTTAAACGTAATAAAAGGTAATTCTAAACGTTGATTTCTCGCCTGATTTGAGAGTTTCTTAGCTTCTTAGAATTTATCATAGCCACATGACGTAATTACTACACTGTAAATAATACGATCCAGAAAGGGTTCATTCCTCTTCAGGATTATCTAACTTGTGTATTAAAGCAAAAATACATGTGAGCTATCTTTGTCCAAAGAGTAATGTCATGATTTCGAGGGTACTCGATAACATCCTACATAATTAATATAGGAGGTTCCTGTCAGAATGATGTTTGACTACTTGCATCCTTTATATGACAAAATTTGTCTTTATTCAGAGCTTTAACTTAGGAGTAAACAGTGCCCAAGTTCAGTTGAAATAGAAAATAAATTTTTCATATTTTGTTATATTTCAAATAGAAAATTGTTTTATTCAACACGGATTGACTGACGGATTGATCCGTCGGTCAGAATATGAATGTTCATTTGTACTATACCTAAGAAAACTGGTTACCTCAGTCTTTGTAGGCTTATAACCTCAATCGTGACTATTTCTATACAGAGAATAGTATTTAACATATAAGTCATTAAAGCTGGTTGTTTATTACCGTAGACTATGATAACCCACATCACCTTTTCAGGGAAATTGTGAGATTTAGATACATAGAAACTTTTAAGTACAGTTATTCATTATTGTAGATCATGTAAAATTACGTAATGGTACTGGCCGTGGTCGTATATTTGCCCAATCGTCCTGTCTTATATTTTACAAAGATATTCCCACATTTACTATGTACATATTGGTTTATTTAGTAAGTATAAGTAAGTATTAATTTAGAATGGAGAGAAAGCAACCCACCTTTCAGATAATTGCAGAAACTTAACAATCTGAAAGTGTTTTATTTTTTTTTTTGTTCTTTTCTGTTTAATTGTTTGTTACTGCTGTGTGAGAACGAAGATATCGTTAACTTCATTTTTATTTCTATTCAGCAAATGAAATTCCGTTTCTCTTTTTTTTTAAATAAATTAGTCAAAGCAGTCTTATTCACTTCTATTAGACATTATATGACCAATCTTTAGTCAAAATGATGTCTCATAGAACTAAGTGCAGATGTATTGAATAATTTATTTTTAGAGTGTGATGAACAATTTGTAGGTCTACCTATTGAAAAAATTCTAGGCGAGGATCCAGACATTTTGAAGAGCGAGAGATGAACTAAAGGGACGCCGTTGTGTAAAATATTCCCTAGATCATCTGGCATCGTCCTCCCCAGAATCTCCCAGTAATCTCCTGGGAGTGGTGCTGTCATTGTTTTCTTGCATGGAAAATTTTCCCTTTAATGCTATTTTCAATTTTCCACCCTCGACACCAAAACATTTTTAAAAGGTTATATTTTGCGTGAAACGGAAAGTTATTGCCCCGTTCGCGCAATGCTCTCGTGTGTTGCTTTGAGAAGTTAAAAACATCATTTGCCTACAATTGTGGTGAACGTATCGACAATATTTCACTCTGTAACTTTTGAATAAAGCCTGCTCTGACCTAGCTGCACGTTGCATGGTCTTCAAGACTTTAAAATGCTTTAAATTGTTATTTTGATATTCAGTTATTTTGAAAATATCGAAAATATGATTTCATTTAAGAACAAAACGCAAACACATGGATATGATAAAACAAAAGCTCTTAAGAGATCAAAGAGGCAGTTTTTAAAGTCTTGAAGACCATGTAACGTGCAGCTAGGAAAGAGCCGGCTTTATTCAAAAGTTGCAGAGTGAAACCCTGAATGAAAATCCGTTGAAATTGTGTTTCTATTACCGTTTACGATAAACAGCTTTTCAAAGTTTGATAAAAATGAAAGTACGATGACGGGAGTGTTGCACATTGTCAGTATTTTCTGTAGTTAATCTCTTAATTACTCAATTACTGGGTTGCACATTGGTAAGCGATATCAATATTCGCAAAGCAGAAAATATTTGCTTCCAAAGTAAAACCCTCTGGGCGAATAAAATTCCTACTTGTCCTGTAAAAAAAGATTAAGGAAACAAAGGATAACATTAAACATAATTGAAGTCCCTGTCTTGACGTCATAAATCTGCATATTTAGCCAATGCTTAATTATTGTGCAGGTATAAGACGCAAATTTGCCTGTAAAATTGTAAATGTATAGATGGATTTGTGATAGAATTTGTTGCTATTTTCAACATTTCATTGATCAATACAGCCAGAATTCTAAACTGTCATTTTCAACTCACACAACTTTCAACATGACAATGGTATTAACATTTACTTTTTATTACGCCATTGGATCAATCAAGCGAATCACCCTGGACAACTCTCGTCAACTCTTGATATAATAGAATATTCAGGAAGGAAAAAAAAAGATGACATCAAGCAACAAGACATAAAAATGTTGTAAGCGAGTTGAACTCCGCTAAAAGTTAAGAAGAATAAGAAAAATAAGAAAAATAATAAAATAGTTCAAATATGCAACTAATGTCTTATCTTAACTGTTTAAGTTATCATGCTATTTATGTTTGAAACGTATATAAAATGCAAAGAAAGGGGAGAACGTTAACTGATACATATCGAAAAGTCTTGTAATTTTTATGCATATCAAAAAATAAAATAAGAATTCGACATTTTAACGAAGACCTCGATTACTTGATAGTTTCGTGGGTTTCAGATAAATGATCAAAGCTAATATGGATGTGATAATAGAGAGGGATGTCCACAGAATAAAGTTTTGAGTATTTCACAAATCGTAGCGCATGCAAGACAGGTTCGTAATCACACAGTGCACAATCTGCAATATTTTATAAAAAAGAACAGTAAGTTTGTGCACAATGTAATCATACCAATATCACTGTCTTTTTAAGTTATCGCATCACTTTTCTTCTTCAAGATCTACAGAAAATTCAAATTTCCCAAAGTATTTACCGGAATGGATACAATTTACCGAACTTTCGAGTTTTCCAGAAAATTCTTGAAAAAGGAAACACTGTACGTACATCTATGGACACATTTTGGGTATGCAATACACTTTGTGCAACGCCAGTGCTGCGGTCAAGCTGGAAAGCTCGTAGACATTCGCCCGAACTGGTTTATGTATGCCATGTTTGTGTTATGAGGAAACAAAGGGGTGGATCTGGAAAAGTCCCTTGAATAATATCCTAGACTAACATTATGCCAATTTTCGCGTATTTGTTATTGTTGATGTGGCAAAGGAGGGACTGACGCAAAAAAAAAAAAAAAATCCCCAGATCCGAGCCTGAACTAAAAGCACAAACCTTTTGACATATCAACTTAATAGCTCCATCAACATAGCTCCATTGCATGTAGCTAAATACGTTTTATAGTTCAATATTTCTAAATCAAATGCAGCATGTTGTATAGTGATTTCAATAAATAGGCTGCAGGAGACTTCTTCCGATTACCATTCCTCTCCTTCAAACCACTTTTAACTTGATCAGGTGACTATTAGTCATATGGAATTCGATATTTTGGCAGATGTTTAGGTTTGCAATTTCCATGCACGAAGGTCTAACTTACAAGTTAGACAAAACATTGATATTCACAATAAGCTTACAATATGAAGACAGACAAGGACTGAAAACACCGTTGGTAAAATCAATAACCTACCCATGAGCCTATTTTCCCACCAGCCCTTCCCGTCCCATATTTCTAACCACCAAAAAAAAAAAAAAAAAAAAAAAACATTTATGCCTATTATCCACTTATCCTGGGTCCTATACAGAATAGTTAATCAAGTTTGTATGGTGTCTAGTTTCATCTAACAAAATATACAGCACCTCCCCAGTAACATGTTATTTTCACATTTGTGAATGTCCCGCGACGGTTCCGCCGCCGGCAAGTGCAATTTTTTTTTTTTACATTATCGCATTTTAAATGAGGCATTGAGGGAAATGGCCCCGTGGTTTTCTTCCGCAATGGCTTCATACAATGGCGTGGCAAAATATATTGCTAACATTTTGACAAATTAAGAGCAAATCGCTTTGGGAGTTTGGGGCCCACCTATCACGCACTTTAGTTTATCCCGCGTGTTCTAGAAAGTGATAGGATGAAAATTCTGTTAACTTCTTGCTCCTCTTTTTTGTTTGTATCTATGCTGTCTATCTTTTTGTTATTCTACGTCACAATGATTTCTTTTGAGTTTTAACGCACGTGATCTGAAGTGAAAAAAGTAAATTATGAGCCTGCTTCTTCAGCTCGTCTAAATAGACTCACTTTAAATCGTTAAGAAACACGTTCTAAGGAGCAAAATTCCCATCTTAGAGAATCTTTGAACCTCTGAAATTACGACACAATTGTAAAGAGCCTGCATGCCAGACTCTTGTCTTCATTAAGTGTCTTTTTCTTTCCTCCAAAGGGAATAGTTTTTTCGGACTTGTTTTAGTGTGGACACATCGCTGCTTCCGTCTACGTATTCTGCAATCACATTCGACATACAGCGGTTATTCACCTGCATGGGTCATGTTTATCGAACACCAGACATTGTTTTTTCTTTTGGACTTTAAAACCAACTTACGTCCACAATTCTACATGGCCTTTATAATAAACATCCGGTGTAAGAGCGCACTTTAAACTGAAATGAGTGAAAATACAATCTTTCAAGGAGTATGTATACTCTTTTAATGGATTAACTCTAATTAGGAGTACCGTCATGAAGGTTTTAATAGGCCTTATGATGTGCACTGTAAAACTTCAAGATGCAAATTTTCACTCCTTGACAAGCCATGGCCATGTTAATTACAGGCTCCTTTTAGTTTCGAGGCCAAGTGAATCGGAATTGGCTTGAAGTGTACCTTAAGTCAACATTTCAGAATTATTGGTCACAAGATTAAAAAATGAAGTCAAATGGTCTAACTCCTACCCTCACCGGACATTCTTCAGCTGAGATATAAAATGTTGAAGTTTATTCACTCAATTTCAAATGGTATATTGCCCAACTTTTTTTGTGATGACATATTTTTTATGACTCAAAGTACTTCTTTGGTTTTCTGTGGATTTTTTGAAAGCCACTGCACCTTGCCACGAAATGTGATAACTGTCTTACTATTGTGGGGCGGGGAGGGGGGGGGGGGTGGACTGGAACCCTCTCCATATACAACATGCTATGCAAGAAATGGGAAACTTTTCAAGGTTGTATGAACATTTTAATTTCAAGAAGAAGCAAAAGTAGGTCATGTGACTAGTTGTTCAAGAAGGCTAGGCCATCAGAAATTTCTGCGCAATCTATACCATTTGTAATTAGGTGAATATCTTTCAACATTTTATATCAGCAATGGAAAAATCTATGAAGATAGAAGACTTACGGTACACACGGTAAGGTTCCTCAATATTGCATTTCATTAGTGAGTATCGTTCAAGATTTCGCAAGCAATATTCTCTTGTGAGATAAAAGCTATGCATAAATTACCCTCCTGCTGATCCCCAGTCCCAGAGTCAAAGATTTGTTGTATGTCTGTGCCAGTATGTTCTGTCTGTTCTTCTGGCCATCCTTCCTCATATTAATTTACTAAATTTTAAAACTTTTCTGAGATAAATTCAAGGTTCCCCTCATTTCAATTAATGGAAAGAGAGGAAAGTTTCTTCTGCTGTGCCCCCTCTGCATGCATGAACTGTATACCATCTGATTGTCTCGCCCTGAACACTTCGAAATTAATGCATTTAACTCCCAAGGGACAAAATGCACAGTTCTACGGTCATATAATTGTTTGTTAACATGTCGCCAAGGTGACCAAAACGTTGATTTCTTTCGGCAGTCCCGAAAGACTTTGTTAGACTGATATTAAATCTCACACCTGCACAACTGATGTTATTTTGGAGATGAGGGGATACCCGTCAGGGCTTTATAAATCATTGCATGTTGTATCGATCCGATAGCTAAAATCGATCATTGTGTTTATAGTATACGTCCAGTAGCCAATCCAAGTCCGTAGTCTGGCAGAGACCAACCTGGTGGCATATATTAATGATATGTGGAAGAGGTCTTAGAGAATGTTGTGGAAAAAAAAAACTAAGTAGCCCTATAACTGAATGCCTCATATGAGATTTGGTGCAACAAAATTGTGAACTCGTAAAGTTACTTTCCTTCCAACACATTTCGCTGTCGCAGTTCAGAGTTAAAGGTAATAATATTACCATAGTATTATAATGACATGATGTCAAAGGTAAAAGGGGTAGAGACATTGATATGCCCGACAGCACTGTGGAAGCTTTTTTCGAAGCTCACTCCGAGAAATTTGCTAATCCTGTTAACCTGACATTTCACAGGTATTACCACCATACAACAACAGTGCTCTGTAAAAAAATGAAGCGAAATGACTTCAGTTTTCTATTAATTCTGGAGGTTTCTCGTTTGCATCCGACGCGCTTTCTGAGCAAGCGTGTTTGTATTGTAACTTTGAATTGACTTATTGCCTATATTCTGCTCACCTTTAGTTGGGACTATGGCTACCTTTCTCCACCTGGATTCCCTATGCAGTGCATACACTTTTAATGGAAATCACATCATATTGTTGCCATAAATAGCTTTAAGTTGAAAGCTTATAAAAATGTGGCACTGCAAATCAAGATCAGTTGATTATCACTTCCTCTGTAGAACAAATGTAAAATCAACATTCTTGGACAAGACACAAATTTCCTGTACCACAATCAAAAATTATAAATCTCAATCTCAGAGAATGCTATAGGAATTCAATTAATAAGAATAATAAATTCGTTTTTAACAAGTTTCTACATTCCGTTGGTCGAAAGGAAGTAACTAAATTATTATTATTTTTTTGCAAACCGCAATTAAAGCCTTTGCAACTTGGCACATAGTGTAATTAACTGGAAGGCAAACTTCTGTATATAGAAGCCTACGTGTGTGTATATGTCAATGCATGTGTTAAAAACAAATGTCTTTTACTTCTTAATTAAAAAATATTTAGCAAACAATGAACAGTGCTTTCGGGGGCTGTCGTTTACAAATCAAAAGTACGCATTCATGAAACCATTTCGGTGAGCTTTATAGCTTTCTTTATTATTGAGGTCCTACTGTCGTGTAGCGGTGTGGTTTTGGCCACACTATATATGGCCACCTAGTCATCACAGAATTTCCGTAATGTGCTAAAATCATGTCTCGAGAACACCCTTTTCTGCATGAAAGAACATGAGGTGATCGAGACGTACCATTATGGTTAGGGTTTGTTCCTTCGATGGAACCTTATCATGTATGATATCATATGATATCATATTGTGTGATCACCGGGGTTCTGTGGCGTTGTGACCAGGGTTCCTTTATAGAGGAACCCTAGTTGTGATTTGCCCGTGCGCGTTTGTCTTGGAACAGTTTGGAGTTTAAGTTAGAAAGTAGGCCTAGTTGAAACCAAGACGTCTTCAAGACGAAACGTATTTTGTCAATTCTACTAGTTTAAAGAAATATATTACATAAAAAATCATATAAAAATCACTTAAAAATATTACATAAAAAATTAGATATCATTTTAATCCACTATTTCTGAAAGAGAAAATCAAATAGGCCTTAAATTTGTTTACACTTAGTTTGCGGATCCATCCCGCTGAAGAAATAATGAATATGTGAACCATTTTTTTTTTTTTTTTAGCTAGGCTATAACTTGAAGATCTCAGGGCGCTACACTACTATGCCATAGAGGCGTAATGCAGTATATGTAGCGGGTCAGCTTATAGAAAATTGTGGGGTAGTCTGCGGAGGCTTATCACTTGATATGCTACCCATATGACCGGGCGTTTTCAAGATATTTTAGTGAATATTTTGAGAAGATTGCAGCTCACTGCCTGTATCAATCCGATATATCGACAGCAGAGCATGCACATCCCACTTTAAACCCAACAAGGGGTATTGATATCCTTATTTCCATGCTTTGTCTATTTCAGTATAAATTTCGTGGCCTCTTTTTTAACAATTGGTAACCGTACAAAGATCCCTCATCAACTCACCGTTCGGGTCTACAGAGTGTTTCCCTTGTAAGGTATCCCGGTGGGCCTACCTCGATATATACCATCATCGTGTAACTATAGGGCCTTACCAAGGAGTTGCTATTAAAACACTGATTTCCGCTTGAGAGATTTACAATAAATATTCCTTGGTCACTTCAGTCTGGTCTTGGTCTTTCTGAAGCATTAGGCCTACATGTTTCCGTGGTTAGCCTAAGGCGGAAGGAAATGACATCCTGTATTAATTTTTGTAACGCGTTGAAGTAAATGAAGTGATACACATTGAGAACTTGTGCCCTCTAAAATAGAGTACACTCGTAGCCAACGGTCTATCTGTGAATCAGTTTCATGGTCCATGTCTTCCAGCCATTCAACTTACTCGGTGTCCCGTAAGTTCTATTGAAGACACTGCTCCGAGAACTTGAAATATCACGCCGACGTCAAACGAATAGCAGAAACTAAACCCCTTTAATATAGTACGACTGCACTAGATCAGCACACTGACTATTATGGATAAAGATAGTGCTGAGAACGACAACGTAGCAGAGGCTGAGAACCAAGTCAACGGCGAGGAACCTGAAAATACAGAAATGACAATGACGCAAGACGATGATGCATACAACAACCAAAATAATGGGGTGAGGGAGTCGAGACGCTCTTCATCGTTCATTTTTCACTAAATTTTTCTCTCTGAATATGAGAAAAACTACTGTAAATGTCTCACATTAATAACATTTGTGTCCGTGACCGTAGCCTAAACAGGGACGTAGCACTATTTGTGTTACTTCCGCTAACGCTAGGCTGCATGCTTTTGTTTATTACCAACCGCATACCATTCTCATGAATGGGCGTGGTAAACCGAAAAATGGGTGAAAATGAGAGACTAACTGCACTTAAGTTTTCCCTTGGTCCGCAGAAACAGTCAGGCTATTAGACACAAAGGTGGAAATCATCCTTGTTCAAGCAGTGCCTTACAATAAACTTAGTAACCTAGCCCTTAATCTTTCTAGCCTAAGTTAGAATTTAACATTAGGCCGCCCTGGTCACGCTTCATATTCCAACATTACGTCAAGTCTTAAGTCGAATTTTAGGATAACCAACCCTAAAAGCCCACAGTTAATCTCATTTTCTTTACCACCTCTAGTTTAAGAAATATTTTGTGTCATTTTGCTCTAGGCCATGACATAATTAACTTCAGATGTGGGACGTTTTGCATTGTCTTGTCAATGTTAGCCTAGTTAATGTACCCTAGACCTTACCTGAAGAGAATTGCAAAGGATGAATCACTACACTGTAGCAACATTACAAAAGTTGTACACGTGGCATACTCTACGTTTCCAGCCAAGGAGATCAGCCCCAATTTCTTAATTGTAAGGTACAAACAACTTTGTTTGTTTGTATCCTTTATTCTTCACGTAGATTCTTCTTAATTAATGAAGACTTATTGGGAATCCTCTGCTATAGAGGAGGTGAAAAAGTACACAGATGGCTAAAACAAATTAATTGGCTAATGCTTGTATTGGTTTTGTCTTGATTACTTGCTCTAAGAAAAGACTAGACAGAATGTTTACGAAGTGCAAAACGAGAAAGAAAATCATCCTGAAAATCCATTAATGTCTTGTTTCAGCCTGAGGTATAAAACGTTTGTGTAAAATTCGTAATGTGAGGCTTCTTTGTTGAGTGCAGAATTTAACTTGATGTTAAACAAGATATGAAAGGCAACCCAAGCACCTGTTTCTGGTATCTCATGGACCAAAAAGATTCCTGGCAGGAGTCCAACAAATATTTTTGTGGTCTGAGCTGTTTTGCAGCAAGTCTTGATGTAATGTGTTCATACTGTATGTGCAGTATTTGCAAAATAAACGAAATCTGCAGAATATCCACCCCTATAAAAAGCATGAAGCTTTCGACTGACTCTGTATGCTGAATTCAACTTCTTATTCTGTAAATCTGGTAAGCTCTAGCTAGATTATACTTCTAAAAAATGCCTACAAATTGTTACCAAAGTTACTTTATAAACACAAGTAGTTAGTATTTTTATGTGAAAAAAATAATTTGTAAGACCCTCTAGTTGTTACAATTTCTTCACATCAATGAAGTATGCTTTGATCCTGTCAGCGGCGTGTTTCCAGCAAGTAGGCCTGGCTTCACATGGCAAACTAGGTTCCTGTAACGTTAGGGATATTGAATTTATTTCTAAGGATCTCTCCTCTTTGACTTGGTAACATTTAAATTAATCCTTGAACTTACTGTATTTACTGTACATACAATCCAACGTCAACTTGCAGATCAGTTTGCATATATGCAAGCTTAACATTATAGTGATATTGAAAGGAAGAGGTTGGGACACGAAAAACCTTTTATAAACATAACATTTTTCTTTTCATAATCTAGAAAAAAATTAGTATGAGTAAAAAAAGAAGATGCAATTGTGTAAAATGAGAAATTGATTTTCCCTATTTCGGTAAAGATGAAACGTGGATGAAGTATTTGGGATACATGTTTAAATAGATGTATGTACTGGTTAAATTGTGAAAAATAACCTTTCAGAATCAGTGGACCACGTGTTTCTTTACTAGCATTGCACTTAAAGCTGTTACTTTATAGTATGATAATGGCTATATGCACATCGTGCCATTTTTTTTTTGGCTTATTCCAGGAAGACTTTTTTGCATGTTGGAATTAATATTTCAGTACAAACTTATTTACAGTGACAAGAGAGTACCATTTGACTTCAGCTAAATTATTGGTACCTGCACCTTCAGTGCCATTTTCATTGTGCTAACTTCCACATTGGAAAGTAGTGGAACGCTTCCAAAATGTTTTTTAGGAAATAATCGTTAACTGTTCGGTCGATAGGCGCGGTTAAGTGGTTAAAGAAAAGCGAAACTGCACAGCCCTATTGAGGATGGTGTTGCAGCCAAAACTGCATCATGTTACACTTTCCAACATTTAAGGGCAACTGCCATTTTTAGCAACTAACTACTTACTAACATTGTAAAGATCTTGCTGCAAGGATATGCAGCTGGTATCAGAACAAATATTGTAAATTTTGGTATCATCAGCAAAGATCTTCACAGAGAGTGATGCATTGCTGTAGATGGTAAATCATTTTTAAATCCACTGAACTGTGTTGTACCAAATACACTAATGTTCCTGGTAGAAATTGTGGTCTCCTGCTAGAAACGGGTTCCCAGGAGGACGAAAAAGACCATTTACACCGACTGGTTGAAACCTCCCAGTGAGAAGTCTTCAGTCCAAGTGAGCAAGTCTCCTATTCTTCCACATGGGAAAGTTTGTTTTGTAAACACTAATGACCTCTATGGTTTGTGCAATAAGGCTGTGGTACAGGACTGTTTGGCCATACATTCATGCTGCTCTTACTGTACATGTAACATTGTACTGATTACCCACCTACTTGTGCAGTGGACCTATGGCTTATCAAACTGGATATTACATAACATAAAATGGATTAATGAAAGATGCATAAGCACTGACAGTTTTGCATTATTGTTGATTTGTAAAGCATCAGCTTTCTCATGTTGTGGTTGTACCAAAAATATGCCACTTCCCACTTACTCCAGATTGAATTTGTTTTATACTGTACGTAATGTTTTATAATAACATTTGGTTAGTGCACTGCCCCAAATACTGTAGAGGGCCTACAGTATACCACATCATGTGAAATGCGTATGAAGAGCATTGCATGAAGCAGTATGTAACTAACTCTGTGACAGGTAGCAAACAGTGATAGTTAACTGTACTTATATGATAGTCATGCGAGGCTGTGACATCAGTTTTGATTTAACTTTGCATGGTTTTGAAACCAACTCGTGGAGAGTACAATTCCTTACAGTAATTGCTTCGGGGTGTGTTTTGCTTGCTATGAATTGACAAGTAAGTACATGTTGATCCCCACCCATGATGAAACTCTTTTATTTCAAGTGCTTGAATCAGTTCTTTTTCTTTTCACAGTCATGAAATATAGACAAACATCATCAAACTGTGACAAACCAAAACTTGCAGACATGAGACCAATACAAATTATCTTCAGTGTGCTGTTTTATTATGCTCCATTCCTTTGCAATTATATTTCTGAATTCAAATCTTTTGACATGTAGTTTTCTGTCTTTCTTTTCTTTTTGTGAAGTATGAGCAACAAAATGGCCAACATGAAGATCAAGTGAGGGACTTGAGTCTCACAGGCCAGGTTGGTTTTGATAGTCTTCCTGATCAACTCGTCAACAAATCTGTTGCCAAGGGATTTTCATTCAATATATTATGTGTTGGTAAGTATTTGGTAACTCTACTAAACCACCAGACAGATTGCTTAAAAGCATTTGTTTATTCTGGAAGCTATTGAAGCCATCTCAGAAAAGTTCTGATGAATGCTTGTATGATTATTACGTGGATATACAGTATTTACTGTACTTGTAACACATCAGTACCTCGTGGACATGGAAACGCCCCACAGTCACTTCTCTGAGCATTAAAACACCCCTCAGTCACTTTTCTGAGCGACAATATCAACACCGCATTCCTTGAGCAGTGAAACACCCTTCAGTCACTCTTTTGAGTGATATTTTTTGTTCAGTAGCTCTACCAAGTAGGTCACAAAATTGACTTCCAAGACACATACTGTAGGTAATGCACTAACTGAGGCACAAATTAAGCCACTTTTGTGACACCTTGTCAAGATCATGCCCCAAAACCATATTGGCTAATAAAAGCTCCAGGTGACTCGTCAAACTGAAAACTTTGTGGAGCAGTAATTCACATATAGGTTACATGTTCTTTGCCAATGACTCATATGTGATATGTGTGCCATCTTCTGAGTGAGTCATACAATTGGCCACCTTCAAATAGTGAAGGGTGAGCACAGAAATCCATGATACTATTTGCTACATATTTAAAATGGGATCTATTTTTAATGAAAACTGTGTACCTAAGCATGTCCTAACCATGAGGTTTGATAGAACATGCACAGTTGGGAGGCAGCCATTTACTCTCATTTTCATCCCAACACCCTCATGTGTAGTGTATGATTTAGGGGTTTCAGTGAAATTTATTGACAGGGGTAAATATCTTGATGGGTGCCCAATGAGTGAACTCAATTGTGTTGGGCACAAGTAAATCAACCTGAAGGACATCTTGAGTAATTTCTTCTTGAGTTATCTGAAATAAGAAAAACTCTATTTTCTTGTTTGGATATCCAATATGCTGTACTTCTGAAACTTAGTGTAAATGTGTCTCATTGTAAGAATGGTTTAAAAAAACGGGCAGTAAAACCAAAGATGACCAATTAATACCATTAACGTACAAGTACTAGGGGATTTAAAAAAATGACAAATTAATACCATAATCATACAGTACATGCACTATGGGATTACAGGTGAGCCAATTAGTACCATTAACATACATGTACTAAGGGATTAAAGGTGACCAATTGATACCATCATACATGTACTAAGGGATTACAGGTGGGCCAATTGATACCATGAACATACATGTACTAAGGGATTAAAGGTGACCAATTGATACCATGAACATACATGTACTAAGGGATTAAAGGTGACCAATTGATACCATCATACATGTACTAAGGGATTACAGGTGGGCCAATTGATACCATGAACATACATGTACTAAGGGATTAAAGGTGACCAATTGATACCATCATACATGTACTAAGGGATTACAGGTGAGTCAATTGATACCATGAACATACATGTACTAAGGGATTAAAGGTGACCAATTGATACCATCATACATGTACTAAGGGATTACAGGTGGGCCAATTGATACCAGGACCATACTAAGGGATAAAAGATGACCAATTAATACCATTAAACATACATGTACTAAAGGATTAAAGATGACCAATTAATACCATGAACATACATATGCTAAGGGATAACTGGTGGCCAATTAATACCATTAACATAAATGCATTAAGGGATTAAAGACGACTAATTAATACCATGATCATACATGTACTGAGGGATTAAGAGCGACCAATAAAGACCATGAAAATACATGTACCCGAGGGATAACAGGTGATCAATTAATACCATGAGAATACATGTGCTAAGGGGTAAAAGATGACCAATTAATACTGTGAACATACATGTACTCAGAAATTAGTGGTGACCAATTAATACCATGAACATACATGTACTAAGGGAAAAGATGACCAATTAATACCATTAACATACATGTACCAAGGAATTAAAAATGACCAATTAATGCCATGAATATGTACTGAGGGATTAAAGATGCAATCAATACCAGGCCTTGAATTTTGAGGCGTGCGATTGCACACCACCACTCAACTCAAATCACTGTGAGTGTGATTTTTCGCACACCAGAATGGGAACTCAGATAAATAATTACTGTTGATTAAAACAGCGCATCTCCTCACCCCTTAATTTCCTGAGGAGTGTGATTTTTAGCACACCTGGAAAATCTAAAACTCAAGGCCTGGAATACCATGTTTAACATATGTGTACTGAGGGATTAAAAGGTTGTTGATCAATACCATGAACATACTGTACAGTACATGTACTACTGTAACTGAAGTTTCCAGTCTGTTGTTGTTGTATGTGTGTTGATGGTTCTGTAGATGTCAGCTATTTTTTTAGGGTAAAACATGATGTACAATATTGATGTACCTTTGTCTGTGCTCTAATCTTACAACCCAGTTCTTGAATCATATTTTGCAAAAAATTAATGTTTTGTCAAACTGTATATCACTATTATACTGCTTCTTACCTCTCATAATCTGTTGAGCATGTTCCTTATTTCTTACTTTGCTCTTCTTCTTTCCTTCATGCTTTGCAAAGCACCATGAGCTCTTTGATGGATTTGGCTCATTAGAAGTCTGATTTTACTGTTACTATTATTTGAAATATGATAAAAATTTTAAAAATTCAGATGTATAGAGTCAAGTTTGTTATGATCTTTAGTCAATGGTGATGCTCTTCTTAGCACATACAACCTATGCACATGATACACAGTGATTGCAGTGAAATACAGTGATGTAAAATTATTATGTAATCTACTTGCCTATGTGTTAAATATTGTGATGTTTAATTAGGACAATGAAAACTGTGTAAGTTAATGGTTGTTTCACAAAGCCTTAAAGGTTCGCTTGATTAAAAGAAAAGGTAACAACGGTGTGTTTATTGATCAAATGTTGTTTTTATGCAGCCTGACCTCACCTACTTTTCAGGGGAATACACTGTAACTCAATACAGTATCAACACCTGCACACAAACTGCGATGTTTGTCAACCCAGTAGCTTTTGTGCCGGAAATTAATTTTGGTTTCTGAGGTAGAGATCACTTTTCTCATTGTCATGGGACGAGTGGGATATGTGATAAAACATGCAGGAAAATCATCCTGGGGCTACTGAGAAGACCGATGGTTGGCTTTGGATGCAGTAGACCGTTTCTTAGAAATATCTTAAAAGAAAAGGTGTTTGAAATCTCAGCTGTTGTCATGTACTATTGAGGGACATCCTTTGAAATTCCCTCCAGCATCAGTAAGATTCAAGATTGTTTGAGTTGCATGAAAGACAAGAATAGAAAAAGGAAACAGACTTTCAGGGTTTCATTGGTTAGTTCATCTCCATCATCTATTTGTCTTCTGTATACGCATTAACCTGTGTTTATTAGGTTTCAGCATTAATTAGCCTACAGTGTTCATTAGCATATAGTTTGAATTACTCACCTTCAGCATTCACTAGCCTTCAGTGTTGCATTTTTTGGTTGACACAATTTGCAACCTGCAATTTGTGTTCTTTAGGTATTTAGGTTTTGGCATTCATTAGCTTGCAGTTTTCAGTGCTACATACAGTTTTCATTTGGCTGCAGCATTTGTTAGCCTTTAGTCTGGCATTCATCAGTTGACAATATATTTCCTACAGCATGTGTTCATTGGAATTCTGCACTCATTAGTCTTCAGTTTTTGGCATTTGTTAATTGACATTATTTTTAACCTGCAGTAAGTGTTCGTTAGGTGTTGATTGGTACACAGTGTCCTCTGGTTTCAGTGTTCTTTAGTGTCAGTTTGGAATTTTGAAGGTTGACATTATTTTCAACCTATACAGATGCTCTTTAGGTTTCTGTCGTTCAATTCGGTATTTTGTAACTAGTGGACACCATTACATTGTGTGTTCATTAGATGTTGACATTTCTTAGCCTGCAGCTTGTATTGACCAGTCTGTGTTCATTACAGTAGGTGTCACCATTCCTTACATCATAGTAGGTGTCACGGTTAACTTATATGTTCATTATGTCATGTTCATTCGATTTATCCATTCATTGGACTGTAGTGTTCATAAATCTACATTGTTTACATAATACTGTAATTCTCATTCATTGCTCTCAGTTTAGACCACAGTGTGGCTTTTGTTGACTTAATGCATTCACCTTTCTGCGTTCATTTGGTTTTACCATTGTGTAGGCTATCTGTGTTTATAAACATATGTCTGATGATTAGGTTAAACCATTCACTGTAGATAATCTGTGTCTATTAGTTTCACCATTCCTTAAGCAGATCTGTGTTCCTTAGGTTCATGATTACATAGGCTACATAGTGTTCAGTAGCCAATAGTGTTGAGTGAGGCACATTTCATTGCTCTCATTTAGTATACAATTCTGGCATTAGCTTGTTAATTTACCTACAATATCTGTGTTCATTTGGTGTCAGTATTGCTTTAGGCTTTATCTGTGATCATTATGTTTCATCAAATTCCTTATTCTATCTATATTCATTACGTTTTACTCTTCCCTGAACTACAAGATATGTCCATTATTGTAGGTTTCATTATTCCTAAGACTATCTGTATTGTTGCACCATTCCTTTACATACAGTACTGTAGTGTTCATAGACTGATTAATTTAGCTTACAGTATTGCATTTGTTTGTCAACATTGTTCAGTAACGTATCTGTATTGATTTGGGTTGAATATTCACTTATGTGTATGTTCAGTTACATGTTGGTATTCATTAACTTCAACTGCAGGTATGGCATTTACGTAGTACTGTACTGTAAGCACCTAAGACTTCAGTCACTGTTGTATACAGTACTTCACAGCAGATGTAAGTTTGCAGTTTTTGCTAGTAATGCATGTGTTTGTAATGTGTCAGGTACAGTATATTAAAGTCTGAGCAAGTCTACATGAAACCAATAGTCAGTCTGCTAATGATGTCTCCTAGTACAGGTTCCATATTAAGAGATAGTGTCAGTTGGCTTAGTTACATAGATTTCCAGTGTACTGAAAACTCACCAGTTGTGATTGATATGAAGTAAACGAGCAAATTGTAATGGAAAACAATGCTGTAATATATAAAAGTCCTTATTGACTAGTGAACGCACCATGTTAAAGTAATGTGATCTCCAAAGCCGTGCAGAAGTTTTTGCCTATGAGTTACCACAATGTGGAAAGTTGTCGTTGACTCTTTGTGGCACTTTCAGTTTTCTGTACCTTTTGTGATTAGAGTTAAAAGCTAGAGGTCAACCAAATTTCAATGTTCATAAGTGAAAAGGCACTACAATTCAACTTGAATAATTGTACTTTGCAGGCAAGTATATATCGAAGCCCTGTACAGTATGTTGCACTGACCCACTCAGTATACTGTACAGCCTATGAGACACATTTAAAGTGAGACTGGTAACTTCCTACCGCAGCATCTTGTAGGCTTTGGCTTGATAATAAAACACACGAATCATTACATGTAGTCTACTCAGTGTAAGGTTGTCAACGCTATGTAACACCACCACAGTGATAAATGGCAAAAGTTGGCCAACTTGCACAAGCAACTACTGTAATGCCTGCAATTTGAGTTACTTCAACTACAGTAATGAGCTTAGTACTAGAACTCTACAGTACTTCGGCAGCACTGTTTGTCACGGTAAACCCCTTTCATGCACATGGCTACTTATAGAACTATCAAATGTTACAGCATTTTTCTTTCCTTGCATCATCTAAGGAACCTACAGTATGCAGTCAGGTTGACATACATGTGTGTATTTGTGTATACACGTACAGTAGGTGTGTGTATGTGACACTTGCTTAGGTATGCTTTAACTCAATAGGGTAAAATTGTATGAAAGTCATACTCGGCATGTAGGTTTGCCATATTGAGAAAGTGTGCCCTGTTGTTTTTGGTGAAGATCAAAGGTCTTGTGGGGACACTGGGGGCAAAACTCTGTGTATCTATGACACTTGCTTGGGTACGCAAACTCAGTAGAGGAAAATCGGATGAAAGTCATACTTAATATGTAGGTTTGCCATATTGAGAAGGTCTGTCCTATTTTTTTTTTTTTTGTGGTGGAGGTCATCTGGAGACTGGGACAAAACTCTGAAAACCTTTTTAGTGCAATATCTCAAGGTATAAAGTTTGGAAAAAGAAAAAATTTGTACTTGATATATTGGATGCAGTATGGTAACGGTACCTTCAGGATGTTCAAGATTTTGGGGTCCAAATCCAAATAGGCCACATGCGCCATTTTAAGAAATCATGCAAAATGTCTCTTCTCCTACAGATTGTATGGCGTTAAGTTGAAATTGTGTCAACTTTACCTATGTTAGTGGTTCCTCCTGGTTGTTCAGAATAATTGGTCCCTTATGGGCCATGTGGACCATTTTGTGAAATAATGCAAAATGTTGCTTTCTGCATGTATATATGGAAGGATTGTCAAATTAGCTTTGCGGTAGTGGAACCTTTTGCAGTTTCACATTTGTGGGTCCAACTTGAGGTTAGGCCATATGGGTCCTAAAATTATTACATTATGTGAAGCGATAGTTCTTTAAGAGATCGTATGTTACAGTGTTGAGGGCTTTTCAGATCAGTATTATGGTAGTCAGGTACCTTTGGCTAATCAGCATTTTTATGGACAAAATGGGTCCCAAACTTTTTTTAGACGTGATAAATTCTGAATTAACCTTGGTAAAGACTAAATGACTACAGTTGAGTCAAAATTGGGAACCATAGTGCCCCTGGACTCTTGTTAAATCTGAGATATATTACATTGACCGTACACTATGTACATGTACATTAATACCTGTAGTCAACTCATGTTGTCAGATGTTTTAAATTTAACCAATTTATTCCAAAACTCGCCACGCAATTGGGATTAACGTTTAGGGTGTTTTCACACTTGATGTTAAACAGTTGATCGGAGGATGGTTGATTGATCTCTGTGTGTGAAAGTTGTCTCCGCTGGGATGTACTGTATTGATCCTCTGGTGGGAGTACTGTAAATCAGATCTCTTGCAGTTGATCAAGATGCTGTGTGGAAGCTGAGTAAATCAGGGTGATCCAGCATCATGTGGGTGTGACAAGGAAGAACAGGTTGCTATGACAACTGCTTTTTGTTCAACCACTTTTTTTCTGTTTGCTGGTCACTCATGCAGCCAAAGCCTGATGTGCCACTGTGAATCAAGTGAGAAAGCAATTTAACTTATCTGTCATAGTGAATCTTTTATAGTGAGTGGTTTATCAGACCTCCGTATCTTATCATTGAACATGCATCCGGCATAGATTATGGCGTAGAAACTAGTCTTTAAAGCAGCCAAATGTTTGTACAATTCCCACACCTAACGAGAGACATGATTAGAATCCATATTTTACTTAGGCGTGGAATCAACTTTTTAGGAATAATTCAAGCTTCAAATTATGTTTTCTGTTGATTGCAGGACTTTTTATCACAATTTCTGCAATAATACAGTTTACAAAACAATTTATTCAAGGCCAGTTGAAGCCGGTTTCAGCTTGACTCAGTTGTGAAATTCTTGTAAACTGAAAAACAGATTACTGAAAGCAATTGGTTGCTATACTGATAGTGATTCAACATTAGTTTCAAAAATTTCATTCTGTTACACATTACAAAACTCATTGCATCTAAGATCATGAATTGTATAGCAGAATTCATCTGTAGATTGAAACTTTGTACTATAGAAGGAACAAAATATTTTTTTTTTTTTAAGTTGTTTGCCAGATATGTTGCTGAATTCTGGGTATGCCTGCAGTGGGCTATAAGGCCTAGTCAATTCTCTTTCTTCATTTTGAGTATTATCAGCAATGACATATTGCTTGGCTTTGGCACACCACAGACAGTGCAGACTTGTGACTGGCAAATGAAAGTTACACAAAATATGATTCCTCCATTTTCATATGGACTTTTAAGTGATACACTTTCCAAGCTGTCAGTCATGACATATTGGGGGCATGGTCCACAAGCACAGTATGTCTCTTGTGACCAAGTGAACCAAAAACTACCAAGTGCTGAAGTAGATCAGGAAATCTGGAATCTCACTTCTATCTGCAAAGATACAACAATACCAAGTTGCTGCTTAGTTCAGAATGCCGAAATCAAAATACCCAGGGAATAGATGACAAACAGCTTTGCTTGACACAGCTCTTATAGTTATCCCAACTAAAATATATAATATACAATATATAATATTGCTGGTGGATTTGTTCTCCCACTGTATACATGCTGAAAATAAGCTGACATTTCCTCCTTGTTGTTTATATTCTTTTCACTTGATTGTGTGCCACCCAGTAAAGTAAAACTTGAGTACTGGAAATATAGCCTGTAGTCTAGTAGTATTTCTTGTGGTGTTTACAGTACATCCGTACTGAATGTACGATATGTATATGACAATTTCAAATGTAGTCAGTCTGTCTCAGTTTCGTTAAGTACAGTAGTTGGCTCTTTTAATGTGTCACCTTGTTCAAACAGAAAGCTGTGATCAGTATTCAGCTTAGTACTATTATGATGCTCATACATGCATGGTAATCTGTGAACACTGAATCATTCTGTGTTATGTACCAAACAGTAAATACATACTGTACAGTTTACTGCGCCAGACATCTTTCAAATTTCAAAGAAGTGAAAGTGAAACTTTGTCATAACGTCAAAGCATGACATCTGTGAGAGCACTCAGATGCAGTAACATTTACATAGTGTCATCGTACAGTGATGTGGATCTCAATTAAACTGGTCAGAAACTACAGCCTGTGGTTAATTTCAATTAAATTTATGTAAACTAATTGTTAGTACACTGGCTGTGAACAGGGTGTGTGACTGTAGTATATATGCATGCTGTAGTCTATAGCCTGTTGTTGTACTACAACTCTGCCTTGGTATAGTAGGCTCTTTACCTACTCTCTCTTACTTAGGTTAGTTACCCCATTCTAAGTAATCTCTCTAAATTAAATACTCTTTAGGAACTAGGTGTCCTCTCTAGATACTCAACTGGTTAGACTGAACATTATTTAGTCATTGTTTTCCTTCTCTGTGATGATGTTGTACTTTTCTACAATCCTGTCAACTGTGTTTTGTTATAACATGTGATGTAAGTGAACTTTTGAAAGGTAACTGCTGGTGTTCTCTTCTCAGACATGACATACACCGATATCCTATTAGTATAGCCTACATTTTGATCTGTGTAATAGTATGCCTTGAAAGATTCTTTGCTAGGACAGTTTCCCCATTCCAGGATTCTTCTAAGGGGTATGCATCCTTTCTGACATATACAACATCTGTCATCCTCCTTTCTCACTTGGATCATGCATGGATCCAATAAAATTGTCATGTTCTCTTTAGAAAGTGAGAATCATGGCTTCAGAAGGCTTTGCTTTTCGGTTTTGTAGATCTGCAGATTGCAGAAAACTTTGGTAGTGTACATCAATATGAAACAACAGTATTGAAATGAGTCAGGGTACAAAAGGGCCTACAATGTAATTTGCTGCAAAATGATGTTTATTAGGAAAAAAGTATGTATCAGGAGAATAAAGTAGAGTACTATTTATGTAATGTCTGAGGTCCTTGCATATTAACTTTAATTTAAACAGTGAGTAGAATGTGTTTCATTGTATCCTTTGTGCGAAACATTGATTTTAAAAATATATTTCTGTAACACAAACGCCTTGTTTCCCTTTCAATCTATGACTACGAGAACTCCTCGAATTAGACCATTGCAAAAAATCATTAAAAGCTTTCATGTTAATAGTTACTGTGATCGGCTAGATCATCAAAACTGCAATGCATTCTTTCAGCCTGGTTGCTTATCAATATCACGACTAGTATCATATTAAGGTGTGTACTCCACATTCAAGGATTGAGTCAGGGAATATATGGCTTAGTTGAGTTGTAATGTCATTAATATGTGTCAGCATATCTTCAGTCATACTTGGTAAGAATCCTCAACTCCTATTGGCCCATTACTGTCAGGTGACCATGCATTATCTCTCGGATAAAGCACAGTCAATTTCAGAGTAAAATCATTGGCAGATGAATACAACGTAATGGTAGTTCGACGGTGTTTTGCAAAAACAAAGGTGATATAGTACTTTGTCAATCGTGCATGAACAGTATTAACATATTGTTAATTGTGTGTACCTTCCTCAAGATTTGTGCTCAATAGAAAATTTTAGTTATTTACAAACCCAAAGTTTCTTCTATTTTCATTTTTTTCATCAAAAGCTCACTGTGTATGAATGAACGAGGTTTTAAATCAATGTTGGACCTGTGCATTTACTTTGGGCAGTACACTCTTGGGGGGCTGATGCAATCGCAGGATGCACCCATGCTATGCCCTCACACTTCTCTTGTATTAAATCTGGATCCAGTATTATCCTTGATTTACCTTTAATTCCTATTCCCTTTCCTCTTGTGATTATTTGGCTAATTCATTACAGTCTGTGGAGTAAGCTCCGCTGCTATTTTGTGTGCATTCAAGAAACTTTTGTTAAAGTTTACAATTCTCAATTTTTGTCTTGGCATTTAGCCAGTGACTTTGTTGGCTGAATCAATTAATTACAGCCTGGCACCAAAGTAATTAAGGTTGTGAAAGTGTTAATGGGCACGTGCATCTTTACCATTCACAAATATTTTAAACAGGTGTTTTTGCTGCACAGGCTGGGGCTGCTGGTGGGTGTATGCCAATACTGTATGTATATTACTTTCCTGTGCTGTATGATGTATATCAAGTGTGAGCTAGTTGCTTTTCATGTCACTTGGAAGGTTTGTAGTGCAATTTTATCAAGGAAACAATGAGAAAGATGGTTATCACAAATTCACAATCATTATGATTGCTCAAATTACCTTGATTAACCATTGTTTTACTATTTGTTTCTTCAAAGCTTGCATTTAATAACTAAGTTTTTTACATTGAGAATGGCGTGGAAGCCAGTCTGTGTCCACCTTGTTATGTGTTTAGTTCCACTGCTGTCATTCCTGGGCCTGTATGTGCATCACAGCAAAATACCAGTCACATACATGACAAGCCCCTTCCCATAGTTTACCCTGAACCCGATTTGAAAGTCCTACCCAGTGCAAACGCTACAGTATTTTGAGGCACAGGCTTAAATACATCTACAGCACAGCATTTGTCAGACAGCTTGTTTGAAGTCAGTCATTGCATGCTTTCTTTTACTAAGCTCCTCTTCATTTCTCTGGTTGTTTTTCCACTGTTTTCTTAATTGCAGTGACTTTCAGAAGAGATATAGTCTCCGATGTGTGATGGTTGATGTTTTTTTTTTTTTTTTTTCTAAATGACACCAGTTTTTAATCTCTCCCTTAGTGCCAGCGAGTAAACAGCAAAACACAATGACTGAAGATAGTTAAATGTGCCATCAATCATGACTATGTTAAAAGAATTACTTGGAAGGCAGTTCATTCCTTTTTGTTATTTACAAGCTTGATTGGATCAGTCTGGCTAGGCTAACTGAGACCTTTGTAAGTCCAGCAAACTGTTGAGTTTGCTAGAGTACTGTAACTGATGATAAAAGTTGTAGACACAAGACAACTGTATTTTTAGGGACATGTTGACTCCTGGGTTAATGCAGAATGCTGGTTAAACCAATTGAATAGAATCCAACTCAATTTGTTGACAGTATCTTTAGCAGACACTTAAAATGGTCAAAACAACTGGGAAGTTTGCTCCATGGTTGAGAAAACAACAAAAGATATTAAAGGAAAGGGAAGCTGACCTCCTGTTTACATATATTGTACTGGCGCTATTCAAGCAGTCATTTGAATAATTTAAAATGATAGTTGGGTTTTTCAGCACAATACTTCATAGACAGTGTGGTAGTTTTATAAATCCAAATGGCTTCTGATGACATGTTCTGAAAATTGTAGGCTGGTTTGTACATACTGTACATGATACCATCTAAATGCTGGATTGTACTCTAAATTACTGCACACAGTGTTGACTTTTAACCCTTAAGGAAATTGATAGCAAAAATAAACACTGTTGGTTGTGAGATGTTTCTGTAAGTTGATATCTACTTTACAAATACAGGTCTGAAGAAGAAGTACTTTTATGACACTGTAGACTTAGTATGGGTTACGTTTATATGGAGGCTTGACATAAGTGAAGTGATAACAACAATGAACTATGCTTTCCTGAATGTGCATTTTATGGCAATGTTGAAAGGTTCTTTCAGTTATCCTTGACCCTGTCAGCTGTTGAGAGAAGATTTGTTGAAGCACTGCCTGTGAGTCAGTTGGAATTGATATGACTTTTACATAAGAGAATATATTCGCAAAGACATGTTTATCTTTCAAATTGATAGCTACTGTAGGTTAACTAAATCTGTGATCCTTGATATATACACTGAAGGGAGGGGTGCAGTTTGCTCGATCTCTGCTTCGACTGAACAGCCCTCACTTTGCTGCTTTAATTTGAACCTTGTATCTAGCATGTCTGCAACTTGTACAAGTGGGTACCTTCTATGTATCATAGCAATCTATGACATACTGTGAATAATATTCAAGGAGAGCAGGAATTGAAACCATCTTCAAAGATGAAAAAACTGCCAAAATTTGGCAGTTGGATGTACAGCCATTCAGGGAAAATGTCTTGTGGGTATTCTAATTAATATTTCCAGTAGTCATGAAGGCTGGCACTAATGTGAAGGTGATATAGTTTATGATTTATGATTATGATGCTTCCTTTCAGTTTCTTTCCTCTTTTCAACCTCAACTATATGTAACCAAGCACTGAAATTGGCATGGGATTGCAAAGTTACTGAAAGGATTATGCTCCTGAGGGAAAACAAATGAAGAATGATAGATTGTTATACTGTTAATGTAATATTCATAATCCAAGGAAGGAAGGATGGATACAATATCTCCAAGTAGCCTAAGCCTAATATCTGTAAAGTTGAAGTGTCAACCTAAAAGCTTGGCTTCCTAAATTGAGTTGGTCAAGGGAAAGGGGTGAGGATTGATTGGGAAGAGAGTGATAATATGCTGGAGGAGAGGGGGTGGTGATGAAGGGTAACATGTCAGTGCTTTCAAACGTTGATAGCATTCTCAAAGTAAATGTTTCTTTATGATGTTTGTTGTACATTGTGTATAAACCACATGAATAAAGGGATTCATAATGATATTCATACTATTCACATATACCTGGTACAGGGCTGCCTATGTGATTTGAATGAAAAGACAAACTATGCAGTCATTGTGTGTGTGTTTGTGTGTGTTTGTGTGTTTGTCATATTTAGCTTTTATCATGATATCTCAAGAAAGGAAACTTTGACAGTTCTCACACAGTTTGGTACATAGATGTCCCATATTGAGAGGAAAAACCCTATTGTTTTTAGTGGAGGTCAAAGGTCATCTGAGGTCATCATAGCCTCAGAGGTCAAACACTGAAAACTTGGTTAACAAGATATCTCAAGATAAGAATCATGAAAACTTTTGCTACATAGCATGACAATTTTTGACATTTTTGGTGGAGGCCAAAGGTCATCTGAGTTTGACTATCTCAAGGTAGAAATCATGGAAACTTTTGGTACTTAGCATGATAATGCATCGCATCAAATAGACAAAACCCTGTTTGGTAGAGTCCAAGGTCACAGGAGGTCAAACAGTGAAAAATTTTAACACGGTATCTCAAGATAGGAATCATGGGAATTTTTGATATGCAGTATGTGAGTGTGTTATATCTAGTAGAAGAGCCCTACTGTTTTCACGTGAGTGGAAAGGTCATTTGGGGTCAACAGGGGTCAAATTGTGAAAAAATTGTAAGTACAATACTTTAAGAAGAAAAACTTAGACAGATCTGATACGTGGTATGCAGATGTATTTCATTTCAGTACAAGAAATCCATTGTTTTGTTGTAGGTCAAGGGTCATCTGGGGTCAACATGGGTCACAGTATGAAAACCATGATAACAGGATATCACAAGAAGGGAAGCTTGGACAGATATTCTATTAAACATGGAGGTGTACTCTATTGAGTGCAAAATGTTGTTTTTGATGGAGATCAAAGGTCACTTTGGGTCAAAGCATGTCATATTGTTGAAATATTGTGAACATGATATCTCAAGAAGGGAAGCATGGACAGATATGATATGGGGTATGTACTTCTGTGTCTTACTGAGCAAACCATAGCCTTCTGCTTTCTGCGGAAGGCCAAAGATCATTTGTATTCAACTGGGGTGGGGACCTTGTAAACAGTACACGATATCTAGAGAAGCGTGGCCAGATCTCATCTTTGATTTGCAGAGTGCAAGAATCCTATTATGTTAGAGGTTAAACATCATTTGCAGTCAACATATTCTCACCTTATAGATGCAATATGCCAGATTCAAAGCTTTTCATAATTAAGTCATCAAAAGCACAATGCCTTTGGGGATTATGGTTTCTACCCTTCTTGTGGCCTTAATATGGATTCTCTTTTCATTATCTGACCAGGTGAAACAGGTTTGGGTAAGTCCACTCTGATGGACACACTCTTCAACACCCGTTTTGAAAATGCCCCGGCGTCCCACCACCTCCCTGGTGTGAACCTCTCCAGCTGCACATATGGTAAGTGTTAGTATTGCATACTGCTTGCATGGTCACAGTGTCAATGTCCAACAGCTAGCAGTTTGTTAGTAGCCTCTCAATGTTTTAGATTTATCATTCAGGTTTTAGGGGATCTGTTCATGGACTTAGTTTTTCGCTTTCCAGATTCTATCAGACTAGCTGATAACGTTCAACGGCTCAGGGGTACAAATGCTCATGGAAAGGATATTCCATATTTTGTTTATTTTTGTACAAAAAGTTTAACAAAAATTGTGGTATTTTGAAACTGTTATTTTGGCCTCACTTGAACACTGTATATCTCACATGCCAAAATTGAAAAAAAAAAAAAAAGGCAACATGCAGAGGAACCTTTATAGGCTTTGAACATTACTGTAGAAAAAAGTTTGACTTAACCCAACTCGTAGACTTACTGCAATGAAAGAAAGTAGGATTACTATTGTATATATATGCAAAGCAGGCTAATGCTACCTTTCATTTCCACTGCCATGCCCATGAGATTCTTGTGCATAAGGGCATATAAAAACTATATTTTGGAATTATTCTGTGCATCTCCAGAGGCTCAGTGGATCAAGAACGGGAGAATGAACTTAACTGTGACTTCTTACATTTACCAAATACGTAATCCTTAAAGGCAAAGGTTTGGTTTCTTTTGTCAGGGGAATAATGTAATGCATATATTTGCACTTAGTTTAGTATCATGCTTTTGGTACTGCAGTGGACAGTGACATAATAGTGATAAAATAGTTCCAGTACTAGTAAAATGATGTTACTTAAAGGTGAAAGTTTGATAGATCCAGGTTTTGGTGAGGTCAGTGTATCGTCAGCCGTTGACCTCAGATGGAACTTCCCTCTCTCTCCCCTGGAATAACATACGATAATTTTCCTGTTTTTGAATTAGTTATCTACAAAATCAAATGGCCCATTGAATACAGTAACTTTTTTATTATTTTTTCCTGACATTTTCTTCCATTTCCCTTTTCATTTGAACTTTGTTACTAGCAGGTTTTTATTACCAGTAGAACACAATTACTAGAGGACAATACTAAGTTTGAAAAGGAAGCCAGGGATACTGTACCTTACCACTTACAGTATGCCTAAACTGATAAACTTTTGGTTGGTCAATACATTTAGATGTCATAGAGAATAACAGAGATAAGGAAAGTAGAAGAATATGCAATATTGAACTGTTATGCAGCAGGTGACATTTTAATTTATATATGAAATATTGTTGTCAATATCTTTATAGTTATAGTTGAGAGAATTCCAAAACATTACACCAGTTATCCAGTACAATAAGTGACTAGCATCCCCTTGTCATGTTGCCTTTAAAAGTGTTCTAATGTGTGTGTGTGATTTCTGCTGATAATTTTAATATTTCAGAATCTTTCAATTCACATCATAGATGTATTACTTACCCCTTGCTTGTGCTCAAGCCTATCGAGGCAGAGCTGTGGCATAGAGGGCGCGGTGCGAGAATAGTTTCGGGTCAGTGTTGAGCTAGCTAGTCTGACTGTGCGATAGTGTGAGCAAGGGCTTAGTATAGTCACTCGTTAATACCCACTCCAGTGAGTTGTGGGGAATTTCATTTTTAGATTTGTTGTCCCTCTTTTCAACTAAACCTTCTTTTGGTAATTTTCATTTGGTTCTCAGTAGTTCCTACTGATTATGCTTCACATCGGAATATATGTTTTTTTTTTTTCCTTCTCCTGTGCTCGTGCATCTTGGTTCACATATTTTGAGCATGTTAGTGTAACAGTGGAGTTGTAATGAGAGTGGTACAGTATGTGAGAGTTCCAGGTGTGAGTTTGCCGTATAGAGCTGTAATGAACATTACCCCTCCCATAGTTTGCCATATAGAGCTGTAATGAACATTACCCCCCATAGTTTGCCGTATAGAGCTGTAATGAACATTACCCCCCCCATAGTTTGCCGTATAGAGCTGTAATGAACATTACCCCTCCCATAGTTTGCCATATAGAGCTGTAATGAACATTACCCCCCCATAGTTTGCTGTATAGAGCTGTAATGAACATTACCCCTCCCATAGTTTGCCTTATAGAGCTGTAATGAACATTACCCCTCCCATAGTTTGCCTTATAGAGCTGTAATGAACATTACCCCCCATAGTTTGCCATATAGAGCTGTAATGAACATTACCCCCTCCCATAGTTTGCCGTATAGAGCTGTAATGAACATTACCCCTCCCATAGTTTGCCTTATAGAGCTGTAATGAACATTCCCCCTCCCATAGTTTGCCTTATAGAGCTGTAATGAACATTACCCCTCCCATAGTTTGCCATATAGAGCTGTAATGAACATTACCCCTCCCATAGTTTGCCTTATAGAGCTGTAATGAACATTACCCCTCCCATAGTTTGCCGTATAGAGCTGTAATGAACATTACCCCTCCCATAGTTTGCCTTATAGAGCTGTAATGAACATTCCCCCTCCCATAGTTTGCCATATAGAGCTGTAATGAACATTCCCCTTCCCATCAAGATTATGACGATTGAGATGCTCTGTCAAAGATAAAAACTGATCAGTTCAACTTGAGACTGTTATAGTTAAGACAGACTGGAAATACCCAACTTAAGACATCTATCTTGCCTCATTTATGTCTATGGATAAACATTTATATTCCACATGTTTCAAACTACTGGACTCGAAATTTTAGCTTTTCCTTTAAGCATTTTTGAAACAAAACATAGAAAGACTCACTATCTTAGTCATTAAGACCATTTTAATACTGTTTTAACAACCATGTGCAAGCAGAAATGGGACAAGGTGTCCTACCTGGCCCTATTGAGTTTAAATTTGATTCTTTGTGGTCATGATGGACCACAAGAAATATTTATGTGTGAGATGAGGGAGAAGAGGTGACACATTCATGTCAATATCATTATTGGTAAATTTGACTAAATTATACCAAAGCCACAAAATACCAAAACCAGTGAGAACAGTATATGCCAAGAGCAGTAAATTGCACCTTGACCACAGTAAGCTATACCAAGGCCAGTTTCTTATACCAAGACCAGTATATGATGCCAACTCCAAGAAGTCGTGACTTTGAAGAAATCACCCTATATAGAAGAACCCTTCTCTTGCTGTGGAGAGTTATCCCAAGAATGAATCTTGTACATCTTCCAGGGTTTTGTTTCCAGCATTTCTGCATGTTTTTATCAATTTTCACCGGGACAATTTTTCGGGAGGTTTGTGGATATTTTCTCACTGAAAGAGCATCATAATTTAGTGTGTGTGTACATACACATACAATTCCATGTCACATCGAAGGGTTTGCAGGTTTTGTACTGCATTTTTCTATGCAGTGTTAAATAAATTACCATGGTCACCCTTTTGTCTTTTTCATGCCTGTGCTCATGTTTTGGACAATCTTTTTCACCTCGCTGGTCCTTTCCCTCACATCTTCCCAACAATATTAGTTTCAATGTGGTCTGTCACCTACAGCCGTAGATCTCAGACAAAATTTAACATTTGTTTACCACGAAAGAAACAGTTGTTTTAACAGACAATCTTTCAACAGATTTTTGTCAAAGTTAAAGTCTCAGCTGGGCCAAAGCTACCACTCATTCTAATGTAATCTAAAAACTGTTAAATACTTTACTATTTCCAGTACACGCCATGCACGTTTACAGCTTGCTGTACCTCTCATAAACAGTTTTTGCCAATCTGGAAATGGAACTTGTTTTAATCTTCATCACAGATGACTTTTCATGGTGAATTTTTTTCTTTTTTGGTAAGTTTTGCTCAGCCCTGTGGAAGAGAGGTCACTCTATATTTAGATCTCAGCCATCATAGTTTCCAAGTTTAATGTGCCAAAAACGTCCACTCTGTTCTGATGAAATCTCCAGGGATACAATTTTAATTTTTGTTTCTTCCATGATTTAATAGCAAAAATACCATAAATTACTCTTCAACCTACCAGTACCTTGATATTTATCTTCTTTTGGCATCATTTTGAATACAGTTTTCTATTTTGAACATGCTTTTAAACCTTCAAGTCCATGGCTTGTGACATAGTGGCATACCAAGGGGGACTGGTGGATAACCCAAGTGACAAAAAACTTAATGTGCAAAATTGAATAGACAATAAAAAAAGAAAAAGAAATATAACTGCAAAGTCCAATTACTGTACAAAGTTGCACAGGAGGGTGTTGCTCAATTTTTCATTACCAGCACACCTTGAAATGCAACATTTGTACTCACACATACGCTTGATATTTCTGTACTGTATAAAACTATGCAATTCCCCTGTAAGTTTCATCTCAAGTTTTATGTATGCACAGTAGGTAATATCATAGTCTGCATATTGTCTACATATGTAGTGTACAGTAGTAAAACTTTTGTTCTGACACCAAGGGCTGAGCCAATAATCTGACACAGAATTTGTAGATGACAAATTTCTAAGGATGAAATTTTGTTGAAATAATAAAAAACTTAACTTTTTCAAAGAAGAGGGCTCACTAGTTAGTCATTGTGTAGGCCTGGTCCATGTATCTTATGCTGAAAGACTTCAAATACATACAGGTGATTCAGTTATAGCAAATGTTGGTTTCACGTTTTTGTTTTCTTTGGAGGTGTCAAAATATAGCCTCACAGAGGCCATTTGAAGTACCTAAAATTTGCTAGTTTTCTGGACCTTCATCCCTTGGAACTCCTTTTCGGTTTTGCAATCGCAAAGCGATCCCAGAGATGTTTCCTTCTGCTGCATTTGGTCCCCATATTACTGTTGAATCTTTCCCAAGGCAGGTTCACGCCTGTGACGACATAATGTGCCATTGGTTTATCTCTGTAATTAATGTAGGCCATGTCAGTTGGTTTTACCATTTCCTGTGCTGATTGTAGAGGGTGCAGCTTGCAAGGTAAAGTACGGTATCACAGATGGTAAAGGTGATTAGTTACTGTAAAAACACTTAATTTACACACATGTTGAAAATCATGTAAGGATTGGTACAACATAACAAGTAATGTTATGTCTATTAAAGATAGAATATTACTGTTAAATGAAACAAATTGTGTATTATGTGACACCTTATTTATTCTGCTACATCTGATTGGAGGATTGATGGTCACATGCCATGCTTGATTCATCACTGTCATTACATTTGTTATGCTTAACTCTAGGTTAGTATGTACTGGGTTATGGGTTATGTTACATGTTATGTTGGGCATGTTAGAGTATATCTCTGTCTCAGTCCAACTTTACTCTTCTGTTTGTCTACTCCCCATCTCATATCCCACCCTACCAGTCTCCTTAATTCCTATCCTCCCCTTACTCTTCAGTCTTCCATACCAAGTATCCTCTCACACCACTCCCAGTCCATGCCAATATCTTCTAACTTTGTCACAAATGAAGAATATTTGATAACAGTCATACAAGGCATTTTCTTGTGAAAGCAACACCCACTTGGTCCACAAAATTATTAAAATTGCATTATACAGTAAAAAATTTGTGAGACAGCCTCATGAATAATTCATAATCCTGGCATGATGACACAAAAGTTGCACAATGGTTTTGTTTGCTCGTTTCTGTGTGAATTAAAATCGTTGGGGTTGGTTGGCCTGTCAAAAAAAAAAAAAAACCAGCTGCGTTTCAAACAATCCACAACTATATGAAGACTTGAAACAGATTGAGAATTGTTTTTGACATGTTGTTTCATATTATTCTGGATTTTATGAGAATATTTTGTCTGGCCTACTCTTTTAAGCTTCTGTCCCTGATATTTACAATAATAGCAGCAATGCCAAACCTGTTCACTCACAAACATAAAGTGAAGTATGGAATGTTACATAGACGATGTTGTTGCACTATGTGTTGTGTGGTAAAGAAAATCCTGACTCATTTACCAATCCTACTATTTGAGTACAGTATATACTGCACAGGATGTGTGCACCTTCTCTAAATGATACTACAATTCAGTGAAACAGGAAGCAATCATATGCACGATGGAGTCTCTTCATCTCTAAAAAATTTGCCCGCTATTTTGTTCACAGTACACCCGTTTATTTCTGTTTTCTTCTGTTTTGAAACCATAGTTTTAGACTTTCAGGATATGACTATGTACTAGCCGGCATTTTCTCTGAGCTGGGATGGAAGTAGTGTTTGTGCATGTCCGGTTGACCTTTGGTATGCTTGTGCAGAACTGCATTGTTGAATGGAAGGTTGTGTGACATACTTCTAGAATGGAGCACCCTTCATTCAGAAGTTGCAATGTAAAACCCCGAGTAAAAACTGTTGTAATAATGTTTATATCTTTTACTGTTATTGAGATATGGCTTTTCAAAGCTCGAGAAAAATGATGACATGAAGTGTTTCACAGTGTCAGTATTTCTTTTGTTATGCCTATATATTTTGCCTCTTAAGTACTTAATTAGTGATTTTCACATTTGTAAGTGATATCATAAATTTTTGAGAAAAATACATGCAATAACCCTCCAGGCATCTAAAATTCTCAAATGTCCTTGAAATAGAGGTCATATAAATGAAAGGTTAACAGGAGACATATCATAAGAGTCCATCTCTTGACATCACAAATTTGCATTCTTAGCCAATGTTTATTCATGATACAGCTGTGAGACACAAATTTTCCTGTAAATCTTCGACAGATTTGGATCTACTTTGTGGCAGATTTAATATTTTCAATGCTTAATGTACCCAGTACTCCAAAATGTCACTTTCATGTCACACAACCTTCAATAAAAAAAATATTGACATTGGGTCAGTGATTAAATATAGATCATTTCTACTGCTACCCTGGTCCTGGTAGCTCTGTTTCTCCTTGTATGATTAGTGAGTGAGAGAGTTTTTTGGGAGTGGTGTATCTTTGTAAAGTAAATATCACAAAATTACCCAAATCTGATAAATTTTTGAGCATGTGCATTATCTAAATAAATGCCCTGCATGTTCAAGTCATTGATGTGACCAGATGGCAATTCCAAAATGTATCTAAAAATACATGTTTCATGAAAAACTTTTCTGGAAGTCAACAGGTTAAAACTTAAGTACATGTGTACTGATATTGTATATTGCGTACGGTACTTCAAAAATGTACGTTCGTGTGCAGAAAGAGCATAATCTATACATTGACACTGTATGTGTGTTGTTTTTCCCTTTTGGTTATGCATAGAAGTAAAAGGTTATCAATAGTTTGGTATTTTCAAGTTATTTTAATATCAGAGCTCAGTCAATGTAGTTCTTGATAGCCCTTCTGTGTCTTTGTCACTGTTCACATTGTAGACATACTGTGTATGTATTGCTTGCTAGAACTTATGCATTGTTCAATGTACAGTAATGTAAACTCACAATCACTTGTACCGCAATGTAAGTGCTAGTTTTATCTTTGTTACTGTGTACTTGGGGTGCATCTTACTGCTCTTTGCCCTCTTCATAAAAATTGTGGACAAAATATTATCCCTGAATTCATTTGATTGCATGTATCACTGATGAACAAATCATAAATGAGTATTTTCCAAAAGAATCTATCAACCCCCTGGATGGTGTTTCTTTTACAGCTTTATTGTGTTTCAGGATGACTGCACAGTATGAAGTCAGATGCATAACTATTTGTATTGTTACAGTATTGCTCTAATTGTGATGTTTGGTACTGTTGCTATTATTGTTATTTCCTTATTTCCTGGATACTCAGTATTACTTTACTTGTTCATATCAATTGTCTGGGTCTCTGCTATCTGCATAAACAGCTACAGTGTGTAGTATGATCACTATCTTGCATCAACATTTTCCCCACCCTATCAACAACTTGTGTTTCCAACCTAGTATCTGTTACCAGCAGATTGGTGTCATGTACCCTATATATTAACCAGCAATTGTCTTTACCCCACCACTCTGTAGACTTCTAAATCTGCATGCTATGTACAGTACTTTGGTATTTTCCTTCTGTAGTACTGTACACATAGTACAACACACAGTGACCAATTTGTAACAAAGGTTTTAAAGGGCATGTAGCCTCTATTTCAAGCAGTGAAGTTCTATTAGTTTGGCCACTTTCTTTTTCAACTATTGATATGTGATGAGCAGTAAAGAATTCAGCATAAATTGTTTTCTCTCATACCATTTACATTTGTTTAATAGCATCATAATTTAATTGCATTGTCAAAATAGGCTGTAGTTTTTGTTTAAAAGTATTATTTACAGCTGCCTTATCCCTCAGATTCAGACCAGGAGCCCTTACATACCATACTACAAGATCATTACATACTACAATCATTTATTGTTTATGGAAACTGCATGAAGCACAAAGCCTACTTTGAACCGTAGTTGAAGCAGGTTGAAGTATGAGAAATCTCTGACCTTTACCTACAGTAAGAATGTATCTTACAATTGTTCTCTACCAGGTACTGTAGGTTGAACATGAAAAATTGTTCAAATAATAGTACAGACCACTTTTTGGGACTGTATGCATACTGTAGCTTGTGCATGGATATCACCCACTGCAGAATGTTCAGTGTGCAGTGTACAAGTCATGCACTGTGAAATGCGACGGCAAATATTGAATATGTTTAAAGGTTGTGTGACATGCTTTTAGAAAAGAGCACCCTTCATTGAGAAGATTCAAAGTAAAACCCTGAGTGAAAATTTGTTGGAATTTTGTTTATATCGTAACGTTTTTGAGATATGACTTTTCAAAGTTTGAGAAAAATGCAACACAGATGACATGGAGTGTTCCACAGTGTCAGTATTTCTTTTGTTAAGCCTATTTTGCCTTTTTATTACTTAATTACTGAGTTTCACATTAGAAAGTGATATCAATACTTTTGAAGAAGAAAATACATACTTCCAAAATAAAACCCTCCGAACATATGAAATTCTCAAATGTCTTTGAAATAAAGGTTACACAAACAAAGGAGTAACATAAGACATATCATAGGAGTCACAAATTTGCATACTTAGCAATGTTTATTAATGATAGAGCTGTGAAACACTAATTTTCCTGTAAATTGGTCAGTCTTTGATAGATTTTGATGGAATTTGGATGGATTTTGATGGAACTTGCTATTTTTAATATTTTCAATGCTGAATGCACCCAATACTCCAAAATGTCATTTTCATGTCACACGGCCTTAAAGGACATGTGACATGCTCCCAAAAAAGAGCTTCCTTCGTGCAAACATTACAAAGTAAAACCCTCAGTGAAAATCCGTCGGAATTTTGTTTATATCTATTACCGTTTTTGAGATATGACTTTTCAAAGTTTGAAGAAAATGCAAAACAGATGACGTGGAGTGTTGCACAGTGTCAGTTTTTCTTTTGTTAACCCTATATATTTTGCCTCTTAATTACTTAATTACTGAGTTTCACATTGGTGCGTGATATCGATATTTTTGAAGGAGAAAACACATGCTTCCAAAATAAAACCCTCTGGGCATATAAAATTCTCAAATGACCTTGAAATAAAGGTTACATAAACAAAGAATTAACATAAGACATATCCTGGGAGTCCCTCTCCAGTCCTGACATCACAAATTTGCATATTTAGCCAATGTTTATTCATGACACAGCTGTGAGACACTAATTTGCCTGTAAATTTGTCAATTTTTGATGGATTTTGACGCAATTTGTGGCTATTTTCAACATTTTGAATGCCTAATGCACCCAATACCTCAAAATGCCATTTTTGTGTCACCAGACCTAAGTTACCATTTTCAAGCCATTTCCAGGACTTTGTGCACAACCCTGCCTTTGCATTTAGCTATTTGAGCATATATCACATATTGTTCGTATACATTTTGTATCACTTATATACCTTCAAAAGTATTTGGAGACAAGGTAGAGGGTTTGGGGGATAGGTTCTTTTTGACTTAGAATAGCCTCAGTTCTGTACATTAGTACAAAGTGGTAAGGATAGATCACCATGGATCTATTCCATTCCTAGTGTACATTAAACTGATTATAAGAGCCGCTATACTTCTATAGCCTTATTACTGTACAGTATGCTATTGCTCAGGGAAGTTTGCAGACTACATACAACATCCCAGATGTATGGTCACATAGAAAATTAACCTTAGGCCCTGTAAATTAGCCAGATACTGTGTAATACCTCTTCATGTATGCTTGAGTATTTCTTGTGTTTACAACTTGTGTGTATCTAAACAGTTGGAATGTGTCCATTGTTTATTATTCGGCACATTAAGTTAGTGCTTCTTTGGAAATAAGAAGACTTAGAAATACAATTTAGTAATTATTACTTTGGTGGTTCTAATGCAGTAGAATTTCTTTGTTTACTCCTGAGTTGCATCAACTACAAATATGATTCTTTCTCAATGATAATCAGTAATTGAATACAGGAGACGAAGGAGAATCACAACTCTCCTTGTTACATTACTATCTGGACCTGCGGTACTCGGTTAGAAATGCTTCTGCAATACGTTTTAGTACTGCAGTTATATTTCACAAGTATTGCTACAACCTGTAAAGAATGCAGCTCCCAAAAATATATCTAGTTAAGGATGACTGGCTTTGATGTCGTTCATAGTTTTACTAAATAGATTAAAATGACTGCTGAAAGGAGCTTCTCAGTTTGTTGACCTCTGTTGAATGCCAAACAAATTCTGAACTGAAAGAAAGTTGTTGTGTGGGTTCTTAGTATCACACATCAACAGTTTTAATGGCAGATAACTTACAAGAAAGTGTCAGTGACAGTGTCATAGTGTCCTAATAAATTTCTCATTGATATATGTCCGTGGTGTTTTCTAACACACTTAACTTGTGATTCAGCATTCCCAGGTTTGTCAACCCCTTTAGATTTCACAGCCTAGGTTGATAAAGAAATAAAGTTCTTTTATTTCTGTTAAGGTAAGCTTCTCCACTTCCTGAGGATAAGGTACCCTGCTCTCAGTCAAAGTTGTTGAAATTATGAAACACTTGTTCACTCAACGTTGTCACAAAATTCTGCTTAAAAATTGGTTCTTTGAAAGGATTAGACGCCTCAGCTTCATTTCATATTGTGTATTTAAATTACCAATTTGATTAGTACAGAATTCATGCATAGGCAGAGTGCAAGCAATATGCATTTGAAGGTCCTTAGGGATGAAACTTGCATGTTGCGGGGAATGTACCCAAATTGGAAAGCTGTCAGAGTTAAGTTTCGAAGTAATGGCAGAATAATTGAATATGCCTCTCATATACATGTAGAATGTCTCAAAGTTGAAGTTTATGTCCTGTTTAAGCAATTGTACTGTATTTGTACAGTTTTTTCCCTGTCTGAAATTACAATATAATTTTCAGTGCTCCAAATTCATATGCACTTCCAGAAAAGAATGTTGACCTCACAGTTAATCTCTCACATTATCAGATCATATTGCAGTGTATTTCTTTTTCTCTTCTTTTTTTTCCCTTGTCTATTTCTTTTTTTTTTGGTGTCAATGAAAACCATAACCTACAGTATATGCAGTCACATTGCTCTACAGTGTGTGTGCATATGTGTGCTGTGTTTGGGGGAAACTTGCTTATAAACATGTCGTCTCAAGATAGGAAGGTTGGCTTGAACTCATATTTGGTACGTGGTGAAACACACATGAATTGTATTATATATGGTGAAGGTCAAAGGACATTTGAGGTCAACAGAGGTCAGATGTATAGAACTTCATAGACACATTGTCTCAAGAACTCAAGGTTGATCTGACCATACTTGATATGTGTGTGGACCATATTGAGTATGAGATCCTAGTTTTATGGTGGAATTCAAAATTCATGTGAGGTCAGCAGAGGTCACAATGTGAAAACCTTGTGAACAAAAAATCTTATGAATGGAGGTTTGAATGATGGTGTACTTCATGTGTACTGCATGTACCATATTGAGTGCAAGAACCCCATTGTGTTTGGTGGAGGTCAAAGATCATTTAAAGTCAACAAAGCTCAAACTGTGAATGCAGGAACACATAATCGCAATAAAACAAAGCATTGACTGAATGCATATATGCTATGCTGATGGATCACACGGAGTGCAAGAACCACACAGCATTTTTCATAAAAGGCCAAAAGTTATTTGAAGTCAGGAAAGGTTGAACTGTGAAACCTTATATTCACAAGATCTCATGAATTGGAACTGATCAGGAGATATGTATGATTTGTTGTTCACGTTAGGAGAATGCACGAAAAATTTTTTATTCTTATGTTTCATCCAGAAAAATGCACAACATTATACAGCTAATTTCATTACTTGTACTGGAACTCTAGTTTCTTCAGAAACTGAGGGCCAGTTAAGCATGTTCTTTTCTCAGAAGTGTAAACAATGTTGACTACAATGGAGTTGCTGTACACACCAATTTGGTTGATCTTAGGGTGTGCTCAAAGCAAGTCCGTTGTGAAAGCTGATAAAAAGATAACCAGATAATGCCAATTTGGCATGAACTTCTAATGGTCAGCAGAAGTCAAAATGTGAGAAACTTGTGAAGACTTAATCTCAATAATGCATGCTTGGACTAATCTCATATTTAGCATACAAGTCAATTATATTGAGTTTGAGATCCCTTCTGATTTTGGCAAGGTTGTTTGATTTAAATCAAGCCAAATTCTGATTTTTATTCAAAAAATCGTGATTTAAATTGATTTATTTGATTTAAATCAATTTGTTTGATTATCACTGATATAAATCATGATTTTTTTTTAAAAAACAAAACAAAACCTGGAGTTTGGTTAAGGTCAAAGTCAAGTAAATTCAGCAGAGGTCATACTGTGGAATTTTTATAAACATAATCCATGTATAGTTCTAAAATATAAGTTGTGACCAATCTTACGTATGCAGTGACTTTATAGTAACATTTAGCATAGGTCAGACTGTACTGTTTATCATAGCGGGATGAAAGCTGAATTCCTTTTTCTAGTGTAGCCTTTAAACCCCAAGGACGTGACATCACATCGTTCTCAGGATAAGCTACTAAATTTAACACATGCACGTAGTGTCCTTGCCATTTGATGTACAGTTGTCTACCGTTGCCATATTTACAGTTTATTTGTTTATCCTAGGGTGGAGGGTGCTCTTTGTTGTTTCATAGGATTCCTGATGACATCAATGCAAGGGGGTCTGTGCGCTGTGCTATCGAAGCCGCTCAGAATTATTAAATTCTTGGTTATCTACTTCTCATCCACCAGCCTCAATTAAATTTACTGCACCTCGGTCTATTATACTACAGTATTAGACACATGAGGTCTTAACACATATCAATTTTGGTTGGTAGATAACGATATGGTTTGTCCAGATTGGGATTACACTGCTTGGAATGGATTAATGTTACCAGTCACTCTACTGACATTGTGGATATTGTTACAGTAATTTTGTAAGGAAAGATGCAGATAAATCCAAACCAGGTTTGCATGTATGCTCCTGTGACTCGTTCACTGCTTTTTAGTGTTCAGTATTCTTTTTCTTCTTCAATACTTTTCTTAGTACTGTTGGTTTGAAGCATGTGAAGTGAGGAGTACAGGGCACAGTCCCTATAGTGGTCACATATTGGTCAAATAGGGAAAGTTGTATGCAGAGTGCAAACATGTTATCCTGTCTTTATTACCTTCCTCAGAACTTCAAGAGAGTAATGTCAAACTGAAGCTAACGGTAGTTAACACCGTGGGATTTGGAGACCAAATTAACAAAGAAGAAAGGTATGTCCTTCAAACTTTAAAGTTTGTTTCTTATTTGTGGTTGTTGACTGACAGAGCTTTTGTTGACATTATTTTAAGATTTCTACATGCCATTGTGAAGTGTCCATGTTTATTTGTTTCTAATTTTGCTTTGACAACCTCCTTTTGTTTGTTTCCCTTTTCTTAAGTTTTTGTCTTTACCTCTGTGTAACATCAAGTATATTGTAAGTCATCTTTGCTCATATTGTCTCACTCAATGATTACGTGTTATATGCTGTGAGTCACATAGAATAAAGGAGTTTGATACTGAAGTAAATTAGCTTTCAGTATCAATTTATATTTATTGATATCAATATTGGAAGTGGTAAATGGTGGTTTACTCACTCACCATCACTCACTCTCAGTACTCAGTCTAATAAGACTGATTTAGAACATAGATGGTGTGTACTAGAATCTTATTTGGGTGTGCTTAGTGTCAGGTCAGACAATGCATTAGTGGAAGCAAGGGGTAAGTATAGCTGCATGTGAATATCCAAACCAGTGAATGCACAAACCAAATTTAGGTGCTCACTTTACATGATACACAGTGTTACTACTTGAATTTTGGATGTGGAAGAGGTAGAGAAAAGATATGGTTGGGGAATATTATCTGTGGTGTTTGCGAAGGGTAAAAAGCATCATGGGATGTTGCCAAATGAAACTTCCTGCTCTTATCATGTTGTGATACTCAGCAATAGAAATGATTACATGTGTATAAATAAAACTACAGAGGAGAAGAAACAGCTTATCATTTTGTTTATTATTTTCATTTTCCTTTTTGAGGTACTGTAAATGAAGGAATTATGAAACATGTAAGAAGGAAAATAGATCTTTGTGAGTGTCATAAGAAAGCTTGTTCTACAGTATGTTATGTGATAAGTATTGAAGTAATGTCATTAGGACATACTGTATGGAAAAGAAAAATTTGGCAGTTTTGTACTTGTCGGAGCATGTGGGAGAAATTGATGAAATTCAAGATGCCAGCAACCATTGCTGCTCACAGGGGAATAGTTGTCAACAGTCATGTTGCTTCTAAATCACAAACAGTCTGTTAGGAAGAAAAATGAAATAAAAACATCTGAAATGTCTCCTTTCTGTTTCTTTGTCTGCACCTCTTTTTCCTTTTTTCTTTTCTCTCTCTTTAGAGAAATCAGGTGTATGTTTTTTGTCCCAAGAATTCTAGATCATGTTGTGCATGTAAAAACTAGTGGTATCAATGGCAGTGTGTGTTAATTTTACTCAGAGTGCAAGAATAAAAGGTAAAATGAAGAAAACTTTGAAACAGCAGATGCCTGCACCAGCCATGATAAAAAAGAAATTTAAATTGATTTTGAAGCAAGAGAGGAAAGCTTTGACAGGTGTTTGTTGGCTTATACACAGTATGCGTTGCTTGTCACAGTTTAATCTTGTCTAATTTGCTCCAAAACCATCTCTTGGTAGAGACAATGATTAAACGATCTGAGTCGTCTGTGAAGAAGATCCATCTCCAGTGCATGTTAGGAACCTCAAGGGTAATTAAGGATTTTAGCATGAAGGATGGTGAAACTCTCTATTGAGTGACAATCTTGTTGGCAATTTGGTGAATACAGGTTGTCTGTTCTCCTCGCAGCCTCCACCGAAGGCCGTTCTCGTGAATTGTCTCTTTTGAAACATTGAAACAGGTTTGGATCTCTGGCGAGGAAGCTTAGTCTCGGACGTTGATAAACGGATCCTGAGATATGATCAGGAAATGGTTGTCATACCAAAGAGATTTTCTTTCTTTAGACAGGAAGAATTTATTTTCTACTAATAGCAAATTGCAATTTAATCCTGTGGAAATGTAATGGAGCATCGTGCGTGCATTTCACTTCTGTCTGAACTTCCGTTTCAAAAATTTTAAGCCAAGGCAAGATGTTAGCTTGTGACATATCATAGTCTGACACAAGTCGAAACAACTTGGGGGCATACCACATTTTTGGTTTTGATGATGGTCATAACCTTTGTTATCATGCGTAGGTGTGTATGTATGTATGTATGTATGTGTGTGTGTATGTATGTGTGTGTGTATGTATGTATGTATGTATGTATGCATGTATACATGTGATGCCCTACCTTGTAAATGCAGTATCTCAAGAAGGGAAGTTTGGACAAATCTCATATTTGGTTGTAGGTGTACCGTAGGTGTGTATGTATGTATGTATGTATGTATGTATGTATGTATGTATGTATGTATGTATGTATGTATGTATGTATGTATGTATGTATGTATGTATGTATGTATGTATGTATGTATGTATGTATGTATGTATGTATGTATGTATGTATGTATGTATGTATGTATGTGATGCCCTACCTTGTAAATGCAGTATCTCAAGAAGGGAAGTTTGGACAAATCTCATATTTGGTTGTAGATGTACCGTAGGTGTGTATGTATGTATGTATGTATGTATGTATGTATGTATGTATGTATGTATGTATGTATGTATGTATGTATGTATGTATGTATGTATGTATGTATGTATGTATGTATGTATGTATGTATGTATGTGATGCCCTACCTTGTAAATGCAGTATCTCAAGAAGGGAAGCTTGGACAAATCTCATATTTGGTTGTAGGTGTACCACATGGAGTAAAAGAACTCTGTTGGCTTTGGTGGAGGTCATAGGTCATTTTGGTACAACAGGGGTTAAATTGTGAAAACCACGAAACACGATATCTCAAGAAGGGAAGCTTGGACAGACCTCATATTTGGTATGTGGGTGACCACAAAGAGTGAAAAGAAACACATTGTTTTTGGTGGCGATCAAAGATCATTTGGGGTCAACAGGGGTGAAATTGTGAAAAAATTGGAAACATGATATTTCAAGAAGGGAAACTTGGACAGATCTCATATTCAGTATGTAGGTGTACCACATTCGCCATTGTTTTGGTGGAGGTCAACGGTCATTTGGGGTCAGCAGGGGTCAAATTGTGAAAACCTTGTAAACATGATATTTCTCGGAAAGAGAAACTTGGAAAGATCTCATATTTCGTTTGTAGGTGTACCATATTAATTACAAGAACCCTGTTGGTTTTTGGAGGAGGTCAAAGGTCATTTGGAGTCAACAGCATTCAGATGGTGAAAACATTGTAAAAACGATATCTCAAGAAGGGAAACTTCAGCTGATCTCATATTTAGTACGTAGGTGTACCATATTGAGTGGAAGAACGCTGTTGTTTTTGGTGGATGTCAAAGGTCATTGAGGACAACAGGGGTCAAATTTGACAACCCTTGTAAATGCATTATCTCAAGGAAGGAAACTTGGACAGATCTCATATGTAATAGGTGTTGCATCACTGTAATATGCAGTTGTGCATGTTTAGACATGATAAATATCAGTCATCATATATCATATTCATGGAAATCCTCATAATGAAGTCATTGAAACCACAATGCATTTGTGCACCCTGGTTTTTTTGGGTTTCTTGTGTTAACAAAGGAACCTATGCAGTCAAGTCTGCTTGTGTGTGTGTGTGAATGTGACGCCATTATAGTGTGAGGTATGTGGCACAATAACTCAATAATCGATCACTCAATTTTTCTCAAACTTGGTGTGTACATGTATTATATTTAGTAGATGGGCCATGATGTTTTTGGTGGTAATATCTTGCATATTAATGAGTGAGCAGGGTTTAATATCACAACTGGAATGTGAGGTATGTGGTGCGGTAACTCCATAATCAAGCGCTCAGTTCTTCTCAAACTTGGTGTGTATGTGTATCATATTGACTAGATGTGCTCTATTGTTTTTGGTGCCTGTATGTTGCATATTAATAAGTGGCTGGGACCTAATGTAAAATTCCTGATATGGCAATATCTTTGCAATGCCATGTCCAATTTGCTTCAAATATGGTAGGAAGGTGTTGTTAGATATTACGTACTGTATATGACCATGCCATGTTTATTTTCAATGTCATTAGCATTTTTGGCTTCAGTATCTGTAGTAGTGAACAGAAAATGTATAATTTTTGTGCATGCTGTGGACAATTGACTTTTGGTTACTGAAATTCCTTTGCTGGCTTTGCTATGGATGCTTATATGTTCCATCATTTTTCCTCCAACAAATCATGGAAGCACTGCTTGAGGTAGTAGTTTCATGATCAAATAAAGAAGCAGCAGTGCTGTGGGAAGTACTGTACAGGTAGGTTGTCATACCAGCAAGTTTGGCTGGATCAGTTTACGTCCTTGTGCTTCATTGGTAATTTGTACATTGATGTAGTTGACTTTTAACTAGTAAGATGGGCAGGACACAATGAAAGAAAATAAGTCAGTTGGTGTTCTTACCAGTGGAAACTAGACTCTGGCAGTCCCCTCCAGGACACGCTGTCAGTCCCCTCCAGGACACGCTGTCAGTGTTGGGTGGACACTAAAGGGGCATAAATGTGATAAACATTCTTGCAATTTGCAGAATCTTTTCTGCAGGGCTTTAAATGAATCACAGCTGTTTTTGCTACGTAAAATGAATGGGATATTGCTGTGTAGTGTAGGGGTCAACATATTCAAGTCGTTTCTTTAATTGAAATGGCTTCTTTGATATTTATGAACCCAGCATATCATTTTGCAGTATGTATGTTCCAAATACAAGGAACCATAGTGCTCTGGGGCTGTTGTGAAATCATGCGAAGTAGGAGCTTCTCTTACAGATTGTATGTAACACTGTTGATGGTTGGTCACATTAGTGCTATGGAAGTGGTTCCATCTGGGTGTTTGTTTAGGGCCTAATGTCCTAAATGGGCCATATGGGCCATTGTAAAATCATGACAAATATTTCTTTCTCTACAGATTTTGTGACACAAAAGTGAGGATTCATAAAAAATAAAAACTAACCCTGGTCAAGTCACATGTATGAAAACTGAGTAAAGTTTCCACAAGAAACATAGCCCTATACAGTGCATGCTGGTGAGATTGGGAGGCTTGACAGATGTCAAAGCTGGGTCTGCTGTCTTGTTACATGTAAAGAGGAACCGCGCTTTAGATACGTTGTAGAGGCATATGTGTCCAGTGGGTCAGATCTCTCCATTGCATCACTAAGCCTCAGCTAGGCATGGAATTCTCCATCGAGAGAATGTGCAATAGGATGGCTTTTCTAATCTAGAATACGCTAGCAACCCATGCGACTGACTCTGCTGCTGATAACCCAACAGAAAACATCCATCCTATCATTTGTGAACCACTGGTCTAGACTCTACGGTGTGTCAACTTAGAAACAACATGTCTGCTTCTAGCTGTACCAAAAGTAATTATGACACATTAATGGCTGCTTCATTTAGTGTGCAGATTTGATCACTCAGTAATATGCCAGAATTATTCAAGAATCCCCAACTATATCGCACCCTTACTTAGGTTTTATATGGTGTTAAGTGACTTCAGTAGAGGGGTACTGTTTGTATCTTTCATAGAGTTTTCTATGTGTTTTCTATTTTGGGAGTTAACCTTAAGACAGGTTTGCATTATATTTTAAGGGAAATTGTATTAAAGTCTTGATTAATGCTCTGATTACATCAGTAATCATAATTATGGAGTTCACCCCATTGGTTTTGTTTGCTCTCTTGCTTTCAAAATGTTTAAGCAGCAGTCACTGAAGACTTGTTCTGCATGTTGACGTCTCTGAGAATTTACTGGAATTATGTTTCTTTTCAGCTACAAGCCAATCGTAGATTACATCGACCAGCAGTTTGAGAATTACCTCCAAGAGGAGCTCAAAATCAAACGATCGATTCAGACGTACCATGACACCCGTACTCACGCCTGTCTGTACTTTGTAGCACCTACTGGTCACTCATTGAAATCCCTAGACCTTGTCACAATGAAGAAGTTGGACAGCAAAGTAAACATTATCCCAGTCATTGCTAAAGCTGACACCATCTCCAAAAGTGAGCTCCATAAATTTAAAATTAAGGTGAGAAAAACAGATAGACTTACAAGCTTTGATTTTATGGTGTGAAGAAAGTTCCATGAAGGAATCAAGAGATTGATACTTCTATCCCATAAATATAATCATATTATAACAATATCACAGCTTTTGTAAAGTCACAGCAAACCAAAGTTTATCACAGTCTTTATGAGGATCTTAAAGGTCATGTAGCAAAATGACATTTTGGAGTATTAGCTGTATTAATCATCAAAGATGTTTTAAAATGCTGCAAACTTCATCAAAATACCTCTGATATTGACCATTTTGTAAACAAAACTGTTTTACACTTGCATCATGAATAAACATGGACTAAATATGCAAGTTTGTGATGTGAAGGGAGGGAACTTCCGTGATATGACTTATTTCACCATTCTCTTAACACCTATTTTAAGCAAAAATTTTAAATTTGTTATGCTCAGAAGAACTTATATTGGAAGCAAATATTGTCTTCTTGGAAAATATTGACACTGCTCACCAATGGTGTAAACTAGTTGGCAAGTAATTACAAGACGATACATATTGAGCTAACAAAAGAAACATTGACACTGTGCAACACACTTCAGCATGAGTTTTCAATAGGTAGTCAGTTCTGCTAAAAATATTGAAAAGTTGAAACGCTGTATCTTAAGAACGGTAATTGATATGAAAACAGTTCCAACAGGTTTTTCATTTGAGGTTCATTCTTCAACCTCTGAATGAAGTCACCTCCTTAGTAGTTGCATGTCATTCGTCTTCTTATAAAATTGGATGCATTTCTCCCTCCTTCCTATAACGTTTTCCTCCCCTTTTTTTTTTTGTTTTTTAGTGTGTTTGCTTTTCTTTCTTTTGTCATGATATTGTCATGTATGTTGCCAAGTCATCTTAAAAAGTTCTTCAACTCACATGAAACCTTTTAATGGTTCTTGTGTTTAGTTTTTTTGGGTTTTTTTTGTTGTTGTTATTTCCATCTTTTCCCTCCAATTTCTCTTTGGTTTGCCTTTTTGTTTCTGGGGAAGCTTTTTTGTTTGCCTTTCTCTACCATGAATCAGGCAAAGAGAATGGAGTATAGAGTAGTACACAGTACTTATACATTATTCATGTGACCCATCGTTCGTGTATATGAATTAATCATGAAGTACGTGTATGGACTTTCCCATCTTATCTTTACGTACAGATTATGAGTGAGTTGGTTGCCAACGGTGTTCAGATCTACCAGTTCCCTACAGATGATGAGACTGTATCCGAACTCAACTCTACCATGAATGTAAGTGTAAACAAACAGAGTGAATAAAGTGATCACTAGACCTTAAAGGGGTTTGCAAAATGTAAAAGAAAGCACACTTTGCTTGATCTTATACATTAGTGAACTTATTATGCATTTAGGGCTTAGGCTGGTAAAGACATAGGTTTTCTTAAAAATGAGAGGGTCACTTTCTTGCCACCATCATTACTGTTATCATAATAACATTCACTCTGACTACCAATCACTTTCTACATTAATTTTATCTTCATAATCATCTCCTTGTTTTCAGCCTCATCCTTTTTGTTCCAGCAATTATTCTTTATGATTATTACCATAATCATTAATATTGTCAATGAATTATTATCGTCCTCACTGTTATAATCACCATCACTCTCACTGCCACCACAATCATCATCATTGTCTGTCATTGTTACTATCACTATCATATCATCATCATCTGCATCATATGATCATCACCACTCCCATTGTCACCATCAGTAATGCATCACATCATCAACATCATATTGTCATCATCACCAACATCACCATTATCATCATCATCACCATCATCACCACCACCATCAATCATCATCATCATCATCATCATCATCATCATCATCATCATCATCATCATCATCATCATCATCATCATCATCATCATCATCATCACATGCTATAAGACTATCCTAGCTAACCTGATGATTAGTAGCTTCTTGATAGCCCTGTACTGTAAATCAACATTGACTCCACATAAAAGAAGTGGGGCTCAATATAATCCAATATGGACTAGAATACATTCCTCAGAACTTTAGCAGTTGAAATGAATCATGTTTGATGCCTAATAATGATGTAATAATCTCTGTGCAGTGTACTTTGGGACTTACGATGGCAAGTTTTACTGGATTCTGGAGTAATTTGCATGATGTTCTCCTAGTTCCATGAAATACTGTATGCAATTTTTTCCTCAATTTCTTTGTTTCTTTTACTTAGGACTGGAAACCTGCCACAGTTTGTGTTAAGGGTGGTTTTTTTTTCTGTTCCCATAAATGAGGCATTTTTATGTAATCTTTTAGTCTGATTCATGTCATTCATGAAATGTTGCTCCATAGCTGGTTGAATATTGGACACTTATGTAGATGTGCAGTTGTCAAACATGTGAAATAGTTATGTTGTTGTTCTTTACATATTGACAGCAAATTGAGTTTGAATACCATCACCTGGTATTTCAACTGTTTTAACCACTTTTTTTCCAGGGTCATCTTCCATTTGCTGTTGTTGGAAGCACAGAGGAGGTTAAGATGGGTAACAAAATGGTGCGAGCAAGACAGTACCCCTGGGGCGTCGTTCAGGGTTAGTTGCTCAGTTAGATACTTGATGCAGTTTTCCACGCTAACAATGAGTTTAGTCTTGAATGTTAGCTGAACACTGTTGATATCAAAGCAGTCCCATAATTTGATATTTTACAGGGCTTAAAATAGTGTGACTCACTACGGTAGGGTACGCTTTAAAACTGAAATCATACCTTGTTTGTTGCCAATAAATTGTGTGATAGCTTGAGGTGATTGTCGCTGACTTAAAGATGGCTATGTCTGGTAAGGGGCTGATTATAATGAATATGCCTGTTCATTAATGCTTGCTAGTATTGTTCTATTAGGATGTTGCTTACTGTATATGTTAACCCCAGTTACTGTTAACAGAATGCCTTGCAATGAATTTCCATTCTCTAAGTGGATGTAAATATATGCAGTCATTTGCTGCTGTCTGTGAGACAAAGTTTTGAATTCTATCTTTATCATTTACATTATGTATGTCTGTCTGTTTGTTCTCCTGTCTGTTTCTCTAGTTTTGTCTCATCTTTTTTTAAGCACCAAACAATTTCCAGGGGGAGAGCTAGGATTTTTTCAAAGAGGTGTTCCAACATAACAAGTCACTTGTAGTACGATCTAAGCAGAGTGCCGCCATCGGTTGGGGTGGGACGCACAAGAAAAGTATTGACTTTACAAGCCCCCAGATGGTCGGAAACAGCACTCTTTGAGTGTTTTTAAGCTGTGGGTAACCAGTCTTGTAAAAGAGATCTCACGACTGTGATTTCAGTACTACAGTATCTTTTCCAGAATCTTTTTTAGAACTAGCTAAACGGGGTACCACTGTCAGTCGGCTTGGAGAATGCAAGGAACATTTTAGCTTTACAAGCCCCCAGATGGCTACAAGCAACACTCTTAGAGCGGTTTTATGTTGCATAACTAGCCTTGAAAAAGAGATCTCATGTCTGCAATTTCTCAAGTATCATCTTTCTTAGAACTATCATGGTTCCAACTTCTCAATTAATGAAAAAACAATCTATGAAAAATACTTACATTTCTAGCCAGAATTGTGAGAAGACTAAGTAAAGCACCTCCATTGGTTGGCACAGGGCATACCAGAAAAGTTTTGAATAGAAATACCCCCTAGATCTCTAGAAATTGTCTTCAAAGGCTACACACTCGCCCTTTGCACTCTTACGACACCCCTCAAAACCTGTTACTTCATTTGGCTTCATTCCCCCTACCCCGCAGCTCGCTGCGATTTGATGCAACAATAAAAGAGCACAGTTGCAGTTCCTCTGAGAAAATACAGTTTTTTCCTTAATTTTTCAGCAAAAGAATGTTTTTGACCCACCTTTTGGGGTGGTCAGGTCCCCCCCTCTTTGGATCTGCCAGCTTCCGATTGTTAAGACTTTCATCAGTCCTCAAGTGAAGTAAAACTGCTAGCAGTATAAGTTATTGTGATAGTACTGGAAGAGGATTGGATATCCTTACATCGTCATTGAATGTTTTGAATGGGTGACTTAATTGCTGCACAACTGTCAAAAAAAAAAGTCAGAACAGATGACTATAAGTCAAATGTTTGCTTCTTACATGCAACAACTGGAACTGTTATAGGTCCAAAGATGTCACCCAAATTGAAAGAATGGCATGGTGTTATTTGACCTGATGGTGGTGATACTAATTTTAAAGTGAAGTAAACACCGATTCATCTGTTGTAACTTCTGGCCACATCTCAGCTGTAGACATTAACTTAGAATTGGCTTTTATTCCCATCACCATGGCAACACTTCAAACGAAGAGAGTAATTTTGTGAATTTCATAGCGAATCTTACGTATCTACCGTCTTGCTTTTTTCAAGGGTGTGATAAAATTTTGTCTGAAAATGCATTTGAAAACCCTTCACAGATTTCAGCAAATATATATCAATGGAGTTATGTTTACCCCACTAGCACGGTTAATTCAACTTGGTAGAAAAGGCTGTTCTTTCAAATTATGCAAATAATCTTTAGAAAGTGAATGGTAAAATCATCAAAATACTGTGTAAGGTGACTGGCAGAGGGTGATGTTTGTGTACCACAACCTATAATACCATTGCATAACTCAGACAAATCTAACGGCCAGGCCAATTGCTTGATAAGCAGGCAGTAAGTCGCTGACATCATAGAGAAAGTAAGGAGGTGTTTCAGTATAAGTTTCTGATTATTACGTCATTTCAGCAGGCAACTATGACTGTCAAAGTTTCTGTCGGAAAAAATTTCTGATCATGGAAAAAGAAGGGTCTGGACCCCTTTTGCACATTATATTTTGGGGAAAAGGGGGCCCAGACCCCCACCTTTATCCACCCTTGGTTTTGGAACAGCTCTGCTTTGTCCCATCAGCCACTTCCAGATTAAATTAGAAAGTTTCCCAAAATGAGTTGTGCCAGTCTGAGGTGGTTTGTGAAATGCAATCTTTCATACTTAGAAGCAAATTGATGAGGTAAAGGTAGTGACTCCTCACTTGAAGAAAGACAAACAATCAATTAAATCACAAACCATGGCTGACACTTCACAGGTACAACAAGACTGGGCTGATTCACATTTCTGGTTCATCAGGTTACAAATCACTGCTATTTCATATTACTGGCACATCGTAACACAAACCATGGCTGTTCCATATTTAATAGACCTGTGCGTCAGATCACAAACCATGGCTGTTCCATATTAATAGGTGCAGCTGATTAAAAACCATGACTATTTCATATTGCTAGTACATTATATCACAAACCATGGCTGTACTTGTGCATCAGATTGAGACTGTGGCTTTTTCATATCACCGGTACCTTAGATTACAATCCCAGACTGTATCATGTAGCCTGTAATCTACTTAACACTCCTGATATGTTGTTTCCTTTGATTTCAAGTGGAGAATGAGAACCACTGTGATTTTGTAAAGTTACGTGAGATGCTGGTGAGAACCAACATGGAGGACTTAATTGAACAGACACACACCCGTCATTATGAACTCTACAGAAGATGCAAGCTAGAGGAGATGGGCTTTGTGGACAACTCTCCCGATAACAAACCTCTGAGGTGAGCAATCAAATTGTCCAGACATTTTCTCAGAGGTAGATGTTCAAATTCAGGTAAACAAAGAAGTAGCATACGCAGCTATCTATTCATCCTATTCTATTCACTCACAGCTGTCCGTTGGAGATGCTGGTCATCCTAGTCTATTTGCTGCTGGTTTCTGATCATCCCATCCTATTCACTCACAGCTGTCAATTTATACTATCCTATTCACTTACAGCTATCTGTTCATCCTATTGTATTTCACTTGAAATTGACTTTTCATCCAACCCAGTCTGCTGTACATCCTATCCTGTTATAGTTGTCTATCGTCCTATCCTATTCCCATATAGCTGTTATTTATCCAATGTTATTTCCATGCAGCTGTCTGTTTATCCTATCCTATCCCTATACAGTTGTGTACTTATCCTACACTTTTCCTATACAGCTATCTGTTTATCCTATCCTATTCCCATACAGCTGTGTGTTTATCCTATCCTATTTCCATACAGCTTTCTGTTTATCCTGTTCTCCTGCCATACATTTGTCTGCTTATCATATTCTAATCCCATCTATCTGTCTGTTTATCCTATCCTATCCAATACAGCTGTCTGTTTATCCTACACTATTCCTATACAGTACAGCCTTATGTTCCGACACTCTGATGTCCTGACATGTAGGCTAAATTACATTCTGAAATCCTATGTAACTCCATTACAATCATCATAATGATATGAAAAAGCAGTGTACTGGACATAATTATCATGGAATGTGCTATATTCACCTCTGTTCCTGTGTGGACCAAGTGCTTAGAGGTCCATGATTTCAAACCATGTTTCTATTATGACATCATTTATGCTATCCCTTCCAAAATTAGTGCTTCCAGAAGCTGTCTGTATATCCTATGCTATTTCCAGACGGCTGTCTGTATATCCTATCCAGTTCCCATACAGCTGTCTCTACATCCTATCCTATTCCCATACAGCTGTCTGTATCCAATCCTATTCCCATACAGCTGTTTGTTTATTCTATCCTTTTTGCTGTAGGTGTCTATTCACCTTATCCTGTTTTGTACTGGCATGCAGTAATGCACCATTTCTTCATTTTTGGCACATTCACACCAAAGGAAGAACAAAAAAGTATTAAAATGAGCCAAAGTGTAATAAATTTTCATAACTGGAGAGTAAAACCACAGATTGAGAGCTTCAAAGAAGAGGCATTACAATGAAGACATCCACTGCAACAATAACAAAAATAGTCTTTTATCTTCACTTGAATATTTTATGTATGCATTTATTTGTATGAGATTACAAAAAAGTGAAAAAAATATGGACTTTATTCTAAACAATTTGATGAAATCCACTCATATCAGTTACTGCTGAAACAGTCTTGAATCACAACTTTTACATTGATCTACTTGTCAGAATATTGTGTAAATATGGAATCAGTTGCAACTTATGAACAACAGGGGAACAGTCTTGTGCCTATAAGACAACTTCTTGTTGACATATTTTAGTTGTTGTTATGTAAAACACACCCATGCTGGCTCTCTTTGTGTTGAAAGTTATTAATAAATTTGCTCATGCTCTGTGAGTCTCCCAAAATACAAAAAAAAATAAAAGTAAAAAAGGGTTCATTTTTTGGAAAGTTGTGATCACAGACTGTGTGGTATCATCCTCTTAAAACACTTAATAATTAAAGGCTCCTGATCATTTTGATGATTGTATCTTTGATGTAAACAATTACTTTCTTGTTTCCACCTAACCATTGCAAAACTGTTGACACTTGTATGATTTTTCACAATGAGACTGAAGTGAAAACAGATGCATATGTCAATATTTGTAACTTCTGGTGAAAAGCAGAGTATTCAGTGGATTTAAAAATAGAAGGACTATAGACAGCAGCATAGGAAGGAAAAAACTGTGTAGTAAAATATCTGGATAAAAGATATCAAAGGGGACAATGAAGCAATATTGTGTTTAAATAACAGTTTTGGAAAGAAAGACTGCATAAAGTTGTGGCAACCTCAATTTCTTTTTTGTCATGACTTCCCATCCTGTTGGTAAGCTAATTTTATCTTTGTCTCAGACATGAAGATTTTCTTATTCTTTACAAACCTTGACATTTTATGTCTCAGTCATTTAACTGCTTGATCAGCTTTAATTATGTCTGTCATTTCATCTGCGGATGTAGAAGAAGGCTACCTCATAGTTTTTCTAGTAGAATTTCTGCTTCGTTTGCCATTCTTTCTTGTCAAAATTTAAACATGGTTGTTTGCAAGTCACTGAACAAGAAATTTCAAGAGAGTACTCTCCTCACTGGTGATGTAGCTCAAAGAGGATGATTTTGTTTGACAGTTTTAGCAATTGAGGTATAAAAGATTACTGTACATATTAAAGTAAAGGTGGCCACAAATTACACTTTTAAATTGTCTCTGAAGTGTGCAACCATATGGAAAGATTACATCACACTCATGGTGGAAGAAATGTTTACTGTGGTGCACTGTGTCAACCATTTTGCAGTTGTCTATCCCCAGCAACAGGATTACAGGACTTCTAAACCTAAAAAAATATAAATATGGCAAAAAGCACTTCATTGATTGGTGTATCATTAAAGCAACTTCAGCAAAACAGAAGATGCAGGCCAGTTCTTCTCTCACTCTCTCCATGGAAGTTTAAGATGGAATGTTAAAATTAGGAATTTTATCTTTCCTCATCATCATCAGCCCCTCCAACTTCTGTCCACACCAAGTCTCCTTTACCTGTTCTCCTCTCTCATACTGTACAGTACTTGTCAGGTAAATTCTTCATTTTGAGGCCAAGCCTTGACTTGAATCTTCAAACTGGGGCTTTCATTCCAGGCTGTGTGGAATGCCCTGTAACTGTTGTTACAATTCCCTACACTTACTCACACAGCAGTGCGTTGTGATCAGTTTTACCCTAAGTCTTGAGCAGACACTGCTGTCTGTACTTAATTATTGTATCTGGGTTATATGAAGAAAAGTAAAGACTGTCAACTAAAAATAGAAAACTTTTATCAGAGATATCTTAGATGTGATAGGCTATTTTTTTGCTTTGTCCTATCTTTTGGCCTCTTCTTTCTTTGTTCACTTGATGTTGCTTTTGTGAACTTACTTCCTCTCTCTACCTCTCTTTTTTTTTCTTTCTTTCAAGCCTTCAAGAGACATATGCTGTCAAGAGGCAGGAACATCAGTCATCTCTTCAAAAGAAAGAGGACGAAATGAGACAGCTATTTGTCCTCAAAGTCAAAGACAAAGAGGGACAACTCAAAACCATGGAGAAAGAAGTAAGTTATCCCATCATCATCTTGTGTATGATGCAGATCATTACATTTACATTCTCATCAATGCAAGTGGGTATGTTCAAAATGTTATAACAATTTTTTCTTAGTTTAGACTGATTATCTATGAAAAGTCAATGATATTTTTCAGTCATTTATTTTAGTAATTGACATAGTTGAAGTTCCTTGAAGTTGAAGATTGATTCGCATCATATATCAATAGTTTTAAATCATTTTTCCTTTTATCTTTTTCTTTTCATTCACAAATAGCTTCATGAAAAGTTTGATAAGCTGAAGAAGGATCATGCAGACGAGAAGAAACGACTTGATGAGGAAAAGAAGCGCCTCGATGAGGAGATGGAACTCTTTAATCAGAAACGTAAACAGTTCAATGAAGAAATGTCCACCCTCCAAGGCAGAAACAAGAAAAAGTAAAACACATTTAGTTCAAAGCCATGATTATGTACAAATGGGACCACCCTGGTGAATGTATACCAAGAAAGCATAAACAGGTACTGTGTCCATAGAGTAATATTCTGTCCAATTCTTTTTCCCACAAGTATTGACTAGTCCAAGTTATGGGAGTAAGAACCCTTGGTATGACTATTACAAGCTTTTTCCTTGAAATATTTGTGAGCTGCATCAAAGAAAAAGATTGCTATTTGGTTGTGATTGAGTCACCCTTTAATTTTGCCAGAATGATTTCATCGTAAGACAGACTCTGAATTTTGGTTCCAGAATTGTCCTAAATGTGTAGTCTATTCAGTTGTCCGCTTGAAATTAGAAGTAGTTTGCTTTACTTTTTTCTATGAAGTGCATTTTGACCAAACAGAATTGAGTCAATTGCCTTTGGTTAACACCAAAAAATAATGATGATAGATGCTCAACTCAACTTAGTCACATACTTTTGAACAAACATTGGGTGTTGCTTATTCATTAGTTGTGGGTGTTGTTTATTCATTAGTTGTGAGTATTGTTTATTCATCATGGGTGGGTCATGTTGACGATGCGATGAAAGATTTAGTAAATGTATGGTTTGAATGTGAAATACACAATTTTGTCTTATTCATCAGAGAACTGTAAAGAACCAGCAAATGTAATAATACAATGTTCAAAGAACTCTGTAAAGGAGCCATTTAATAACAATGGCCCTTTTGTCTCTCAACATCTTGCGTAATTTTAGACAGTGAATGACAACTCAACTTAAAGTTGCTTTTGCTTTCAGATTTTTGGGGGGCTATTTATTTATTTATCTTTTTTTTTGTGACTCTCATCAGGAATGGTGCTGCTGTTAATAGGAACTATTTTTTCCTTAAAAATGTTTTCTAAGCCCCCAAAATATAACTTAGCCAAGTTAGATTAGATTTAAATGTCTTTCTTTCCTGGTATCATTGTTCTAAGTGTTATTGAATACAATGCTTTTAGATTTATCTTTTAATCTTGCAATGTGGCCTTAGCTAGGATTCTTCAAGAGAATGACGGATAATGACTTACAATTCACATGTCTCTTTTCTTTTGTAAATGTATGTTGTTTTTATTTCATATCTTTTTTTTCTCAATAAATTTGCCGTAGAACCTTGTAACATCTGGCATTAGTAATTCATATCTCTCATGAACATTGTCAAAAGTTCCTCAAAGTTTGGGTAAATGTTAGATGTGATAGTGCATGGTTGAGAGCATCATGAGGGACTGTTTGTGGATTATGTTAAGAACCACAAAAACCTTAAATACTGTATCATTCAGACTGAGAAAGAGTTGTTTTGCTTAATCGTAGACAGGTTTACTCACCACTTCAGGGATGGCTTGGTGTGGTTTTGTTCCCTACATCTTCATATTAAAATCTCTGCTCAATTTCCAGTGGCTAATTCATAATTCACGAGAGCGTTAAAACTAGCCAGTGAACAGGAGGATGTGAATATTCCACAATATTGTGATCATTTGAAATGTTATCACAGTGACCACTAGTCAGTCAAGTTACAAAAAACAATCCATTAGATGCAACTACAGTATGTAGACTTCTTTCTTAAAAATGTTGATGTGATATTTTAAGAGCTGAGACATGTCCTAAATAAAGAATGCAGAATGTTATTAAAAGCCTAGCAACCAGGAATTGTCAGATTGACAATTGTCCTAAAAAATGTTGACAAAGGTTTCTAGAGGAATTGCTTGACAACTGAACTGAACAGTTTGCATGATCGGAGACATACATTGCAAAATTTTTCTATTTCATTTCCATTCTAAATGAAGTCAACAATGTGTAACTTATTCTTGCATGAACATATAAATAAACCCTCAAAGTTATAATTCGCTGTCAGGACAACAAGAAACTCAGATTCCAGCAGTCGGTTTTTCTGATGTTGAATCTTTTTCTTGTGGAACAGGAAGGTTCTCTTGTAGCCATGTGTGAAATATAAAACTTAACTTGCAGGCTGTTTCTTGTATTTTTGTTTTTCCATGAAGTAAATGGATATATTTAGCCTTTTATTTCTACGTATGTCGATCAGAAGATCTCTTCTATATCCTTGGTTCCGTAAAGTTATCAAATATCTGACATTTCATATCTGCCTCCTCCATGGTGTACTACTCACTGAGTTGATTAGTAGTTAGGGTTAGGTGTTGTACCATTCCACTGTTTTTCATCCATAGATCTGTTTTTCTGCCATTTTTCCCCCTTTCCAATAGTTTTCTTTCTTCTATTTGGCATATTTTATTTAATCACATCTCTCATTGTTAATTTCACCTTCTGTTCAATATTTTGTCTCTTTTCACTGGTACATTTAGTTAAGTAGTTCCAGTTTCTCCTTTTTCTTTTCTTGGTTTTTCTGTGAGCTATGCATTTTAAATGTATAATAGTTACTATTTATACCATGTGACAATAAAATCAGTTTGTATCCATCCCATCATGTTCTGATTCTCAAGCCTCTTCTTGTTCTACTTTAGGAACATTTTACAAATAGTGAGCTATTGTCGTCACAAGATCTCCCCAATATAGTGAAGTAAAAATATAATGACAATTTTTATACTGATTTGCTAGTGAAAAACATTGAAATTCATAAAACTTAGGGAAATCATTCTGTATTGATGAAAACTATATCTCAATAGCATAATCTGTTTTTATTTGTTTTTAATCTGTTTTTTTAAACAGAAGTCTATTTCACGGAGCACTGCATTGTGGGAAATCTTTGATGTCATATCAGACCAATTAATTGAATATCCTTTGTATCTCTTTATAATAAATAACTGTTTGAATAACTGTTTGAAAAGACAGACCTTTAACTTCAAGCTCAAGCAACAATAAACTCAGTCTATCTTTTAACTGACATCAAATTTGAATAGTAAATGGAGATGTGAATTTTAAAGAACAAACATTTTTTTCAGTAATTTTGCAATTGTTCATAAGATTTTGTAACCTTGAAGCAATTGAAAATCACTCTTGACCGTAGTTACCAACGAGGGTCTAGTTGTGTGGCTGCTATGAAAAACTGTCCTCTTTCATGTTAATCTCCATACCTGGTCACTGAAGTATTCCATTAAACAAGAATGAGTTGAGAAACCAAATCAATGGTTACTCCAAGATTTACATCAATCACCAAATCATCATCACCTATCTCTTTGCTAATCCTTGTACGTCTTAATTTACACATAAATATTATTTCATTGATTTCATGGGGGAGGTTATCATCTGTCCTGAATAATCGAAATTGTCCCATATTTTGTTTTGATCGAGGGAAAGTGAGCATCAGGGCTAGCAGTACAAATAGTCCCGATTTTTTCAAAAGATGAATATAAGCCTCACTGTTGTATTTTCTATGCACAATTCAGTAAAATTCATTTGCATTTAACACTGTATCTGCATCACAAACTGATCATCTCCATTTAGCAACATGGCCAACACTGCCCCACTCCCCTTTGTTTTGTAGGGACTTTTTGAAGGGGACCCTTCCCAGGTGAGTCTTCAAAATTAATGTCCAACTCTCAGCTTAGAGAAATATATGGGGATAAAGAAGAGCCATAGATAATAAACAATCTCTGTGAACTAACGACTTGAGCAGATGCAAACAATGGGTTAAATGGACACTGGCTTAAGTTTAGTGGCAAAATTGCTTTAATCTATCACGATATGTGGTGTTGGTCCACTTATACGTTGTACTGTACTATGCTTTTATTGATCAACATAGCATATGTTTAGGCTATGAAGCTGGGGTCTACCTGATGTTCCCAGAATTCATTGTTGCCAGAAATGTCACTGTAATTCCCTGCAATTTTGAATGGTTTTAATTCTCGGAATATAAAACCTCAGGAATATTGAACCCTGGAAACATTGAACCATAGAGACATTGAACCCCAGGAACATGGATCCTCGGGAACATTGAACCTTGGAACATTAACATAGCCCCATGAAGCTTTCCATTACAGTAACGAGGCAAATCTGCCTAGGAACCAAAAATTATCCAGAACCGCTTCACGTTCTACTGGTTATGTGACCAGCATTTTGAAGCCTGTGCATCATTGAATGCCTGGAGAATAGATTTGTATCTTGAACCGCTCTCTGTATTATCCTAGCATCTCGAGAAGGATGCCGGTATGGATGTCTACCTTGAACCATTGTACAGCAACTGGAAGCATGAACAGCTTGTGGAGGCATTGCATCTTTTAAAGGAGAATTCCAGGCAAGGAATTTGTCTTAAATCTGACTTATTTAAGCCATTTCAAACCATTTTCACTCATATTCTGGACAATTTGAAATAACCTTCTCATAGGCAACATGATATGTTCAAATTTCCCACCCAACAGAGATCTAACACTGTGTATATATTTGAAGAGGGGGCCATTATTATGTAACTGACCGTGATCTCTGATATCTGTGATGTAGTCAACATCCAACTCTGATTCACAAACACCGACCTGATTCTCCTACATGAGATAAACTATTGCCTCTCTCTGGAAAGGACTACTTTCGAATCCTTCGTATTTATAAAGATCATGATTTCCTTATCTTCAAGCTATTGTTCACACCAGCCTAAAGTGCGTGATGTCTTTTGATGAGAAATTCATCTCTTTGTGTGTTCCATCCACGGATTAAATCTCGTGATAGCCACATTGTGTTGTGTGCTGATCATGTAGGGCAATCAGGTCGGTTTGAAATGGCTTAAATATAAAGTCAGACATGTTCCTAGCCTGGAATTCTCCTGAGAGAACATATTTGCAGCTGGATCAATTTTGTTGTCATTGCGTCAAAAACTGCTACATTCTTCAATGAGACTACAGCTGTATACCTTGAACTGCTGAAATAGTCCGTTGCATGAACACATTGGAAGCTATACCACAGTCTTGGCTATTATTTTCACTTCTCTCAAGCTGACCCTGAGGCACAATTTGGCTAAAGGTCCGACCACAGAATCTCTTCACACCATCGGTTCCTTCCCTTTGAGATTGTACTTAAAACTGCACAAAGGTTAATGTCAACTGCAATCAGGGTTCTAACTATGCTGGCAAGCTGTTGTTGGTTTTCCTGCAGGAAGATGAAATCCCCAGAGTGCCAGCCAGCACAAAAATTACACGATGTTAAAAAACAGGTTAAATCATAAAAAAAAATAACAGGTTAAATCGTCAGCATCAAGATAGGGGTCACTTCTTGTCACAACTGTAGATCAAAACTAGGAAGAAACATTGCACACTCTGTCATCTCAGCATATTCCATCTGCAAAGAATATTCCAATAGACCCCTCCCCAACGGTGAAGGGGCACCTCGACCCCTCCACTCTGGTGGCATTCACATGGCACTTACAAAGTGCTAGAGCCGGCCCTCAGAATCCAGTAGCTAGTACCCAGTTTGGTAGAACATTACATCAAATGTACTTCACAGCCTTCTTTACTTACCTGCACATACGCTGTTGTTCAAAAGAAAATGACTCGCTCAAAATTGACCAGCCATAGAAAGTGGTTCCCTTGCATACTTAATGCCCTTTGTGGTTACCAAGATTGATTTGATCTAATCTGTAGCTTTTCCTAACACCTAAAATCTCAGATATTATGACCTCTGTGCACCTCATCATTTGGGGCCAATATGGGCTTGACTAACTTTAGCAGCTATAGATTTCTGAGCTGAAAACCAAAAAAGTGTTAACTGTGCAGCATTCAAGCCAAATGGTGTGTAATGTTTATTGGTACCTGATATGTCGATTTGAAGGAACTAAAAATACAGAATAAGATTTGTTTGAATTGGTCCTCGCAAATGCTTGCTGGACAGCTGGTCTTATTTTTGATAATATCAATCAGATCAACCACATTCGGTTTAAATAATTTGAACTTGAGAAGCTGCAAAGACGGGTCAAAGTATCTTACACGGGGAATCACATCAATTTTAAAACTTCGACTGGTTATGCATTCCCATACAGCTCACAGTCCAGATGATGAGGTTAGGCTATTTGTTTTTTCTTTTTGTTTTTTTTTGTTCTTTTTTTTTTTACTAGTGTTTTTCTATTTGCTGCTTCTCCATTATATTCATACCACATTATATCCTTCATGCATTTTAGCAAGAAATGAACAAAATCAATGTGAGAAGAGTTAAACACACAATATTTTTAACTAAGCAGATGTATAAATATTGAATACCAGGATGTAAGGGAGATTTTAAATGTCTCAAGAAGCACTACTGTTAAGACTGAAATGATGGCGTCATCAATCTGCATTTTTTGTCTGTCTTGCGAAGTGAGCTGTGGCGTCAAATTATCCTGTACAATTAGCTCAATGGTTGAGAATCTTCACGCCAAGTAGTGTGTCACTGTACATAGTTACCATGGCAACTTTAACTTCAACCACCTGAGATGTCAGTAGAGGACAGAGCCAAAACTATTGAATTTAGTTCTACGTAAGGACGATGCAAATTGCATACAGAAAGTTCACCATTGTTTACAATCAAGTTCAAATTTACAATTAAAGAAAACTCATTACTTGGAATATCAGGATGATTCATTAAACTAAATGTCTTATTCTGCAAAGTGCTCAATTATACATCAATTCTAAAATCTAGTTACAGATATCACTCTATAGAAAGAACAAATAGATATTATCAATTCCACATAAATAGATTCAACTAATGAAAATAAATTAATAATTCAATATTCTTACATTTAGAGAAGGCATAGCGAAGAAACTTAAAAAATCATTGTTCCTTTAGATGCCATACAGTATATCCTATAAACAATTTACATATAAATAGGCTGGTAGGCAAACTTCAATTATTTAATGTCTTAGCCAGGAATTCTGTTTTCTTTGTTTCCTTCATGCTGCAGTTGAGAGTGATAAAAGTTTTGTGGGTGAATATGAAATTCACAAGCACAGGGGCTTGTCAATATTGTAAGATTAAAAATGCTCAGAACAATACACTTTTGGGCATTAACAGCTGTGGCTTTCTTGCAGAGCACTGAGAAATAATGATCAACGTGACATAAAGGACGGATAAAAAATCAAAGTACTTACATGAAACAGTAAAATCAAAATGGATTAGATAATTAAAAGAAGGAATGTGGAACCTATTATAAATAACATAGATTCATTTGTTACAAACTGCATATTCAAAATATGATAATCTTTTCGGGATGTCTCCAAGAAAGGTCCCGCCTCTTCACAAGACAAACAAGACCTAAAAGAAGATGAAGAGGGAGCTTCGGCAACTTTTGGCCTCATTCTGTGACGAAAGAGTCTCAACAGGAGGATGAGTCAAGGATTAGTCATACATATCAAGAAAAAAAAAAGAAGCAAGAAGAAAGGTTAGGAGTGGGGGAGCATCATGAAGAATATTTTAATAATGACAACAACATACTTTTGGGAAAGACAGTAAAAAGCCAGTAAAAGTCCTGGAACCTAGTTTGGACTAAGGGAGATATGACACTGATACCACTATTGTTGGAAAGATTCAAAGTGCAAGTCCAGGTCACATTGAGCAACTAAGCCATGGAGTGAAACAATGTCTTAAAGCCAATCAAAGATTTAATGAGTTGTGTAACCCTTAACAATTTTAAACTCATCCTTATGCAAAGACGCTAGATGGAAAACTAAAGCCAGTTTATCCTTTATCCTTCTTCACTGTTCAAAGGTTGTTTCAAAGATTAAACCTTTATCACCCTCTTATGTTTCAGTACCCTGCAAATGACATTAACCATTATTGTAATGAGTAAGGCACAGAGAGGTTTTCAATTTGCATTTCAAATTTCTCCAACCATCAGAACACGAATCTGGCTTCTCACAGGGGATCATGAGCAGCCTTTTAATATCACATAGTCATTCAAATGTGACAATAAGTGGTTACATTTTGAGATTTGTGTGTGTTGATCTGTGCTAATTCCCCTTGGCCTTTGCACAGATTAATCTCTCGTCATGCCATTCCTGTCCCACAACCTTCTTCATAGTAGTACTTAAAGCAGTTTATATCCAGTGCTCTGTGATTCTGTTATCCTGTCTCATGGCTGTATCGACTTGCTCCACAAACAAGAAGCATGCCTTTTTGGAAGACTTAGCTTACTATGCAAATTTCAGAGGTTCCATCATGCACTGGTAACTTTTCAAAAGAAAACCAAATGGTCAAAACAAAGATGTTTTAATTGTAGAAATGCTGCTGAAAAGTCTATAGGAGTTGCTTCTGCTATGAAGCCAATGCTTTCATAAAAAAAAAATAGTTGATACATACAGTCAAACAGAGGTGTGTACCGACCTACATAATAGCTCTTCTGACATTTCAGACATGAGGCCTCTTCTGCTGTTCCCATTCAACTTAAGGGGTCTCAGGGGGTACCTTTTGTAAATGCATTGCTTTTGTTGAGGGGAAATGAAACTCCCCAGTGCAGTACTTGACTATTGATAGAATGTGAAAGTTTAGGAGCCTGAAGTGATAGAAGTAAAGTAACATAAGCATACCCTCTGCAAATTCATGCCGGCAGCATTCAATAAAATACGTGACCATATTGGCTCACATGTGCAAAATCAGCTTCCAAGATATTTTCATGAAGTTTTGAAGGATGGTATAAAGTCTGCGGTTACAGAGAGCTCTCAAGTGAGGCCCAACATACAAGGTGAGAGGAACAAAAGTAAAAAAAAAAACTGCCAATTTGCAGACGACGTAAGACGCTTATTGAAGAACAACTGATAGTGAACCAAGGCCTTGAGGGACTGCAACAAATCTCAGTTATTCATGAAAGTTTCTTGGTCCCCTAATTTTTCTTTCATGTCTTACTTTTAATGAGGGCCAGATGGGACTATTTAGAATATTCTACTTATGCCTCCCGTTAAATTGATGATTCCCTTTTAATACCTCAAATAAGTGGTGGAAAAAATATTCACAGATGCAGCAAAAGACTACAACATCGGATGTTGTTAATCAATAAAACAAGATTGTTAGTGAGGTGCGCCCACGGAGCATGAACCTTGTACTATTATACATTAACAACTTAATGATCACGCAGATACCATGACAGTGGTCAGTAAACAGACATTCCCTGCACGTAAGAGCCCACAGAAGAATACTAATCCAAATACCAACACGAACATTGCCTCATCATCAAAAATGATGAATAAGCGAGGCAAATAGGGATCCAATCATCTAATTTGTGCCATACTTTTTCAAGATTTAGCAGATATCTACACAATCTCTACATCTGTTAGAAATGTCAAAACCACAAACTGTAATTTGCTTCAAGTTTTAGCTAGGCTATCCTGTCTGATCTATTGGATCCAGTTGTTTTACCACGAGCAACAAAATAAAAATGAAAAAAAGGAAAACCACCTGTCCAACTTAAGAACCAGAAATATGTGGCAGCTGCATATGAAGTGATAACAGCTGTATATATCACAGATGAACAACAAGAGATGTTTACAATCCATACAAAGTAAAAACTCTTTGAGACATAAGTGTACACAGAATAAGGGGTGACAATACTTATTTCAAATATTTACAGAGCCAGAGGCAAAGTCCTTATTGATTTCCTTTTTTTTTTTGCAGTTCCTCAGAGGCCTCAGATTTATTACATTCTCAGAAACTATTCTTTCTGTAATAACATGTAAAGTACAGAGAAAGGTTATGAAAGTATGGTCAAAAGAACATGATGCAACATGGCACAAAATAAGAGGCCCAACTGCAATACAATTTAGTGACTGTCAATACCAGGTTCAACTAACTAGCCTTTAGCCAAGAAACCCAGAGTGACAAGTTGTATAATTTGAAAACCTATTTCACCGAAGGAAAGAGTCTCCATTTAAAACACTGGCAAAACCATTTGGTGATCTTTGGTCATGTTCCTCCATTACTGAAGAAATCTACCAGGTTCTGTAGCTCGTAATTGTCGAGCACTTCTAACAGCTGAGGAACTTTTGTCTTTACGTTGGTTCCTTTGAACTTAAATTTATCAATGAAGAGATCTGTAATCATTCCTGTAGAAAGAAAAGTAGAACAAACAATCACTATGAGACAGTAGCAGAGTTGAATGAAGAATGGTTACAGGCTGCTACTACAGATGTATAGACTCATAGTTTAGATGTTTTCAAAGAGTAACCTTTATTAACAAAATGAATGAAAAGTTTTTTGCTTTACTGGGTCATACCAAGACAGCATGAGGTACAGAGATTCCCAAGAACTCATCTTCACTTGCTTGTGAAGACCGTGAGAGTCCATCGATAATGGACCAGTGTTCACTTGAGAGGATATTGTGTTACTGACTGATGACACTAAAGTGTGATGAAGCATTTAGGAAGGAGGACCCCAACCTTATCTAACTACTGTATCTAAATTTCTAGAGTTCTGTTTTCATTGTATGCAATCTGGTTGAAAGCAATTTTGCAGCGATTAAACTCTCTTTGTGTGACACAACATCTACCACACACTCCCCCTATTGCCTCTTCTCCATTCATTTAGCATTCAACAACAACAACAACAACAAGTATCCATTATTTAGTACCAGAATTGAACATCATTTCTTCTCTGTCAGAGGATGTTCTAAATCATTCATTAACTTATTTTCTTGTATCCTTCCTACCTCTTGACTGAAGGCCGGCAAGCCATGTCAAACAGTCATTCTGTGTGGTTTGGTGTGGGAATTATTCGGCTATGGTCAATCTCACATGAAGTGAGAACAAAGTTTAAGTGGTTTTGGACATAGATTTTCATACTCTCTACAGCAGACAGTCCTGATAAAGGGGAAGGGGGGTACACAGATACGTTCGGAGATCATCAAAAACATCTTGTATTTCTCCATCACCTTCGAGCCTGCCACCGGCTTCTCCAAAAACACCTTTCATTTTTAAACTATTTTGAGATGCATATACTTTTATTGCATTCTCCTTTACATCTTTTTTTTTTTTTTTTAAACAAATTATACGTTTCCCTTATTCTGAGGATACAAGAAGGATGTAAAATAAAAATTCTGATATTCTTTACATTTTCATCAATCTCAGGAAATCAGGAGAGAGATGACTCACCATAAAGTCTCTCTAAATGACAAGGTTGCTTCTTATATTCTTCTCTGAGGGTTTCACTCTCTTCCAGTATTTGACGATATTCAGGAGATAAGAAATCTAATCCACCTCCTTCATGAATTTGTAATTCCTATCAGAAACCACAAAATATCAGATTTACATGAGGCTTAAAAACTCAATAGAGAATGATGCTGTATACAGATTATCTGGTTACATCATAGGAAACCTCTAGATTTACAAACTATACTGCACTGACTCCTTCTTGCTTGACCATCTTTTCACTGTAAAAAGATTGGAACGTGTGTTGTGTAACTTAAGCAACAGTAAGTTTTGTTTCATCAGTAAGCCTAGACCATTTTTTATCAGTGTTGGGCAAAGAAAAAGCCTTTTTAACCTGCAGCATGCTAACTTTGAGGTCAAAACAACAGATCTATAATCCATGAGCCTTCAAATGCTTTTACAGACCAAATACAGTAGAACAATCAGTTTTAGGTTTTCAAAGCCCTTCCAATTCAATTTGACAGAGAATACATACAGACAAGTTGTCAAATGTAATTGCACAAAGTTTGATAGAAACAAAGTACGATGTCAGAGACTTTGTAGGTTGTCACAAAAATGTAATAATGCAGAGTCTGATAGAGGGACAAACATCATGTCACAGACTTTGTTGTGCGTCACAACCTGAAAATCAAAAGACTTTGTGATTTCTTGCCACTATTTATGAAAAACAAAGGAATACCAACATACCAATTTTGAACTTCAACCACCTTACTCTTCTTGAGATACCAAGTCTACACCCTTCCAAACTATGACTTTTGCTGGCCTCATGTGACCTTTAATCATCATAAAAAATGACAGAAATCATCTACTCATCAAAAGTTGCCAATGTTAACAGTCTAACTTCTTGCAACATTTAGTTACTGAGATATCTTTCTTCAAAGGTTTTCAAACTTTTGTCTCTAGTGATCTTTGACCTCCATGAGAAGCAAAAGGGAGCATCTCCTTACAATGGGCAACCTATTAACTAAGTTTGAAGTTCCAGCAACTTCCCTTATTGAGGTACCATGTTTACAAGGTATTTAAACTATGACCTCTTCTGACCTCATGTTACCTTTGACCTCCCCAAAACATGAAAGAGATCATCTACTATCTACACAAACCAATATTAACAGTCTGAGGTTCCAGCAACATGTAGTTGCTATGGTATCTTCCTTAATAGGTTGTCAGACTTTAACCTCTCATGGCCTCAAATGACGTTTGACATCCATAAAAATCCCTAGGGATCATTGGCTTATGATGGAAACCATTCACATCAAGTTTAAAATTCTAACAACTTTTCCTCATTCAGATACTTTCCATGTTTACAAGATTTTCAAACTATGAACTCAACTGATGCACATGACCTTTGACCTCCCCCAAACTTTACAGATTTCGTTTACTCATCAAGCACTACCAATGCTAACAGTTTGAAGTTCCAACATCTTTTGGTTGCTGAGAGATCTTTCTGAATAGCTTTTCATAGCTCTACATCTGGTGACCCCAAATGACCTTTGACCTACCTGGAAAAAATATGGATCAACTCACAATGAACTACATACATACCAACTTTGAAGTAAAAGCAACTTTTCATAATTGGGATAATATGTCTACAAGGTATTCAAACTATGACCTCTACTGACCTCTAATAACCTACTTATCAATGGCTACCGTCATGCACATGCAAACACACACCCCATCACCAAGGAATCAAAAATGTAATAATGTAGAATCTGATGTAAAGAGACAAGCATGGTGTCACAGACTGTAAGGTGTCACAAAAATGTATAAATGAATGTAGAATCTAATAGAGGGACAGGCAGTATCACAAACTTTGTATGGTGTTACAAGCCAGTAAAACTAAAATCGCACCAAATATGACAAAGAGACAAACATGGTGTCAAATATGCTGTGGATGTCACAAGACTATTTGAATGTAATCAGTCAACATCTGAGAGAGACATACATGGTGTCACAGACTTCATGGGTGTCACAAGTTCATGATAATTCTATCATACATAATCTGATAAAGAGATGGACATGATTTCACAGACTACTTTTGAATTTGTAGGTGCAATGGGTAAAACATGATGACAGAAAATCAGACAGTGACAGAGACTTGGTTTTGAAAGTAAGTCAAGGTTGTTTTCATTTTACCAACAAAACACAAGAACAAGACTCAAAATCTGTCATCGAGGTTCTACCATAACATTTAAAGTGATCATCAGGTCATACTATCTGGTACAGTAAGTGAAGAAGGTACCTAAATCACACTGGTGGATAAACAGTACTCTCAAACAAATGTTACAAACTCATTACATCTACCAGAAAGTATAGCCTCTCTGAGGATCACTGTGTCCAAGTCTGCAGGTTTAATTTATCGATTGGCTGAGAGAAGTACCAAGCACAGTAGCACTGGCTGTGTTTGCCCCTCTGGGTAAGTTATTCACACTCTTAAAGAAGGAAAGCAAATCTTCAAATAAGTAATGTGACAGGAACAAAAGCACTTTAACTGTTTGATCATCACCTTGAGGGCATCAATCAATTGCACTTTCTTTGCAAGGAGGAGCTGATACTCCAATTTAGGATGAATCCTCTTCAGCGTGTCTGGAATGGAGTCTTCCTCGAGGTCGTACGAGATATTCAGGTTTATCTTCCTTCTTGTAGCCTCTTTCGTTAAAACGTCTTTCAAGATTGATATTGTCGAGATGTTGTCAGAACGGAAAATCCCCTCACCCTTCCTGAGGAAAGAAAAATGAAACGAAAACCTTAAAACTGTGGAGTATGGAGAGTTTGTTGTCACATCAAATATAACACCGTTACTAGAATGTCTTCAAGTAATGTGCAACATAAATCTCTAATACAACTTAACTGTGTTTACCTTTAAATCTCATGCATACTAATGTACATATGAATTACACCTCCCTTGTTGTTCAGTTTATTCCCAGTTTATTCTGCAGTCATTATGTATTTAGTTTTAGGCTACAAAGCAAATAAAGATGAATAACCTAGCTGCTAGCTCCAGAAATAAAAATACCAAAAGATACAAAAATGTTTGATTTCAACACCCAGTTGGAACTGTATTTTTTACCACATGATTTCCTTTACTGCTTCGTAGCACTTCTATTGTCAGTACAAGCTGAGTGAATAACATGTTTATTCATGTCTCTATGAGATTTAGGCATTTGCATTGTTAGTTTTAGTGCTTTGAATCATTGTATGGGAAGACTGTATAGAGCTGATAAAAGGAGATGTTACTAAAGCACAAAAAAAGAATGAACGTGTTAACCATTACTACATATGAATATGTTGCAACACTACAACATATCCTAAGGATGTCTGCAAGTGTTACATATGGATGAGCTGCAACACTAAAGCACAAAGTACAATTGGAAATGTTACATATGAATATGTTGCAACACAACAGCACATGCAAATGATATCTGCAAATCTTACATAGGAATATGATGCATCAACAAAACACATGCAAAGGATTTATACCTATCTTGAATATGAATGTAACAACACCAAAGCACAAAGAGAGAATGTCCACAAATATGTCACATATGAAGACCATGCAACACTAAATCATTCGATACAGATGTTTATCAATATGATACTATTGCAAGTGCTGGAACACAGCAACAACAATCAGGACCAGTAGTGCTCTAAAATTTGAGCACTGTATACACTAATATTATATAAGTATACACCCACATTGAATTAAAATTTCTTTGCTGTCTGAACTTACGTATAGAGACAATCTAATTGAGTATCCAAGAATGTGGAGAGGAAATAAAAGTTAATAGAATCTCCAGGTGGTGTCCGCTCTGGTATCTCAGGCAGACAGTACGACACCCAGGAATGGATCTCAGCCAGGCTGAACTGACCAGTTAACTTTAACGTATTCATTGGTCTGAAGACAAAGAAAAATAAACAAGGAAGTCTAAGACCCCAAAATAGCACTGTTTAGAAAAAGAGCAAATTGCTGGAAGCACATGTTATTCATTGTAAAAGAAACAGACATGCAGACATCATGGGAACAAATATTCAAAGATGATTCCTTAACATGATGTAAAGTCAAATACTGACAACTTTAAATTCTGAACGGAAAATCTATTAGTCTGTTACATTATCTCAAAATAACGAAGGGATAAAATGTCAGTTTTGGCTACCAGCAAAGTGATGTTACTTTTCAGCATGGATCCAAAGGGAAGCAGAAATAGCTCAAAAACTAATGAAATGTCTGAAAGTCTTGAGCAATAAGAGCTCAAAATTTCACAGCAATGCAATAAATGTTACTAAGATAGATTACTCACAATTAGTTGCTACTTGCATTGTTCATGTGATCTGGTGCAGAGATCTAGCCATTCTGACACTCTGAGGTGACAATTAAAAAAACCAACCTTGAATCATCCAGGACATGTGTCCTCTGGTGGAGGGAGAGAGGCTTGACCTGGTATTGTCTGACCTGACAAGTCTTGGGCTGTAGTCGAGGGGTGACATAGGCCTGCAGGGTACCGTACTGACCCTCAATTGAACGGATCTTTAGCTCTAGTCTGGTGGTGTTGGCCTGACAACGGTATGTTGCCAGAAGAAAATTACCGTTCTAAAGGCACATGAAAATAAAGGTTTGAGACAACCAAAAACATATAAATTGGTTTTGTTATAAAGGAATAATGCTATATGTTTTCTTACTTTTTTCTTAATGGGGAGGGGAGGCAGTGAGGAAGTGTATTACATTTATGATGGTTTTTGTTTTTGGAGGGGGCAATGGGGGATGACCACAGATTAATGAAGTCTTGCTACTGGCAGTGTCTTTAATCAGAATGACTGCAGAAGACTTCACTGATGCCTTTCATGTGGCTTGCTTTCATGTGGCTTGATTGTGGTTGTTTCTGAAAGATTTTACAGAGACAACAAATGTTGCAAAAAGAAGGCTCTGTTGCCTTTGATGTTTCTTGGATGGAAGAATGGCTGTGAAGGGAAGAGGACTAGAGAGAAAAGATGTAAGGATGAAAACATGTACATTAAGGAAAAAGCTTTGTGGAGGTCCCCTCAGTGCTTTATACAAATCATTTTACAATATTTGATTACAATTTTTTTTCCTAGGTAGGAAAAATTTTTCCATTGAGTAGACTAAAATTAAATAAAATAATAAGGGGACGATTCAACCAAATTGCACATACTGAAATACAAAGTAATTTTTAAAAAACCATGGTACCTCTGTATCGCAGGCACTGTAACTAACAACAGCAGAATTCTTTTCTGTATCAAGGAGATCGATAGGAACGTCACTCTGAAGCAGAACATTATCTATCGCTGCTTTGACTTCGATGCTTAGCGTGTAACTGGCATCATCTCTGTTTAAAGAAAACTTATCATTGATGTCAAACTGGGGCACTGCTGATATGGCCTTGTCATTCATCGCTGCTACGTGATATTTATCTCGTTCTTGGAGCACCTTTGCTTGCAGCATATCAATCTCGGATCTGAGCAGGGGAAGTAAAGCCAGTGATGTCTAAAATGTTGCAACCATAAGGCAAGATGCAAAAAATTATACGACAGACAAACAGTGTAAAATTCTTTCAACAACCATCAACAAATTTTGACCAACTGGTTCAAGGATACACATATGAGAATGATAACAAAATATTGCTAGTTTTTCAAAAGGCACAGTCAAAACTTCAGAACTGAAGTCAAGTAGAAAAACCACGTCAGCACTGCCAAACAGTACCACTGTAGGGCGTACCCACAAGGGATTTATATATCAAAACTACCAACATGGTTCTGTATCAAAAGAGAGATACAGACAGTTACTCTTTATCTCATTCTCTTTTAACGATTTTCTCTCTTACCAACAACAGAGGGACAATATTTGAGATGAAATACAAAAACACAAAATGGGCTTCATTTGGTGGCAATACAAGTGATGAAGCAATTACTTGAACAATTTACTTTAAGTCTTTGGAAAAAATGAACCTACAAACTGCTGCACAGGGTGATAATTTCACAAACCAGTTGACATAATAACAAATTTCTATTTAAAATTTACATCAACATTCACTCTTATATCTTAAGACCTTTAGTCAAAAATGTCAGCAACTACTTTAAAGACTCCACAGATTGTCTAAGCATCTTGAAACAGAATATACTCAAATCAAATCAATTTTACTCAATCAAGCAGATTTTACCCAAAATTAAATCAATTTAAACCAAATCAACTGTTACCAAAATCAAATTTACCCAAATCAAATTTACCGAAATCAAAGTTACCCACATCAAATCAATTTTACCTGAATCAAATTTAACGAAATCAAATCAATTTCACTCAAATGAAATCAATTTTGTTCACAAAAACTGTGAAGACCACTAAACAACGCATTCAGAGGAAAAACTGCTGATCTGTAAATATACAATACATTGAAATGTAAGGACATAGCAATACTAGGGTGAAACAGTAATGCCAAAAAGACAACCAAGGATAAAATCCCTTTAATAAATTGTGACAGAGTATTACTTTAATTAAAATCACGTTTTAAGATATGATCTAGAACAAGAAATAATCTCCTTTTCAAGCTCGTCTCCAAACTTCATCAGCAAACGTTCAATGAGACGATACATACGATGGATCAATTATTCAGAGTCGATTACGGATTAAGAATGGATTATGGACTGCTCACTTTAGATTACTCAGTTTATTTTGTGTGTCCACTCCTAATGGTACCATGTCGCCTGGACCAGCCTTCTTCTGTTGAGGTTCTGTTGTTAAGCCTTGGATCCACCCTGAACAGAGGAACAGAAACCATTGCTAGAATCGATAGTCTCTTTTTGCAAGTGATGATGTCTTTAAATCTTCCTTTCAACAACCATCAATTTCAATTTAACATTTTTGTCAGTATATTTTTCTTCAAGTAATAATGAGATGATAAAAGATTTCTTTAACACTAAGACAACAAAACAGTGATCAACCTCTAAAAATTGTGGACACAATGAAAACATTGTGATCAGTGTCTAAATATTACAGATATAATGGAAACATAGTGATCAATCTCCAACTACAGTGGATAGTATGGAAATATACAGTGACCAATCTCTTAATATTGTGGATACAATGGAAACATTGTGATCAGTCTCTAAATGTTGTGGATACAATGGAAACATTGTGATCAATCTCTTCATACTATAGATACAATGCAAACATAGTGATCAGTTTCATTGTGAATATAATGTAGTGATCAATTACTTCATATTATGGATACAATGTAAACTCAGGGATCAATCTCCTCATATTGTGGTCTGTGGATACAATATGAACAAACTGATCAATGTTGTGATACTGAGAAAAAAATGATGCAACAAACACAGTGATCAATATCTTTTTGCATATAATATATAGTGATCAATTTCTTCATATTGTGAAACAATGTAAACACATGGATCAATCTCTTTTTATAGTGGATACAATATAAACAGTGATCAATGTTGTGATGTTGAGAATAAACTGTAAACATGATCAATCTCTTCATATTGTGGATATAATTATGAACATAGTGATCAATTTCTACCTTGTGGATATCATGTAAATATAGGGATTAATCTCTTTATATTGTGAATATGATGGTAAACATAGTAATCAATATCTTCATACTGTGGATAAAATGTAAACACGGTGATCAATCTCTATACACTGTGGATACAATGTAAACATAGTGGTCCAGCTCTATATATAATGGATACAATGGAAACATGTGATCAAACCCCTCATATTGTGGACACAGTGTAAAGATATGATCAATCTCTACACACTGTGGATATAATTTAAACACAGTGATCAATCATAGGGATACAATTTAAACATAGTGATCAATCAAAGGGATACAATTTAAACATAGTGATCAATCAAAGGGATACAATTTAAACACAGTGATCAATCATAGGGATATAATTTAAACACAGTGATCAATCATAGGGATACAATTTAAACATAGTGATCAATCATAGGGATACAATTTAAACATAGTGATCAATCATAGGGATACAATTTAAACACAGTGATCAATCATAGGGATACAATTTAAACATAGTGATCAATCATAGGGATACAATTTAAACACAGTGATCAATCATAGGGATACAATTTAAACATAGTGATCAATCATAGGGATACAATTTAAACACAGTGATCAATCATAGGGATACAATTTAAACACAGTGATCAATCATAGGGATACAATTTAAACACAGTGATCAATCATAGGGATACAATTTAAACACAGTGATCAATCATAGGGATACAATTTAAACATAGTGATCAATCTATTCATATTGTGGATACAATGTTAAGATGGTGATCAATCTGTACACATTGTGAACACAATGTAAACAGAGTGACCAATCTCATGATATTGTGGATACACTAAATATCTACCCACAATTCACTACATCTTCACATCAATAGTTTTAGACAACATCGAAACTAATCATAACATCTTCCTTAGTATTATAGATCCCAGGTAACTAATAGTGACGCACTTCATACCTACATATCATTATATTACTGCTTCATGGTGGCTGGCCGATAAAATGTTATCATAAACAGATTTCTTATGAGCTTGTTGATCCCACGGATCTGATACTAACCAGCATAAGTACATGCCACAATCTCTTCATATCCTTGGCTGGCTACGACTCCACCTTGAAGGGAACTTACACTTTCACTGAGGCTCTGATAGAAACAAAATGAAACGAGGGGAACTAATTGATATATTAAAATCAAAGTTTTCAACAAAATCACAATATAGACATCTACAGTGTTATCACAGTAGTTTGGTATTCACACAATATTATGTTCATTAATCTTCATGCAACTAAGGTTATCCTTCACATTGTATTTCTAGGGTTATACTTCACTCACACTATATTCACATATTTAAATCAAGTCTAAGTGTAATAATTGTAGTTTCAAACATTACTTATCTCAACTCTTTATATTGCTCCTCTTTCACTTCATGACATTATTATGTGAAATACTACACTCTTGCTTATGCTTGTGCTGATGGCCATGATAAATGAATATTTATGTTGATAAGATCAATCACAAGCTATCATTTACAGGGTGCTAAACATAAACAAACTACACTTACCTGTCACCTTATACTTCCCTGTTTATATTGCTATTACATATTATATAACCTAGTCTTAGTTATTGTGGGTTTATCAGAAAACTTCTCAACCTTAACAGATGATAACATCTCTGATAGTTGATAATAATTTTTACAGCTTATACTTACTCAAATATCACACTTCTAGATGATACTAAATATAATAGACAGTAGCAACTCTAATAGATCGTAATAATTATGTTAGATAATAACTCTAACAGATGGTAATAACTTAAATAGATGATAATAACTCTAAAAGATGGTAACAACTCTAACAGATCACAGCCTTAATAGAAGGTAATAACTCTGTCAAATGATAATACATCAAATAGATGATAGCAACTGTAATAGATGACATTGACTCTAATAGATTGACAATAGTCTAATAGATAATAATAGATACTACAGTAGATGATAATAACTCTAAAAAATGAAAGCAACTGCAATAGATAATAGTGACTCCAATAAATGGTAATTCCTCTAACAAATGGCAGCAACTGTAATAGACAATAACTCCAGTAGATGGTAATAACTCTAACACTACTATAACCCTGAGTTTCTAATAAGTATTGAGCTGTTACTCTACTAACTTTAAGAATATGATATTAATTGGTGACACACTACTGACAGTTACTTTCAGTTGAGGCTAAATGTTGATCTGTTATCACGGTAAATTTGGAACATGATAAAATAGTTAGTTACAAGTTAGAGTTAACTTTCAGTTGCCACTAAATGTTGTTACCATGCTAAACTTTGGGATGGGTTCATCGGCTTCATCATATCCAAAGACTTCAATAGTGCCATCATCTCTACCCACAATAAGGTCTTGAAGGCCATCACCAGAGAGGTCAAAGTTATCCATACAGAGGACACCTCCTAATCTCTTGTCATTTGGAAGACCCCATCTGAGAGATGGAGATGACCTGTTATGGATAAAAGTGAAAGTCAGAAAGCTCGACTCTCTATGCCAAGCTTCAAACAAGTAAAAGCAAGCTAGTCAGTAAAATTAATCAGGATTCCAGAATACCATGAGCTTTCAATGATGCAACCCAGCCTTGCTGCTCACTGCTATCTACAACAGCAAAGGAATTGGGTTATGATGAAATGTAGATGTACAAGATGACTCCAAATGTTCTAATTAATGAAATGTGACCTCCACCAAAACCATTAGGGTTCTCCTAGTCAATGTAGTACCTGCATATCAAATATGAGATTTGTCCAATCTTCCTTGAAGTCTTGGGATATTGTGCATAAAAGCAAGGCTTAAAGCACACATACATATGTATATAAATACACACACACAAGATATCGTGATTACAAAGGTTAAATTTCATCAAAATGGAAAATATTTCTGAAAAATGTATATTTCCTTTTCAAATTTTCTCCTAACCTGTCAAGGTGAACAAGTCCTATCTTTCCATCAGTTGTTCCATAGAGTACCTCATCACCTGTTTCACCTGTTAAAAGGAATGACACCTTTTGTCACCATGATGCAATGGTTATATGTTCTGCAAAGGTCAAGTTCACATTATTGTGAGTTGTCCAATGACTATGTACTTGGTGTAAGGTTGCTTGGCAATATGCTGCATCAATTATGCAAGAATAAAGAAAAAATAAACTGGTGATCAATTTCTGACTGACCTCCTTCATCTGCAAATAATGCAAGAGACTGGGGAGGTCCAGTCACCTCAAATTCATATAACATGCTGGATTTATCGAGGACTCTCAAAACACGGTCTTGACAGGCTAAGACCGGTGTCACCTCGGGAATCCTGGTCATCGGGAGGCAGAGTATGTCGTTGATTCGGTCTGAACACAAGTAGTAATCTTCATCTTTACAATCGATGTAGTGGTTGAAGATGTAGTTACCACCGAGAAACAGGTGGCTTCCACTGACCCACCTGATGACAAAAAAAACAAACAAAAGACTGCACCTTGCTGATTTGAAAGATCAAGAAGTCCTTACAGTGGACACAGGACGATGTTGTTGAATCTGCTGAAAATCTGATTGGGACATATCTCTACAAACAAAAAACTTCATTTATAAACATCTCCTTATCCATTTTTAATTTCTCTGGCTCACTTATCTGGCTCTAAATTATCTTTTTGTTTCCAAAAATTTATTAATATGTTACCATTATACTTTGATAGGTTTTGGAAAAGTGCAATTAACATTTTTATCATATACTTATGTAGGCCCATTTATGCTCTTCTTAAATAGAGAAGAAAAACAGTTGTTAATCCCAATCTACCATAATAAAGCTTATGAACCCTACAACACTACTGTAATAATTAAATCAATTCCACAACTGCAAACTTACATTGTCTTTATGCTCTCTGTCAAATTGGTGTCATATCCCAGAAATTGCTTTCCTTTCTTGGTAAATCCCCTAACTTCTGAGCCTGATGCAATGAATAATTTATCAGCAGGTGCTCCGAGTGCACCACCCAGCTGAAGTCTTGTTATCCTATTTCCAGGGAGAGTCTTAAAAGCCATCTGAAGTTAAGAAAGAGTATTCCAAGGGTTTAAAAGGTGAAAGGATTTTAGGGTATGAAGGGCAAAGAACCATCATATTCCAACACATCAACCTGAATTCTTTATCATTTTACACACTGAAAAAAAATAATCTGGCTCATCAGCAGTACCAAGTGAAATAAGTAATTATTATATGGTTTTGGAAGAGTTTTATAATTGCAAAATCATACAAAAGAGCAAATTACAAGACCCCGATGGGCCCTGTGGTTCCTTGTGTGATTATTTAACTGTAGTCCTTCTGTTTTAACCATGGATAATCTGCAATTTGTTACATCCCAAAAAGTTATGGACTCCAGTTGGTCCTTAAGAATTCTGGTAAGCCAAATGTACTCCAGTACCATAATATTTATCTGAACTAGAAGGCAGTGCATGGAATGTCTTTATCAATCTACTGAAAAAAGGAAAGGTGTCTATTGCAGAAATAATCTCAACAACACCAATCAGGAATGTTAATGAACGTCAATTGGAACCTGTCTTCCCCCTCTGTTGACCTATATTTTCAAACAGCGAGTTAATGTCTAAATTGCAAGCTGACTAGCATTCTCTGACCTGACTGACCCCAGAGACAGAAGGTGATTGATAGGAACAAAAGTGGCTTGGTAACTTTCAAATATAAACGATGCATCTGAATATTGAACTAACTATATTGTGAGTAGAATAACCTATTTTAATTCAGCAGCATGCTATAAATAATGAAAACAAACAAATGGCAGTACAGCCCCATACAGCCCATTTTGAAGTTGGACCCACAAATGTTGAACAATGCAAAGGGTTAATTCCACTACCAGCATGCTAATTTGACAAACTATTCACATTGTAAAGCAAAATGTGCACAAAAAGGAACATTTTGCATGATTTCATGGGATGGTCCATATAGCCCAAAGAGGACCAAAATCCTGCACAACATGAAGGAACCACTACACAATTTCAACTTAATACCATACAATGTGTAAAAGAAGAGGCATTTTAGCATGACTTAAAAAAATGGTCCCTCTGGCCCATTTGGACCTTGGACCTCAAAATCTTTCACACCCGAAAGGCACCACTACATGAATGCATCCATATACAAAGTATATCCTTTGTCCAAGCTTTAGAAATTGAGATATCCTGTTGAAAAAGGTTATCGGGGTGTTTTTCCCCCAGTGCCCCTGATGACCTTTAACCAAAAACAATACGGCACACCTTCTCAATGTGGCAGACCTACATACCAAGTTTGACTTTCATATGACTTTCTGCTGTTGAGTTAGAGCTTACCAAAGCAAGTTTCACAGAAACAAAGCGTTTAACCCCCAGACGACCATTGACTTCCACAAAAACAATAGGGTACACCTGCTCAATATGGCAAACATACATACCAAGTTTTGACTTTCATCCAACTTTCCCATATTGAGTAAGAGCATACCTAAGCAAGTGTCACAGACACATACATACACACAGACACACACCAACCTGACTGCATAGGTTCCTTTGCTGATGCAAGGAACAAAAAATGAAAGAGTTCTTGAAATGAATGTATAATGAGCCAACCCTCTTTGAAGATTCACATCTTCCTTATTAGTTAGTGAAAAATAAAACAAAACAGTGGCAGTCTGAGAAGTTAACGATAACAGAATACAACAATATACGTCAAAATACATTACCAGTTAAAATGATACATGTTGATGTAACTGGATATTCAAATGAAGGGGTTTCAGTTTCTTTATATAGAGTTTTGACTTTCATTTCTAACTTTCATATCCTAGTCAAGTGGAGCTCGGACTTTAAAATTAAAATCATTACTGATACTAAAACAATTAACACTGGCATCATGGTATCCTTTGTTAGTATCTTTTATTGAATACTGAGCAGCCAGTTTGATACCATGGTAACCATAGTTGTCCAACAAAAAATACTGATACTCAGTGGTCTACTACAACATAATTTCATACAGCTTTCTGGCTAACCCCCCAACATTAACTGGTAACTTCTTAAACTACTGCACAGCTAGCTAAACACTTCCTGAAATATCCAACAACCATAATGGAAATTCATCTGTTATCATAAATATTCAACTTTTTATAGCTATACACACTGAAGTTGAGGACAGCTTCTTCTATCCATTGCCATGTTTTCTTTTCCACACTCAAGGTTGAACCACTGGTTGCATAGAATATGCTCAAAAATCCTCGAGCATTATTTTGAAGATACTCATGTGGTTACAGCACTGCAACCTCCATTCCTCTAGCACTATTTTGAAGATACATATGTGGTTACAGCACTGCAACCTCCATTCAAAAAGCAATTGATCTGGATGTAAATAGCACAGTGTATCACTTACATATCAAAGTGCTTGACTTTGGTTTGTGAAAATTCCTTAATAATTCTCAGTTACCTTTACACAAGCCCAACCAGGTTGTGGTAATCCTGCTTCTTTTCACTGAATAAGAAAGATCTCATATACACAAAATTTCTAACATGGAACAACTTTCACAAAAACTTGAGACAAAGAACTGGTCACATGACCCATTTCAGTGTTAGCAATATGTCTATGGAAGGTAACATCACAGAAACATCACAAAGTTCACCTGTGTTTCTCCTTTCTTTATGTTGAAGCACTGCAAAACTCCTGTCTGGTCACCTACTGCCACCCTCTGTGGAGTTTTGCTCTTTTTCTCTGGGAGAAGTCTCATTGTTTGAGGAGATGTAACACCCACCTATTAAGAATGAATGACATAATGTTAGTTAGAAATTAGATTACACGCCCCAGTGTTCTACAATGAATTTCAGGGAAACGTCTACCCCTAAACGGTGAAATTACTGAAATAGCGACCACATTCTTATAATAACCCCTCCTTCCATGAAAGCTCTGCACTGCCCAAGAAAAGATGACAAACAGGCTACTGCCATTTCAAAAATGGCAAAAAATTGTCTCTAAGTGATACCATTTGGCTTCTCAAATATCAAAAATTTCTTTAGGTGAGGGCTAACCTTGTCCTCTATCCCCTGCCCCCCCCCCCCCACCCAGCGATTGCTTGGTGATTTCATTTGCGTGGAAACCCCACTCTCTTAAAAAACTATGTTCATCCAACTTTTGTCTTGAAGCAATCATTTCAGAGTACAGACATCATGCTTCCAAATATTTCATGATAATTAAACACCTTTGCATTTCAAGTAAACCAGCAACAGAAAGGAGTTTATATGTTATTTTACAATCAACAAGTAAAACATGAGGTGATAAATTCATGATAGTTTGTCCAAGAAAGTTGTATCATGTTTTTTTTTTCTTTGGTTATCTCCAACGTAGGGCACCAAAATGATCTGTTGATAACAACTACTTAAACTGGTTTGGTAAATGTAGTTATGGACAGACTCAAATAAAATGGATTTCATTTTACATAGGAAAATACTTGCAAAAGTAACACGTACCTGCATGTAATCTACTCTGGTCAAATTCAATTCCATTTTGGCCAATCAATTATTGCTGAAAATCAGGAGGACAAAACTCTTGATGGGTATAGATGGTTTCCTACCAAATGAAACACAAATTAAGCAAAAAAGTCTTTGAACTTTCTCAGGTTTCCATAAGTTTTTGAAGTGCAGCTACTAGATCGAAGTAATCTGAATGCAACAATGGAATGGACACATACATTAAGTTTTTCATTGTGCTATTTTCCCTTAACAAGCAGATCCCTACTATTTTAACTTACAATTTACAGCACACACCATTTACTTTAACTTTTCTTGGAAAATAATATTATGCACACTTTCTGACATACTATGCACTTGGATCTTGTTCGATTTCTAGCTCGCATGAGGGTCACATAAAAGTCATGATGCGGTCTCTCTCATAGCAAACGAAAAGACAGTTCATCTCTTGAAATCTCTGCCCTTTATAAAGGCAAGAATCACTTAAAACTGTCATCAAACACTCAAAAGTTCAGCAATTAGTAGCATACCAAGTCCATCCATGCACACACGTATAATATGATTTAATAATGTCACCTGAACATTTGAAGTATTTCTACTCATTTCTGTAACGCTTAAGAACTGAAGAAAGAACTACTTTGGAACATTAAGTAATACTCCTGAATATGATGTATATGCATACAGTATTCAACATAGGACAAATACAAGTAGCTGACCACGTTGGATACTATGCTTCCACCAAAATGATGTATTGCACTATGAGAAACTTGTGAACAAACGTTTGCTACACAGGTGAAGACCAGCGCTGAATTGGTAAGTGACTAAGTGCTGGTCTTCACCTGCGTAGCAAACGTTTGCTCTGTACCTTATGCTCTTTGCACTTCATGAATAGGATGGTATTAAAAGTCAGCAACACAGACTGCTCGACAACCGACAAAATGGCTCTGGACTGCTTACCTTAGTTACAAATGGCAAATTCGAAATAGCCTAGTAATAATATGTAAAAAAGGTTGATATACATGGTTCAGTAAGGTTTTAGTCCACGAAAGGATGTAAAAGTATGCCAATTTTCGTGTATCATTGGAATGAGTGGCGTACCTTGTACATAATATTTCATATATAGGGCATAGTCTAGGCTAGTACTACGTGGGGCACACCTGTGGCCTGGGCCTAGCATTATTTTGTGGATCCGGTACTTATACAGATTTGTACGAGTGAAGTCTAAGGTTAATCTGATTACTTCAAGAATTTATGAAAGGCTCCGTAACTGCATCACAAGTTGAGTCACACCACGATACTTCAAGTTAAAATCTTAAAAGCATATTGGTTGATGTCCTTTTTAATTTTTTAGCATATCTTAGAAAACGTTAATAACAAGTCTTAGATCAACTCAGTAGTTTCCGTGGTCGTCAGGAACGCTTATAGTCAATTATGAGTAAATTGTTAATAGCGCCATCATACCCAAGTACTGGTTTTGAGAAAATGGCGGCCTCCTTTGGTGGTTTCAATTTTGGGAGTGGAACTTCTACTACTTCTGCTAGTGCCACTCCGGGCGGCTTCTCGTTTGGTTCATCAAGGTATCCTTCACGAGAAAGGAACAAATTTCATATAACTTTGTCACTGATTTTAACTTCAACTCTATAATCGAAGGTTCCATTTGGTCACCGAAGACAGGCATTATACTAGTGTAGTTTTCCCAGGCTAACCTAACGTACTATTACCTTATATCGCTAGCCTAGTGTTACTGAAGACTAACAACGTTATCATAACTTTGTACGTACCCCCTCAGGGTATGCTAGCTTAGTTTGAACACGAAACCACGGAATTAACACAAAAAAGTCTTTTACTTTTAAATATTCCACCAACAATGGTGTAATGGGGTAACCGTCGAAAGCGCTATAGTGCCTAGGCTAGTAGTACTAGTAAGGAACTTTATTCCAATTTTCTGACAGTTCCACCTAGCATAGGCCTAAGTTAGCATTACAAAAACCGGAACTTTTTCTTAAGAATCAGTATTGTCTCAAATGAATATATTTTCATTGCAACCAACAATTGTGTCACCGAAGGTGAAATAGTTCCGCCGTCTTTACATACATCAACCCAAACAAAATAAACTTTCCCTAAGGTGCCTGTGAGTGCGCCTGCTGTTGACTTAGGCCTAGTGTGGAAATGACAAAAATGGTGGCGTGCTTTACTATTTCAATTTGCCTAACCTAAGCTTTCAAAAGTTGGGATTTGTGAATTTCAGGCTAGGCGCACTTGAAGAGCCCGCGCAGTTGATGGCTACCTTGCTATATAAAATGATTACCAGTATGGTCAGGGTAGCAAGTACTGAAGTAACCTGAAAGCGAATCATTGATGACTGACACTAAAAATTTCAGATTGATTGTTTCAACCTAATGTTAGCCTCAGGTCAGTACAGTTAACTTTCGGGCAAATTGCTTGATGACCAGTGTAGCTTGAAAGGCACAAAGGGTTTTAAAACTTTTAAGTTTGATCCTTAATGTTCTGAGATCCAACATTTTGTGAGTTACAGCAGTTTTGTGCTTGTTCCTGTCTTACAGTGCCACCAAGCCAACAGGTTTTGCCAGTGCTACACCTGCTCAGGGTGGAAATCAAGGATTTTCCTTTGGTGCTACATCAACTCCCTCTGCAGGTATTTCTGAGCTCTTTCAATAATTGGCAATTTTTATTTTCTCTCTGGTGTCATAAGGGACATTCTTGCAGTCTCTGAGTATTGTTATCATATATAGCTAGAATTAAAGAGAACTTAAAGCTTGGACATTAAGTAACTTGAAATGGATCAGTTTTAGTTGGGTTTGTTTTTATTTTCTGTTGTCTGTAAAATCATAGGAAAATATTCATAGTAGATTGATGTGGGGAAAGTGTTTATAGATCAGAGTCTAGTGTTTTTCCCTGCAGGCATTTATACAATATTAGTATGAATTGTGGTTGAGTTATAATTTCACAGACGGTGTTAGAGGTTAAATGTTCCAGTAGCATGATATTTCATTACTTCTTGTATACAGTTTTGTAGTGATGATGGTATTGTGCTTAGTTTGTTTAAGATTTCATTATTTGTTTATTGTTCAGTTTGATTCTGTAAGTGCTTTTACAGAGGCTGTTTTCTTCTGTAGTTAATAAAACTGACTCTCCTAGGATTCAATCTCTTATTAATCTGGTTCTAAAGGCTCAAGGTCATCTCAAACCAGCTTGCAATCTCTTCATTCTATAGTTCCTTTACAACTCACACCGATAACAGGGATCAGTGTCCCTGAAAGATATTTGTTTACCATAGAAGATTAAATCTTTATGAATGGTAACCAAAAAGGTACTTCATAATTAAAAGGTTTCAAATGTCAGGCTGCTGTGACAGTACTTGTATCATCAAATCAAAGTCAGGTCCATTTGTGTATCCTCAACCACAATTCATCTTCTTTAGGTGGATTATCATTTGGTACTAGTGGAACCAACACAGGGACAGCTAAACCCACCCTCAACTTTGGTGCAACAGCAACCACCACTAGCAGTGGCGGTTTCCAGTTTGGTAGCCTGAAAACAACGCAAGCTTCAGGGGGATTTTCATTCGGTTCCACTGCCAAACCTGCAACAACTACCCAGTCAGGTTTCTCATTTGGTAATACCAGTGGTGGTCTAAGCTTTGGTTCTACTGCAGCTACTACTCAGTCTGGACTATCTTTTGGAAGTACCACAGGATCTAGCGGTTTCAAACTTGGTGGACTTGGTGCTGCAACAACCACCTCATCATCTGGATTTGGCACATTTGGTGGGTCATCTCTCGGTGGGGGTTTGAGTCTCGGTTCCACTGCTGCAACAACAGGTTTGTTAACTCTGTGTGTGATCTATGAATATGGCATTGCCAAATAGTGCTTACAAAGAAGCACGAAGAAAGTAGATTGAACTCTTTAAGTGGTCAGTTAATATACTGCTAACAAAATTGTTGTATTACACAGTATTATTCTGTATATTGTACACAGACACTCACAAATGGGGGTGTGATGTAAGCTGTGTCATGGAGGTGATGTGTAAACTGCTTAATAGAGGGTGTGGTTGAAACTGCTCTAGGGTGTGGTGTAAGCTGCTTCATCGTGGATGTGGTGTAATAAAATATGTTCAGAATGGTAAAGGAAAATGGTGCCAAAAATGCCAAGTGATTGCCAGTAAAATAATCCTGTACATGGATTGTATTTTCACAGCAAGTCATTATATTTTAAAAGCTAGTTTTAAGTCTTTGTTTGTTTCATTCCTACAAAGTAATGCCTTACTCATAAGTCTTGAATGTCTGAAACTCTGATACAAAGATGGATCACAGTTCTAATAAGTTCAAATCTTTACATCCATTTTACAGTATTTTCATGAATGTAAAGCTTGCTCTAAGTTGACACAGTTGAGCCTATATATTGCTCTCTTTTTGATGCATCAGCGGTTACCACATCAGCCAGTAAAGGTCTGGGAGGGATAACTTTGACATCCTCATCTGCTTCTGCATCTACCAATTCATCTAAATCAAGGTAAAAGGGAGAAGATTAATGCATCTGTCAGTCCTGGTGTTCATATCTCTGTTTACCCAACTGTCCTTCATACATCTCAGAAAAAGTACTCTCATGTTCTAATATTTTACCAGAGCTTTTCATTACTATTCAATCAATTACATCAATTACTACCTGGTTCCAATATTTTACTCCTTTTTATATTGTGTCTACAATTATTGTTCTTTGCAATCTTAATCAGCAATCTCTTTGACATCCAAAATAAAAGCAAATTTACAATCTTACAAAAATCATGTCTACAATCTTAGAAAGTCTTGCAAGATCTAAAAGCAAGTTAAATGAGAATTATAGGCATAAACACTAAGAATTACAAGCAATTCATAATTAACGTGTCAATGCAATTGGATTAACTGTAGACAATCGGTACTGCTAAGGGTTCAGTTGGCAACCATTTAGATAATACATAAAGATTGACCAGTATGCCCTCTGAATTATGTTGCATCAAGTGTAACTAATCTCATGTAAAACAGAAATTATGGGGTTGATTGTAATGTCAATGCTGTCCAGAGCTTTCCAAATGACATAAAGCATATCTTACTGTGGTTAAATGTATAGTGAACTGACAAAAAACATCAACTGTTAGACAATTGTAATCTTCAAATTATTAAGAAGAACATGAAAGAGACAGATTTTGCTTTTTCAGTCTTTTCTTGTTTAACATTTTTTTCCACTCACACAAATTTTGGTTGTTTTTGTAGTGACAGCAAGGTCCTACTCGATTCACAGGTACCAGCAGAAATATGCAACACAGTTACAGCTTTTAAGTAAGTATGAATCCATTCATTTTCTGAAGTGTAATTTCGTCTAATTTTGTTCTCTTGAGAAAATTAATAACACACTGCTGGTCATTGTCCATTCATAGACTGAAAGGTCACCTGGTTTTCATTCTTTTATTTCTTTTCTATGGCTTGAAATTGTGTTATTAATATTCATATAGATTTCCATGTTGATCCTTCTTTTATATTTCAGGGATTATGTTAAGAAGCAGAAGAGTTTTAAAGATGACATATCAAGCTTCTCGGACAAACCGATGCATGCAATTCGTGAGGACACGATAGCCATGAAGCAACTACTGGCAGTGTTGGACAGTAACTTCCAACGAAATGCAGCAGCGATTCACAGGCTGAAGGAGGAATCTAGCCAAACACTGAAAGATGCAGAGATTGCTCAAAGGACAAAGGAGATACCATTAGGTCTACAGGGGGACAACTATGCACCATCGGAGTAAGTTGTTGTAGACATTACTAGTTCAGATTTTGTTATTTTACTTTCTCTTTAATGTATTAATGGTGGGATTGAGGTAAGAGATGAGTAAAATTAATGACAAGCAAAGAGAGAATGAAACTGAAAGTATTGACAAAGTAAAGAAATGTTTATAAATATTACGTGTCAGAGAACATAAGGGAATAAAAGCATAGTCAGGTATATGATACCACCGAGCAATTGTGGTATTCAGAGAAAGTTGGTCTCTGACTGGAATTGTAGATATCACCTCTAATCTGTTGGGATAAAAGAAAACATTTGTGAGGGTTTCAAAATTGAAGTTTTTCTTTTTCTTTCTGTTTGCCAGGTACTTTAAGAGGCTTGTAAGAGAATTTGAAGAACAATTCCAGCAGTATCGTCATCTCATTGAACAACTTGAACATCAAATGTCAGTAATGAACAGACAGCCATCGTACACACCTCAGGGTATGTTTGATACATGTTGCATTATGATGGTGCCGCTTGATGTTAAAGTGATAAATGTTGAGTATTGCTCTGCATTAAAATTAAACAACGCTTGGAAGATTACTGATTGGCATTACTTTCAGCATAGCTTACAATGGTACTGATTGACACTAAATTCAACATATCATACAAGGATACTGCTTGACGTTGAATTTAACATAGCTTACAATGATACTGTTTGGCTTTAAATGCAACATAGCATACAGTGGTACTGGTTGACATGTAAGTCAACATAGCTCACAATGATAGTGTTTGGAATTACATTTAACATAGCCTATGATGATACTAGTTGGCATTAATCTCAATAGAGCTCACAAATGGTATTTTCCATGAAAGGGATTGCATGTGTTTGGAAAAACCACAAGTATAGGATTATCTTAGCTCCTTATGAAACCAAAAACAAAGGCTGTAAGGGGTGATTCACCCATTCCTACTCCTTGAAAACAGCAAGTGCATTACATCAGCATTATTTTGCAATGTGGTCCTTTTTCATATTTAATTGAGTGAAGTCTGTTCTATAAGTTGTTTAGAATATTCTGCTCTTGTAGTTCAGATACACATACTGTGAACCATTACATTAACGGTGAGACCATTACTGGCAGACTGTGACCCTTTTTTTCAAATAATCATACATTCCAAGTACTTCCAACTCATTTGTCTTCTAGACTAACAATGTTAAATTGTCATCCTAGTCTTAGCTTTATCATTTCTCTCTGTCTCTTATCATAACAAGTTTGTGATTCAGACCTACTGTTGTTTAATTTTCCTCACAATAATTAATTTTTACTTTTAGAATTATCTCAAGTGATGGTGAAGCTGAATGAAACATTCATTGCCCTCGCTGCTCAGCTACAAGGAGTTCACGATCTGGTTAAGGTAAGATAAATCAAAGTGTCTTTGAAATCATTTGTTTTGAACATGCTTCTAGTTGTAATTGGTAAAAAATTTAAACTGTCCATGTCAGAACCTTGAAGGACAGTTATTTTATAATGCACCCACACAAGTTTGGAGGAACCCTATGGCTTATATATTACAACTTCACATGGAGTGACAACCAACTTAGCAATTTGTGATCAAATTTGGTACCTTCTTTTTCCCTCAAGGTCAGTTCAGATGGGAAACCTCAGATTACTCTTGAGTGAGAGTTCATTCTATCGTGATCCAGCCAGGGATGGACCCTGAACCTTCCGGTTGCTAAGTTTCATACCTTCAAATGCCACAACCTTTATTCACAAGGCCACAGCTCTGGTCTACAGTGAATCTGAAAGGGACATGAAAGGCCAAAATGATACATTTGTGTGCATTTCATAGTATCAGTCTTTCTGAAGTAATTAAGCAGCTATAGGGTTATTAATACAACAAACTATTAACTTCTTTTTCTCTCAGTCTGATGATTTGAGAACAGCTCCTCTTCATAAAGAACTGCAATTTCTTCAAATCTTCAATGACTGTAGAAATAGATACACAACTAATGAGGCTGATTAGAAGTATTGGCATGCTATGGTTTCCTTCAAACTAGTCACATCGCAAACTATATCAACTCAATGAGCCCCCCCCCCCACTTTTTAACATCTTCTACCTAGTTCATACAGAATACACTTGGTAGCCATTGACTCTTGGCAGTAGTCTCTACACTCAGAAACAACAGAATGAATGACTAAAATTCAAAGTCATGGAATTTGATATGTCTGTTGTAGCAGTGGAGATTTCCAGTGGTCTCGGTGACCTTAGTAGTCATGGTGATGGCCTTGTGGAGTCACTGGAACTTATTTTGGTTGATATTTTCAGGCTCAAAAGGAACAGTATCTTACTTACAGACGGGTGTTTCACAGCGAAAGCAAAGATGTCTTTGCTGCAAGGAAGAAAGCTGTGGCTGACCAAAAGAGGATTAAATCTGCTCCTACTGGCTCCAGGGCATTTGAAGGAACATCGAATGCAGCAGCATTGGCCATGTTAGCTGCTCTGAATGGACAGCCTGCAGTGACAGGTAACTAACACAGAGCAGATTATATGACAGAAATATCATAACCCTGCATATAGTCAATGACTTTTTCTAATTGTGCATAATTTTTAGTATTTAATTAAAGATTCTCATGACTGTTGATTCAATAAAATCATTATCTTATTGGTAGTTTAATCACTTTTCTTTTTCAAGGGAGTTCCCTGCCTTTGATGTCAAGACCAACGAATTTGCAGTTTACTTCCTTCTGCTATAGTTTGATGAATTGTCTATGTAGATATTAAACTGTAAATTTGTCATATTTTATAGATAGTGGAGAAACAATTGACATCAAAAAATAATAATGAAAACAATGTTTCCCTAATGTGAGAATGTAAAACATTTCTTGAAGACTGTTTGGGGGGTCTATCCATAGGAGTAAAATACAGTGAGGGAGAAATCTTTGAAGTAAGCTTATCATTTTGACTTAATGTTATCAAACTTTGAGGCATATGGACTAATGGTATGGGTTACACTGATGACTTTATTGCAAAGTCACAAATGGCAAGCCATGCATGTTGACTTATGGATAAGAGTTTGAAGGACTTGTTCCCCATGACCAGATAGAATCACTGCTTTCATTGTGTCCAGACATAGCTAGAACAGTCAGATTTGATCAATGTCCATGTAATGTGGTATTCAGTGACTCCCTCCAATACATTTTACTCATTCAGTCACTGATTTCCATGCTTTTAGATGTTGTACATAACTGTCAACACAGTACATAATCTTCTTACTGTTTCTGTATCTTAGGTGTAGGAGGTCCCATTAACACCGGGGTTGGATTTGGTGCCCCAGCTGGAACAGGGGGACTAAACTTTGGTGGGGGTTCAACTGGTTTTGGTACTTCAGGTCTTGGAGGAACCACAGGATCCACTCTCGGAGGAGGCTTCGGCACCGGCTTCGGAGGATCATTTGGCACTGGCGGAAGTTTGTTTGGAAAACCTGCTACAACATCGTCTAGTGGCTTCAACTTTGGAGGTAGTTTAAGTGCAGGTCCATTAGGGTCCACCTCCACTGCCTTTGGAAACACAGCACAAGGTAAGACCGCAGAGAATTATCAGTCCTAGATACTTCAAGGATTTGTCTTTCCATTGTAATTCTTACATCTCATAAAACAATAAAGATTGTGTAGAACCTTTAAATGACCCTGTCTCCTTCAAAACTTGTATCTGTCCATTCATCTTCTTACATATTGTAGACTTTCATATGAATCCTTCTTTTTCATACTGTTTGGACCTTCCTCATTCTCCTAATTTTTATTGCAGAAATCCTACATTATTCTACTGTATTTTGCTTTTTTTTTGTATGCCCGAACAAAAATCTAAGTTGAAGAATAATTGCATTTTATGTTCTTCAAACATAGATAAGGTGGGGTGGGACAAATGGTGGATAAAAACTACCCTTTTAAGTCGGTATAAGACCTTGTTTTGTTCTTCTTGTATAATCCTAGTGTACTCCTATTTTATTGAGAATTATCCTTTTTGTTATCTTACTTTTTGTGCCTCAGTCAACTCAAAGGCCGGCATGAAATTGTTGAATGTCCCTTTAATTTCTTCTCATCAGGAATCGCCAAGTCAAAGTGACTTGGGACCACAACAATGCTGGTACTTTATTATAAGTAATTGTTTATGATGCAGCAGAAAGGTACATTCATCATTGTTTTTAAGATATCATCTTGTCACCTTTTTTTTTTTTAAGAGCAACCTTTTCTTCCAGATTATGACTGTCATGCATTTGAACATATATTGCATTGTAATGAGGTAGTCTGTTGACAGAAGCTTAAACTGTGATGTGATTCCAGCTTTAAATTAGCTCCTACAATTCTATCAAGGAAGTTTGTTTGATTGATTAATTTTCCATATTTGCAACAGTATATAACAAGATTATACAAAAACAACAGCAAGAGAATTAAAGAATAAAGAAAAATGATCATGCAAGACAACCACAAACAAAAAGGAAAATGAGAGAAAAGTTAAGAGTTACATATCTGAATCTCTCCCCAAACAAAATATAAAAAACAAAATTTCACAGCAACATATCTTGGTCAATGAAATTCAAACCGATAAATACTTCCAAGTCGATTTGCTAATTTGTACAAAGTAAGTGCTTTTCGGTATCATTTCAAAGGTGAGGGTAAACTTAGTGGGCTGTCTACAGATGGTGTTCGCAACTGTATGTATAGTCCATATGTATTGTTTGTTTGTCATTTAGTATTCCTTTCAAGTTGCTAACAAGCATGTGGAGATACTGCATTTCCCAGAGTTCCCAGGAACTTTGGCATTCCTGGGGAAGGGAACTTCTCACCCAACCCCTGTCAATGTTTTTCATTTTCCAGTGTGCATGTGATGGAAGTATTTCTCACTGGGTTTGTCCCCATTTGTCTCATGTGCTTAGTATAAAGATCGTTTTCAGTCAAACACATTTTTCTTAGTTTAGCCCCAAAATGAAACAGCTATAATCAGAAGGGACATATACTGTATGTATGTATTCATCTAAAAGCAGAACAATCTCAATAAAGTGGAATGAAAACAGTAACCTGTGGGGCTATCACAGACTGGCCCAACCCAACCTGCAATGCAACAAAATTCACCGTGACTGGCCTTCGAATTTGAGTCGTATCGGTGCAATGTGTGGCAAACTTGCTTTGGACCTGAGGTAGGAAACTTTTTAGGAGTTTAAAGGATATTGGGCAAATCAAACATGGTTGGTACTTGTTGCAAGCCTTAACTTATTGCATCTGAGTTGAGTCATGTTGAGCCAGTGTGCACTTCTCATTGACCTGATTGCAAAGAGACTGGCATTGCATAGCCAGTGGGGATGCAGCGATGACCCTGTGGATGTAGTAATGGCGGCCCTCATGTTGACAAAGAGGTTCAACTTGTTGAGTTGAGTCTGGTGGGTTAAATGTTTAGCTAGCATTTGACCAAAGTGAAACAAGATGCAACTGTGTTAAACTGGTTAAGACTCACTTGAGAGGAGTAGTCACAAAGAGCAGCACTTCAGTTGGGTCAGACCAGTGTGTGGTAGCCTGAAGGTAGCAGTTGTATTTGATATCAGAGTTATGGAAACTGTGCTTTCCACTTTTGTCCCCTATTTCTGATTTGTACCTAATCTCTTTCTTGACTTTAATCAAACCAACTTAGAGAATAAATTGCACAAAATATCCCTTCACACACTCTGTCACCCCTTCCCCGCCCACACATATATACCACCTTACATCACTTTTGTTGAATCTCATGTGAATAACTTAATCCTTCATGACTTCAAGTGAGCTTTTTAGTGTGTCTGTCTAACTGTGATCCAACAATTTGTTTGTGGTACACAATGAGTAACTGTTGTACAATACCAGTGCTGCTTGCCTCGAATCCTTTCATTGATGTATCCATATCCACTCTCCCCTCCCCTCAGCCAGAGATTGATAAAGACGTAAGTCCGCAAGCCCAAGGCTTGTTCAAAGCAAGCTCATGCTAATGCTGGATTACAGTTAGAAGCCTGAAGGACTAGTACCACTTTCCCACTAAGTTGTCATACCAGACTCCATCAGCATTAACTTCGCAATCAATTTTGCACAAATCTCAAGTCCCTGTAAAGATGTTGTGAGCATAATCAAGTTTTAATAGATAAGTTGTTCAATTGTTCTTCAGGAGTTCCCTATGTTTTTTTTGTTTTTTTTCCATTGCTCTGAGTCTGCAATGGTCCAACATTCATTAATGGCCCAATATTCATTGCAGATTATGTACATACATACAGTAAAGTGCACAGTCAGGATATGTTTGAAGTATTTCCTGCTTTCCCCACCAAGAGTTTTGTACATTATACATAATGCTAAAATTATAGGTGAATAATATGTTAATAATATTAAATATTCATGTGCAGATAAGGAATAACAACACAGAGATTATTAGTGTCAAACACCAGGTGGACTTGTGATGATATACCAAAACCTTTCACCCCTGCCCTCAGTCCTTTACTTCTGTCCATTCATGGACACCTGTCATACCTTCCCTCTCCCACACCCAGTCCTTTACCCCTCTCCACTCCTCCTTCATTGGTTTTGGCTCTCAATAGAAATTGTATTCATTACTATTTTAAAGGATATGGCAGATATAGTAGTATTTAGTAACCACTACCTGGTATTTATGTACACACACGTTAAAGACTGCAATCTCTTACTTTACTGATGGCTGTTGTCAGTTAAAATAGTAGCTTTTCTTTGTCTTCATTGCCCAGTTAGTGAAGTGTCATACCATGATGATAACTATTTTGTTACCCAGTGTAGAAAGAGAAAAGCAAGATATAATTTTGTCATTACTTTATTTCTGTGAACAGACAATCTAATTTTCTTTTTTTTTTATTTCTCTTGTGTTTGTTCTCTTTTCTTTTTAAGTGTAAAGGAGGGTGTAGTGGGAGGAAGCTGAAGTGGATGATGGCTGTGTGTGTAAGAAAAAATTGCTTGTTTTGTCTTGACAAAGAAATTCATTTTCAAACCATAATCCATGAGTGATATGCATGCAAATTTAAGCTGATGCTGTATATGAATCAAAGTGCTATATGTATTCCTTGGGAGATTTATTTTGATGTACACTGTTGCCTTGTGGGTTCCTTCTGGTTGTGTACAGATACCTGTCTTTTCATTTTGATCAAAGATTACCTTTTCATGGGGAATGCTGTGCATTTGAAGCCTTTGTCATGTGATTATGTTCACAACTGATGTGCATTAACTGTCATGGTTTGGTATTGTATTGACTGGATATTTGGTTTCTTAGTGACGTATCAATCTATTGGTGTGTCAGTATCAATCAATTGATGGTTTGTCAGGATCAATCTGTCAATAGTTTGTCAGTAACAATCTATTAGTTGAATGTCTGTATCAATGGTTTGTCAGTATCAATCTATCGGTGGTTTGTCAGTATCAATCCATTGGTCGTTTGTCAGTATCAACACATCGATGGTTTGTCAGTATCAATCTATTGATGGTTTTTCAGTATCAGTCTATCAGTGGTTTGTTAGTATCAATCTGCTGCTAGTTTGTCGGTGTCAGTCTATCAATGGTTTGTTCATATCAATCTATCGGTCGTTTGTCAGTATCAACACATCAATGGTTTTTCAGTATCAATCTATCGATGGTTTGTCAGTATCAGTCTATCAGTGGTTTGTTAGTATCAATCTATTGCTAGTTTGTCAGTGTCAATCTATCAATGGTTTGTCAGTATCAATCTATCAATGGTTTGTCAGTATCAATCGATTGGTCATTTGTCAGTATCAACACATGGTTTGTCAGTATCAGTCTATCAGTGGTTTGTTAGTATCAATCTATTGCTAGTTTGTCAGTGTCAATCTATCAATGGTTTGTCAGTATCAATCTATCGGTGGTTTGTCAGTATCAATCTATCAATCTATGGATGGTTTGTCAGTATCAGTGTAGCAGTCTATCAGTTGGTATCAATCTATCGCTAGTGTGTCAGTGTCAGTCTAGCAATGTTTTGTGAGTATCAATGTACGTTGTCCATCTCTTCTGGTTCTATTTGACTCACTGCCATTTTTCTCTGTACGTTTGTGACTTTCCAATTGTTCTATCATTGTTGTGAATGGTTTTGGTTGGTTTTGGTTGTAGAGCATCTCCTTTGGATGACTTTGCTTCCTTTGTGTTGTGGATCCACTCTTGATTGCAAAACAGTTTGATCTTTTTGCTTTGAAGTTTGACTTTGTTTAGTGTAGCATGTTTTGGACAGTATTAATGTGATTGAGTATGACATAGTTTATGTTGCTACACTCTTGACATTATGCCTGATGGTGAAATGCTTACTTTAATAGTTATTGAATCAGTAGTGTACAGCATATCCCGGTCAATGCCTTGTCTAGCCATTGAGCAAAGGTCACTTGTTGGAGAGACATCTTTTACAGGAAGCAATAGATGTAAGGTTGTATTCAGACATGTGTTCTGCTCTTGAAGTTCTGTTGTTCTCTTAAAGGAAAGAACAGTATTACATGTATGTTTCCTATATTCATTCAGTAAAAGTGTATCTATATTGGTAGGGAGGATTTCACATGTTACAGGTACATCCAAAGAAACAGTTTCGATCTTGTGGATTGGACCTGTACATGTCATTTTTGATCTACGGTGATTCTGTGTCTATGAGTTAGGGATACCATGTCAATGTGAGACAAGGACCTATTTATGACAATGTAGAGAGAGAGAATCTTAGTATGAATCTCAAGAGATGGGAGTTAATAAGAATTCCTTGTCATCTTCAGATAGGTACCTTACCTCCTCTAGAAAGTTAGAGAGGGGGGTACACTCCTATAGTTGTCATCGTCAAATGATGTGGCTCTAGTTTATTTGACAATGATGTTGTCAAAGAGGAAAATACTCTGTTTGTCTTTGCTGTGCAATGAATGCAGATGAACACCTGGAGACTTCCATTGGTTTTGTAATTTCATGTGATTTCATGTTTTGTTGAGTTTATCATCATTATTATCATAGGTCTCTAATGTATCTCCCATATTGTCCATGTTGCAGATCTTTCAAAATTTTTATTCTCCTGATGACGTTGTTTCAATTTTTATGTTTGATTTAGTTGGCCATTAGTGTTTGCAATCTGTTTTCTGTGTGGATGTGTTTGCATTCTAGGTATTATTAAGAGTCTTCTTGTGTGTTGTTTGACATATCATTGTATCTTTTACTCATGAGTATTTCAAGATAATCGTTTGCATTTTAGTTCCTGGATAATTCTTGGATGGTTATTCTTGAATTTCTTGTGCTGTTGTGTTTTATCTGTGATATTTTCATTGGTTTGTGATGTGTGCATTCATGAGTTCTTCCCATCATACCATGACCATCTCAGAGGGTTGAAATTTGTCTTTTTTATTTTCATCGTCCCTTTCTTTCTTTGTGGTGGTAATGCTTTACCTTTGACATGTGAATTTGGAATATTTATTCATTGTTAGCCTTGAGTCCAGTTAATGGCACATGCATGAACTCTTGCACAGTTTTATCAACTCACATAAGAGCAAGCCATATCACTAACGGTCTGATGAAAATCAGTCCAGGTTTATGTTTTATTCAGCTTAGCTGTATCTTTTAGTCCAGTTTTATATTTTCATCCAGTCCAGTTTTATATTACCTTCCTGTCCAGGTTAAAATTACCTTCCACTCCAGTTTTTATTATCTTCCAGTCCATGTTTATATTATCTGCAAATGCTATTTGAGTCCCATTACTGTATCTGTTGGCACAGTGGTATCTGCAACCACTTGCGATAATTACACAAAAGACAAAACATCTATTTAAAAATGATTATTTTTAAAATGGCCCAATTTATTTTGAATGGTACATCAGTAGTCATTTTTTATGATCTTTGATTAAAACATTTCAGCTGAATTACAAATTTTATAATTGCTAAAGTTTGAAAATTTCATAGATTCTCTACACCTTTAAGTCCACCCAACAGAATGTAAATCATATCCATGATCTGTGGATGTTGCTTGTGAGAATTGTCAAAAGTGGAAAACAATATTTTTGCATGTTGAGAGGCTAATATTAAGTGTATATGGTGAATTGCTTGGGACACAAGGGCAACCAAGAAATATTTAATCTCATTAAAGGAATTCCCCACCATTGTTTCTCATGTCTCTTAAACAGATGCAAACATTATTGTAGACAAGTCAGTTCTCATTTTCAGGGAATATCTCAAAGAAATTGGAAAATATATTAATTTAGTAAATATTAAAGGTATGAGCCTGGTGCTAGAAATCAATCAGTTGTTACGTAGTACCGACAAATCTAGATTGAACATTGCTGTTGATTTTTGTCTCAAGCTGTAAGTTGCAATACTGTTCTGATCTCTTATTTGGTGATAAAACCTTAGTTTCACCAGGGGCACAGACCTACCTTTCAAAGCATTGTTCAGAGCTACCTAATTGCTTAAGGATTAGTTAACTTAAATGACGTTGGTCTGTGAATGATATTGAACTGGTACCGACGAATAAAGGATAGAAATACCTTCTAGCTAGTTACACACTTATCTTCACTTGGTTTGGTGGGTCTTGAAGTATAAGCAGCAATTAAATTTTATGCCTACACAGTAACAGCTCCTCTGGTGTCATGCCCTTAGTACTGTATGTTGTAACTGAAAGTATCTTACTGAAAATAGACATTTATAGGGTTTTCATAATCTCTGAACGAAAGAGATTTTGTGTCTAAGACCTTGCCAGAAACAGGAAGAGTGCAAAAAATGGAAAACGGTTTTTGTCGGTTCTACATCACACATTTTCAGGCTCGTGCTGAAGCCCAACTTTCAAAGCATTTTTTCAGATCTAAAGAAGCTTCCTTTGGTTAAATAGTTATGTTTAACTGATAGAACGTTAAAGAATCTCATATATTATGTGAAGTGTTTTTGTTGGTGGAGAATTCCTTTAATTCTGACAGCTTTTCTTCCTTAAAGCTGCCTTTTTAGAGAATCTTGGGGAAAGACATTTTCTTCTCCTTCATCAGAAATGAGACATTAAAAGAAATCAATTATTAAGAGGTCTACCAAGGAGCAGCTATCAGTCTCATTACATTTCCAGTATCATCTAGTTATTGACAAATAATCCTCTTCTTAATATTATCCACACAAACTAATTTCAACCATGCTCTATACATGTTAACTTTTATCAAATAACATCAGATAACACTGTGCACAACTTCAAACCAAACTTAGCTCATTATGGCCAAGTAATGATTGTATATACATGATTAAAACAAGTAATAAGAAATTCAACTACTTGAAGACTAATATACCGGTAGTGTTCTTATATGATACTTTTGAGGTTGCAATCAGGTGAATAGTTCTGCATTCACGTTTTTGGCGCATACTGTACAACACACCATCAGTGCAATCCGTATCACACTTTGACCCCTTCATAGTGTTTAACTGACTTGAGAAGATATTCCCTACTGTTAAATACAATATTTACTCTTAGCAGTAATTGTTTTCACTACATACTATAGTACTGTACTGACGTGTGCAATTGTTAACATCAACTCCATTCTCACCACCAAGTTATGTATTTATAGCAGAAGAATTATTCAAATATCAAAGTAGGATGTCATAAGCATGTCTAATACTCGTATGGTTTCAATGAAATTGTAACGTTTGTAGTTGTGTTCGAGCACAGTATGTGTGTTTGAACAAGTCGTGACGCCGACATTGTGTTAAAACATGGTGTCTCCAGAAGGGAAACTTGGACCGATGTTTTATTCAGGATGTAGGTGCACCTTTATGAGTACAAGTGAGCCTATAGTTTTAGGTGGAGGTCACTTGGGGTCAACAGGGTTCAAACAGTGAAAACCTTGTAAACACGATGTTTGAAGAAGGGAAACTTGGACAGATGTCATATGTAGTAAGTACATAAATGTTTCTGAGTGCAAGAAGCCTATCGTTTTTGTTTTTTGGTTTTTTTTTCTTGAGATCAAGGGTCAAGATGGGTCAAATACTGAAAATATTTTAAATACAATATCTTTAGAAAGGAGCTTAGACAAATCTGATATTTGAAGGTAGATGTACCTTATTGGATTCAACATGACTATTATTTTTGGTGGAGGTCAAAGGTCATTTCAGGTCAGCAGGTGTTAGTTAAGACAAGGTACCTTTCCTAGCAGCAAAAGTAGTATCATCTACTGTATTTTCTGATTGGGTGCTCTGTAGTATCCCTGGTCCACTTACAGTTCAGTATTGTAAATATTTGTTTCAACAGCTTCTTCTTAGTATGCCACATTTACTGTCTTTGAATTCCTTCCCTTTCCTTTACTTCCCTCTCCTTCCTCTCTCTTTCCTTTCTTTCTTTCTTTCCTTCACTTCCTTTCTTTTCCTTTCCTTTTCTTCCCTTTCCTTTTCTTTCCTTCCCTTTCCTTTCCTTTCTTTCCTTCCTTTCTTTCTTCCTTTCTCTCTGTCTATCTGCTGTCGACACCAATCCACCCCATCTTCTGTTAACTTTGAACACAGACTGGAATAAAGAATAAAAACAACAGGAACATACTGTTTCATGCTTCACTGTTACAGAAAGAAGGAAATGAAATGCGACTGGCTGGCAGGAAGGAAGGAAATAAATGAAGAGAAAGGAAAAATTGAGAAGATAAAAGCGCTTACTATTGTATTGTGGAAGTGAGGTTCCTTGGAGGCTAGCACTATCAAAACTGGCAAATGCATTGAATAAATTTTGTGAGAGATTCTTAGTATACAAATGATACCTCTTCCCACTCATCATTTTTGACAAGAATCCACCAAAGCAGTTGAATGTAATAATATCATTTTAAGACATTTAATGATTTGCTACATTTTGTTTTGTTATTCACACAGGCACCACATTCGGTACGCCCTCTTTTGGCACCACCACAACAGGTAAGCCACTCCAGCTACAAAAACCTCCGAGTAAATACAGGAAAGGTACAAGATGATGATAAGGGACAGGAAGATAGGTATGAATCTGTCACTCACGAGACCAGATAACGTCAGCAAGAACTCTATCTCTTTAAGCATGTGTCTGCATCTGGGTTCACCAGGATGACAATCCAGACAGCTGGTATCAGTGAGAGGATGACATGAGTTGGTTAAAGAAGATCAGAAATAATTCCAAGATCTACTCATCATGATGGTCAGCATAAATCTTGGGCCGATTAATAGCATTCAGGATGCATTGTTAGTGTAATCCGTTGGAACTAATTCACCATTGTACATCTGAAGCATCGTTAAATTAATGAAATGAAGGACACATTGAATGTATTGACTCAAATTAAACAGTGTTATGTTAATACAGAGCATAATTAGCACGATTATGTTTTGTAATATATCGGCATTTGAGACAATAGTGGAATGTGAAGTATGGAGTAAAAGGCGATATTGGAAATATTGGCTTTGAAGAGTAGTCTTAATACTGTATATAGTCTTTAAGGCCCTGTATGTTGCTTTGATGATGTTTTGATATCACTACTCCTTATTCTGTAATTAATGATAAGTGGCAGATATTATTCAACAAACTGAAGTGTTAGACTATTACCTGCTATACTGTACCACAACAATGAGCATATATCAGTGCATCCTCATCCCAGAAAACAGCATTCCTCATAACTGAAAAACAACATTCATCATCACAGAAAATAATGGTTTGATCCATATCATGAATTTTTTGGAAACATGGCAACTTGCTAGTGAATACATGGAGGTATTTGGCATAATTGGTATGTTGTAGAAGCATACAGAATGTCAGAAGTATTGTTCTGTTACGTATTTGATCAAAAGGTAGCAAGAAAGAGGAAAGTTGCGGAAAGATGAAAACAGGAAGAACTAAATATGGAAGGGGCTTGGACAGATATGTTTGTAGGTGATACACAATAAGTGTAGGAAATCTGCAGTTTTTGGTGGAAATCAAATTATGTTTTGATGTTCAATAAATCTACGGACTTACATTTCCTGAGCAGGGGTCAATGGGAAAGAGAAATTTATCACATCATTGCTTCCATAGTAAAGGAACTTCAGGGTATGTTGTATGCCCTCACTATAGTATTCTGTAGGATTGTGTCAGGTTCATTACAAACTTATCATCTGTACAGTAATATTATGTCACTGAAAAAGCACAGTCATTTTTGAATTCTGTTCTCTCAAAATACCATTTTTATTTTCTGATGGAAACATGCAAAGTCTGTGCAGGCACTTATTGGCATTGGACTTCAACAGCGGTCTAGACCTTAGATCTATGGAATGGTCTTATCGTTAGCATGCTGATCTATGATTTTCATATCTATTTGTCTGCTGGCCCACATGAAGAGTTTCAACAATGTTACATGCTTTGATCTAGTGAGGACAAACTACAGTAGCACAGGCCACAAGATTGTCATGTAGCAACATGACTGATTACGTAAAAATGAAGGCTGTTGGGATGTTCTTGGTATTTCTTTGTAACTTTCTGTAATAAAATCAACAAATAAGGAATATCCAAAACAAACTTTGAAGCTATTTTCAGGTAGACTAATAATGACAGTCAAGTACTTAGTTTTGTGGTGTCCATCAATAATGACCATTCAAGCTGTTTGATTACTTATAAATACTGGAGTTTGTAAAAGTTGACTTGAAATTTCTAAAAGCATTCATTCATGGACACATGTAAATTATGCATACACCTTTGGAACATCACTAGCAGCATGTGAGAGAAAAGTTGCCTCACTCCACTTAAAAATTGTTTATTTGGTAATCACTAAATGTGAAGTTGTAGTATGTAATATATAAGCCACAAGCCTCCTGTGCACTTCTGGGCTTGGCATCATAATATAATTGTCCTTAAAGGTCTGAAGAAAGTGTCAGGAGACAATAGATATTCTGCTCTTTTTTGAAGCCATAGCATAGGCATTGCCATAGCTAATGAGCAGGATCCATGTGAGAGATGTACCACAAATGCTATCTCTTAAAGGTGATGAAGTTGTCTAAGAATGCTCTTGTATATTCTAGTATTTGAAGGAGTTTATACCTGAAGCCATATTGTGAGGACTATGTCAATTCCCTGTCATCCTTGGAATATTTTTGAAGAATTATGACCAAGCAGAGCAGTCTGACCTTTCCAGTTGATGATTGGAGTGCCGTTAGGTGATAGATTTCCTCCCCATTCTTTTTGTTTTTCTTATATGTCTATTCTTATCATTAGAATCAGAAACAAACCCCTGTTAATAATGAAGTTAGTGAAGAGAATAAGACAGTGATCCAACTCAAATTGTTTTTCATTTTTAGTTTAATATTTTTGTGCTATAAGGAATGGAGCAATTATTTACTTCACATTCACTTGTCAGTTCACTCGTCAGTTCACTTGTTAGTTAACTTGTCAGTGCAAGTAAACGTGTAAACTCATCACCTACAAGACAAATACAAAACAGGACAAGAAATCAAGTGATACCTCGGGTTAACTCTCATCGAAAGTTTGTTGGTGCAAAGGAATTACTCCTCTGCATGGAAATTAGATCTTGCCATGTGTCTAGTTATGATTAAATGTCAGATTCCTACTGGAAGAGTTACTAAAGTTATGTATAATCAGTGGAGCTTCTAAATTACACCGTTGACTTGCTGTTACATACTTCGCCTGAAATGCAGTCTATGTTTAGCCTTCAAGGTTTTAGGTTCTCACTCACTAGAAAGTTAAAACATTGACAAATCATTCCAATTTTAAGTGCCAAGATATTTTGCGGGGAAGGGGTATCCACTGTGAGAGAAAACTTGTTTTCACAACAAACTCACTTCAACTTGAATACTTTAACATTCAATTCACAAAAGAACTCCTTTTCCTAGTAAAACATCAAAGAATGTAGCTGGTGTAGTATCATCATATTGCAACTGTCTTTGGCCTCTGTTTACCATTCCTGGCTGCCAAATGCGCAAATAAAGCTTGATAGTCCTTTCATTGTTAAATTCAATCTCAATTCTTGCTTTCTCCTTTGAAGTTATTGTCCTTAAATCAAGTATTATGCAATATGAGGAATGGTGCTAGGTTTCTGTTTCACACGTTCAAATTTCATTACATTTGCTCACTACCACTGAAGAAATCTGTAGTTTGACTTTTCAGTCTTTTTTCTGAAGGTCTGCATGACACACAGTGCAGCCTGGAGTACATTCTCTCCAAATAAAATGCATATTGACTCCTGAAGTCTCTTGTACAGGAACCACAAACGGAATAGTCAGTCCATCTGAGGTGTTTTTACCTGGATCTAGAAGAACTTGTGAGCACTTGAGACGAGGAACACCTTCATGTAGGAACAACACACATGTTGAGAACACCTGCTCCAAACACTTGTTTTTGGCTCTCATATTTGCAAACATGAATAGGGCAAGATTTGATAAATACCCAGGATCATGATACTGCATACTTAAAATCAACTACCAGCATCAAAATGTGAAATTCACTGACATAGAAACGAGACATGGGCAGCTGGCATTTCGACTTCCTGTTGTGTATTTCTATTTTAGGAATATTGACATTATCCTATGAGTTAGTAACATCAAATTCATAAAGTTTTGTAACATAAGTTATCCACAATATTACATTACTATCCTTTCAATGCTTAATGTATAAATAAACAATACCTTTCTAAATAAATATGGAATATGCATGGCTAGAAGAAAAGAAGAAAGTTATTTCAAACTTTGAATGTACTTATGCTATGATGTGAGGTTGCTGGTAAAATTTTTACCTTAATCCTCATGTGGATCATTTTCCAGTCATTAGATGCCTCAAATCTTTGAAATCTATCGCAGAATTCCTCAAGTGACATTTGTAATGTATAGTTGACCGGGAGACAAATACATGTACATGATGCAGTCTTTTCTTAGCAGGATGTATTTATGTATATATACAATACATACACTGTAGTTACATTGTTAATCTAGACAGAAACTAAAACACCAACTAAATGCAGCAATAGACAATACAAAAAATGTGATTTTATTAGCTTGCCCAATTGTGTGGCCTTTCAGTGTGCCTGGCTACAAACTAACTGGAACCCCTCTGTTCATCCTCTAAAACTTCAAAAGGGTGTAGAAATGCTGTGTAAATGTTGTAACTTGATGGCTGCTAGTCCTGACAAACATGATCCAGGGTGTGTGGATGAGTTTCATCTCACATGAAGCAATGACTGATGGAGTCCAGAAGATGGTTCAATTACCCATTGCAATGATACTGTCTGGATATAGTCAAACCTTCATTATAGCCTGATAATAGCTTGAATACTTCAGATAAACCGTATTCCTTTGACCTCTGATGAAAAAAGTTACATGAGGATGAAATCAGAAGTACTGCATCTTTAACTGGTCTACTGTCCTAAATGTTTAAAGGAAGTGACTCATCGCCCCAGACAATTTTAGTTCTCCCAACCACTTCAATACCTCTCGTCCCTGCCACAGCCTGTTTAATATTCCTCAATGAGCAAACACAATCCTTAAGTCTAAGTGCTCCATATCCTGAAGTATACTGGTGAGCATCCACATCTGTAACCAAACACTTCCCCGGTGTATGCCGTGTAAGATGAGCTACTGTGCATCTTTCGAATGTGCTGTCAGTCAACGAGTATAACCAACCAAGAGTTTTGCTAGCCCTTGGCCAAAAATGTACCCTGGCTGATGAGTGACTGCCTTCAATATTTCCTCCCCTTAGAGACTGCTGTCCTCACTGAGTTCACATATTCATCTGTGTAACACACCGTCCAACTTCCAATACTCCTCTCTACCCCTTGCTGCCACTCACTGATAGACATATCCAAATGAACAATGAATCAGAGTGAGAGAAGTAATGTTAAACTATAACAGAAATTGATCTCCAAAATGCTGACATACGACTTAAGTGTGAGAGATATCCCTGAGATGAATAACACTATCCTTGGTCATTGTTGAAAGCTTCCCATTAAAGCTATTTACATATATGAACAATTACACAGAAAATATACGAAAGTGATAAAAAGTAATGGTGTGCAACTGGTTTTAACACTTCTTGTATTCAGGAATAAATCTTAAATGAACAAATTCATTCTACAGATTAATATTCTGTCATATTAAAAGCATCTTTTCATGCTATGAGAAGTTACAATGAAGAAGGGCAAATATATTTTGCAGATGTGTTAATCCTCACAGTACGAACCTAGCAATCAGATTGTGTTCACAGATTCAGCACACAGCCAAGAGAGTATAACCACCAAGGCAGTAATCACCAAAAGAGTACCGACCACTAACAACTAACCAATCAATCAAGATAAAGACCTATAGGCTTAGTTTATCACCAAATCCATTCCTCTTAATGCTACAGTTATATGATACCCTATGATATGGCGCATACTAAACATACTGTTACAACTAGAACAATTTGCACTTGCAAATCTTTTGTTACTATAGCAACAACTGACACAAAACCATCAGTTTCTCAAAACCAAAATACATGAACTTTATTGCCAATAGTCAAATGTTACATCCTCTCAACATTTCGAAAGAAGATGTAGGATAAAGAAGACACTGAAGCATAATCTGGGGAGCTTTTATGTGGCCAGGTCCTCAGATTTAAGACCAGATTGCCAGACTATATGTGTCTCAAATAGACTGAACCTTCAAGGTTGCAAAAAAGTAAAAATTGATATGCACATTATAGAATACTGTCAAGAACTCCTTTAACTTTACAATTAACAGAAGATGACATTAAGCATTCACAGATAATAATATGACTTCAGTAACGAGATAACAAGCGATAACTTCAGCATTTTGATTGCAGAAAATTAGAGAAGGCCAGTTCCATGAAAATATAAAATACACAATATCTGAATGTGAGCAAGCCAAACTGCTATGTTATTATCTACACCTCCTAACCAATTGCACAGAATCCCTTAACTTTAATTTTTATTTCTTCAGCAGATACAAGTTCACTGTTTTGAAGTTAGAGTGTGCAACATTATTGATCTTTTTTATCTTGATCTGAAAATGGGAGCTAAATAAAGTCATAAATCTCATTTTAAGTACATGTTCACAAAAGTCACTGCCTTCAGCCAAGGGCAAGATTTTAGTGAAGTCTAGCAAGTAACTCAATTGAATTTAATAAGAAGGGGCTGATACTGGGCAGAACTCATAAAAATAAATCAGCATGGACTTATACTGGGACAAAACAAGTAACAGTTATCTCTAAAATCAGTTTACAATTACATTCAGAGCAAGAAGGCTTTCTTTTTTAAGAGTAATTAGTTGAAGTCTTTCCTTTCATACCAAATAAATCAGTGACTAATTCTTTAATCTGCTTTACATACATGTAAACTTCTTTTGTTCCCTTATACATAATTTGTGTTACTTTAGTGTATTCTGAAATCTTCTCAGTACTTTGATCCTTGTACTTCATGTTACCTTGCAACCTGAAATCGGATTCCTCCTCTCAAGGATTTTGTTTAAGCTCAATAGCAACCACTTGCATCACAGGTAAGAGAAGCTGGAATGCATCTTGAATGTAGGAAGTACTATTTGATGCCTGCAGGTTAAACATAAAATCAAAATTTGTGCTTTTAATTACATTAAACTCTACAAGAAAATTCTCCATGATATGAGCAAGGGATAAAAGAAAAATGTTTCAGTAAAACCAATTTTCTAAAAGCAGAATTATTTTCCTCTCTATCACCTCACCTTTTCCACAATTAATCCATCCTGCATCCCTTTTCTACCCTTTAGAGTCACAAGTTTGACATGACTTTACTTGAATATTCTTACCTCCAGGAATATGTTTGTGACATATCCATTTACTGCCTCTGAGTCTGTAGATGATGGAGCCATTCGACTGAGTTTTTCACTGAACTTGGAAGCGACAAAGCTGACCTCAGCACAAAGGGCACTGGTTAACCTTATGGGAGAAGACAACAGGGTAAATTAAAAGAGTTTCCCCATTCGGTTTGCAATAGAAGAATTTGGGAGAAGAAGAGAATAATTGGTAAATTTATTATTTATGACTTTCATGAAAAACTCAAAAAGAACATGGCAACCACACAACAGCAGAGTATTATGATCACTAAAAAAAAAACATGCACTGTTTTCTAAAACGTAAGTTCAATTCAATGATAAGAGGATAAATTACGACGTAGCATTACTACCTGACCAGTAAGCCAAAAGGCTTTGTGATTCCTTGCCTTGATAAAATAGATTTTGAACACAGCAGTTTGAAAACTGACATCTGTTTGATTCACACTTGTAAGAAGAAGTGCATTTTTGTTTAATTTCTTAAACCCAAAATATGAACCCCTTTTTGTTCTGATAAATTCTCTCATTCCTTTGGGCTGAAATGATATGATTTTTCTTGACGGTGAATTAGTGCCAGGGAGATGGTAACATCAATCAACTCACAGGTACCATGTTGATACTTATTGTTGTTTGTCTTTCCAATCAAGGGAAAATGCAGTCACCCCAATCAGAGTTAGTATGCCCTGTTACTCTAGCTCATGATTGGTCTATTTCGATTATGTGGTAATATTGTTGTGAATTGTGAAATCCAAGGAGAATTTCAACTTGCTTTCCCTATTGTTTGCAATAGCTATGCTCAAAGTGTCTTTAGAGGAGCTTGTAACAGAAGGAAATTAGCAAGACTTTGCTGCTGTTTTGAAAACAAATTTTAGGATAATATCGTGTAAACAAGGTTTTCAGGTTTTTAACCCCCATGACCCCGGATGACCTTTGACCTCCACCAAAAGCAATAGGATTCTTTCTCTCAATATGGGGCATCTATGTACCAAGTTTGAGTACTGTCCAACTTTCCCTTCTTGAGATATCGTGTAAACAAGGTTTTCAGGTTTTGACCCCCCGTGGTCCCGGATGACCTTTGACCTACACCAAAAACAGTAGGGTTCTTCCTCTCAATATGGGTCATCTATGTCACAAGTTTGAGAACTTTTCAACTTTCCCTTCTTGAGATATCATGTAAACAAGGTTTTCAAGTTTTGACCCCGGTGACCCCAGATGACCTTTGACATCCACCAAAAGCAATAGGGTTATTCCTCTCACCACAACACATCTACATACTAAGTATGAAATCTATCCAAGCTTCCTAACTTGAGATATCATGTAAACAAGGTTTTCAGGTTTTGACCCCCGGTGACACCAGATGACCTTTGACCTCCACCAAAAACAATAGGGTTCTTCCTCTCAATATGGGGCATCTATGTACTAAGTTTGAGAACTGTCCAACTTTCCCTTCTTGAGATATCATGTAAACAAGGTTTTCAGGTTTTGACCCCCAGTGACCCCAGATGACCTTTGACCTCCACCTAAAACAATAGATTTATTCCTCTCACCACAACACATCTACATACTAAGTATGAAATCTATCCAAGCTTCCTAACTTGAGATATCATGTAAACAAGGTTTTCAGGTTTTGATCCCCGGGTGACCCCAGATGACCTTTGACCTCCACCAAAAACAATAGGATTCTTCCTCTCAATATGGGGCATCTATGTACCAAGTTTGAGAACAGTCCAACTTTCCCTTCTTGAGATATCATGTAAACAAGGTTTTCAGGTTTTGACCCCCGGTGACCCGAGATAACCTTTGACCTCCACCAAAAACAATAGGGTTATTCCTCTTACCACAACACATCTACATACCAAGTATGAAATCTATCCAAGCTTCCTTACTTGAGATATCATGTAAACAAGGTTTTCAGGTTTTGACCATGGTGACCCAGATGACCTTTGACCTCCACCAAAAACAATAGGGTTCTTCCTCTCAATATGGGGCATCGATGTACCAAGTTTGAGAACTGTCCAACTTTCTCTTCTCGAGATATCGTGTAAACAAGCAAAGCCGTCACATACACACACACATACACGCACACACACACACACACATACACGCACACACACGACATCACCATCGCATAGATTCCTTGCCTGCCTTCGGCAAGGAATACAAAATGAGGCTATGACATTTTCCTAACCATTAAAAGATGTTTGGGGAAAACTCAGGGGTCAATATGAAAGAGAAGTAAATAATACTGTTCTCAAGATAAACTTGTCAAGAGCATTGCCCGACAACTTGATGTACTTAGTCTGAAACCTTTCTGTAAGACTGTCAGATGACATCATCATATTCACTGTCTATGTCACAATGTCACACAGAATAGGGTCATTCTGTAAAATAAGGACATACCTAACATAACCCCACTCAAGGAATGATAATACCTCTTTCACTTTGTATTATGATAAAATTGATCAGCCCAACTTTATGAAATCAAGGTTTCCTAGTTGTTCTTCTGAACATTTATATGCTGTTTACCTTACACTACCTGGTACTGAGACTTACTTGGACAAACTTGTAGCTTGCTGTATTGGGCTCTTGTTCTCCTTGGTCACTTGTTTCAAAAGAAGCAGTTCTCCTGTTTTGTGAAACTGCTCGATGCTTCTCGCAGTCAGGTCTGCCAACACCTGCATAGCTTTCTGGTGAATCTCCTTGTAGGGGAGGGGGTCCATGAGAAAAAGAAGCAAGGTTAAGGCATCACTGAGTTAATACATCACTAGAGGAATGTGGAACACTCTGGGGGGGATTCCATGCCAATGGAGGGGGGTGGGATAAAATGAGGTAAGTAGGGATATAGGACATACCAGGGGTTAAAAGGTAGAGGCTGAATTGAACATTCTACATTCATTGGAATTGATCAATATCATAGGTATTGTTATTGATCAATATAAGTATTGCTTCATACTATTTAAGACACTTTGCAATCAAATAATTGTTAATTCTAGAACACTGAAACTGTTTAGGTGATGTCAGTCTGTCTTACATTTCCTAGAATGAGATCTCACAAATAAGCATTTTAGCAGAGTATGGGATAACAGTCAAGAAAAAAACAAACCCTTTTTTTTTTAATGTACCCTTCCTACAAAATCATCCTTCAGACATTTCTTGACAACATTAACACTACAACTTTTGTTTCTACATAAACAATAAATTTAAGGTTTTGTCAAAAAGAAAAACATGATGCAAGATCAGTATATGAATAAAGCAGCCATAACACAGACACAAGATTTTTACCTTGGCATCAGGAACATTAGCCGTATCCCCTTCACTGTCATTATCTTCTAACTTACTCAGCCACTCATGAGCATCAGATTGAACCTGTTTAAGGTATAAATATATCAATTAGACATGAACAAATTATGCAGCTGGATTATATTTACAGTTGAAAGTATACATACAGGTATAGACTGAGCCAACAAGTTACGTTAAGTGTTGCCAACAGTTCTTTATTTTTTTTTTTTGGGGGGGGGGGGAACAATGACCAAGATAATTCTGCCACATTAGAATATCATGCATGGCAGCCTATCATCTTCCTAGTAGCTTTATTGTGTTGTAAGTAATTGCACTTTTTGGTAAGAAATGAGAGAAGAAAAATAGGTTCTTAATACCATCTATGCTCTCAGAGAAATATAAAATTATCTATTTTGATCTTTGTGGGAAACAATGTTACAAATACCAGCAGGAAATTTGCAAAGATCCAAAAAAGTGGTTAGAATGCAGACAAATCTGAGAGCCTTCTCAAAAGAACCACTGATACAGTAACACAGTGCCAGCGATATACATGGCATACTCTAATGTACATAGCATGCTCTACAATAATATCCAGTTAACCTTACCCTCTTTAGTTTATCAGGAGTTGCAGCTACACTCAGACTGAAGAGGTGCTCAGTAATGGTATTGACAAAATCTCCAGATTCATCTGGAAGTAACAAAAATGTTGGATGGCAAAGATATTTAATCCTTCAGTACAAAAAGATATTAACTGACCTTTTTTTTTTAATTTGGTTGGCTAAACAAAAATTGATTGCCTAAACCTTTTTTTTCCTGATTCTTGACTACTGTACATTCACATCAAATCAGATTGATGTAGCAACTGAATTGACAGAGTGGCAACCAGAGAAATAGATACACAAGAATGATAGCATGGAGCAATAAGTGAAGCCCACATTCTGTTTGGCAACAGACGTTCTCTTGAAACCACGTAACACAAATCCAATGGAAATTTTAGTGTAACTCGCAAAGAGGTGAACGTTGGAACATAGTTGTCCCTGCATATGATCAGGTTATTTCAAAGAATCAAAAGGTTGCATTTACTTCTGTTTTCCCCAGAAATGTAGCGAGATATTGAACAAACACATTTTCAGACTGTACGTGCATTGGTATGGCAAATGCCAAAGGCAGAGTTGTTTTGCCTTACCTCGTAAGATGCCCCTAATATTGTTCAGCTTCATTTGTTTAGTGTATGAGTAGTTAGTGATGACATTCTTATTTATCTATTTCTATGGCTGCAACACAGTAAATGAATACCATTATGTACCATGACAGTATCAAGGAACTCTAAAAGGAACATATATACAAAAGGGGCAACAACAATGCCATAATCCCCAAAAAACAAACCTGCTTCCTCAGACTCGATATCTTCCAATTCAAAGGCATCTTTGATTTCCATTAATTCAGTCTTTAAATCATTCATGGAATCCTCTTCAGTTCCTCCAACTACTGACTCCACCCTGGTCTCACTTTCATTAGAAAGAATCTCAAGAGCCTCCAGATGGGCTAACCCTGAGGTAAGTAAGAAACAAAGCCATCAACATTACATTGACTCTTTGGACCATCATCTACATGTCTTTGTTTTGTAAGACTTTCACATTTTGATTTGAGCCCAATGACTTGAAATCACATCTTGAAGGAACATTAAAAACAGTCAATTATTTGAACAGAGAAAGTTTGAGCGAAGATGTCAAGCATACTCACAACAGAAGAGATTAGTACACAAACTATGAAAAATGTTGATTCTTCTACCTTTCTATTAAACAGACGGGAAATTTTGACACCATGCAAACTATTCCCATTAAATTTCATTAAAAATGGCAAGAAGATAAGTACCCTTGAAGTGAAGTTTTGAGTAACCTTTCAAATCATGTTAGGTTGACTAATGGCTAGACATTACGGTTAAACATTGTACTTATGAACTTTGCAACAGTTTCATTCCATATGAACGTTTTTAGGTAGTTAACTTCTGAATGGCCAATGTTACAATGCGTTTGACAATCAGACCAAGTGATGTTTCATTTCAAATTTACTTTACTACACTTAAGAGTCCTTTCAGAGGTGCCACGTAACAATGACAGTATCACAAACTTTTAAATATCAACAGCATATTGCTTTCAACCTGTTGAAACAGGATGAACAAAAACACAAATTGAATGGAGAGAAGTATACAAGCATTACCCTGATTCTGTTCAAAGAGCCAACCAAAGTGACATCTCTGCCTCTCATCCTCCTCTTCTTGTAGTAGAGCTCTTTCATCAGCCTCACGTTTGGCTTCTCTGAGGAGCTGGAAACCATAGCAACCAAGATCAAACCAAGACAATCAGATCCATTGCTGTTTATAAATAGCTTCAAAACTTTACATTAAATAGTCAAATTGTGAGAAGTATAGCCTTACAGCACTCAGACTACAGAAAGTAGGGTAACAGTGATTCAAAGTTTTTGTTTGGTAACAGCATTAAAGGATCATTTCAATTGAGAGCATGCACATACATATACATGGTGAGAACCACGTAAACAGTGACAAACACTTAGTGAGAACCATCTTTGGCTTTCCTGGTCCAAATTCACCACCTTGTAAGTATTTAATAAGGAAAAATGGGAGAGACTTGCAAAATATCTCTAAGAATGCAACTCTGAGGAATTGAATTGTTTCTACCTCAGATAAATTGTGGCCATCTTTTCTTCCTTTAAAATATTCTCTTGTCTTCCTCAATCCAGGATCTCCTTCTTGAATAACATCCATTGTCTTTTTACCAATGACCTCCAATGCATCAAGGCCTCCTGATACCTTCAACGGTTTGACAAGGATATAAAATATGAGATAAATAACACCAATGGTCTTTTTATAAATAGATGCAATGATTTCAGCAGAATATCAGGCATATGATACATTCCTGACACACCATGCAAACTTCAGTATTTCACCATCCTCATGTTGTAAGATCGGTTCTTTCACATTCTATGAGGTGAACTGTGCACCATTATGATGCCAGTAACCGAGGTTTATAATTGTCCACCCTGAGGTCATCACCCAAAAGCCCTTAAGTATTTAAAGTCATCTTGATTTGTAAGACAAATATTTTAACAGAGTAACTCTAACAGCACTCACGGTTTTTCCAACAACTGTAGTTAATGCCGATGCACCATAAGATAAGAAAGAACCAACAGTCCCTCCTGGACTAGTCGCAGCTGTGGGCTCGTCTGAATCTAAGGAAGATGAAAAGTTTGAAGTAAAATGCAACTATCAATTAATCTGCAATCTGAATTTGCACATTAGAATTAAGGAGAGAAGTTTGGGTAATTTTGTAACAACACATTTGTGAATTTATGTAACTTGACATGCCATCACATTCAACTGAGTAACATTTTATCAGATTCAAGAGAAGAGAGAAACGATAAACAAATGGAAGTTATACAGAAAAGAATTTGGAGACAAAAATATGCAAGCACAAAATTGGGTCAGAAAGAGAGAATACACAAAATGAAATGCAGCAATATGAAAGTGAAAAGCAATAGTAAACAAAGTGAAATATTATGTGTACATTCACATATGACATACATAAAGATTTCAGGTTATTTACACACTTAACATGTAAAGTTATTTGAGTCTTTAATGATAATCCATGCAGTCATATTTGCACAATAGAACATTACTACTTACAGTGTGTTATCATGCAACGTTTATTCCATGTCCATATTTCACCTCAAACTTCCCCATGACACACATACCCTCCCACCCCTGATCTATAATCTGTCCATACAGACCATGCTGCAATGCTTCCTTAGGGTTTGTTTGAGTAGATAATTCACATTGAAGACATATGCTTACCCCTTGCTCACACTATCGCATAGTTAGACTAGCTAACTCAACACTGACCCGAAATCATTCTTGCACTGCGCCCTCTATGCCCTATTTATGCCTTGTTAGACTTTCGCTTGGAAGGCTCACACGTGGTTTTGCATCAGCAGCAACTTTCTCTTTTGTTGTTAGCATCTCCCTTTGGTTGGACTATGGACTCCCCTCCCCCTGATGCACGTTATGTTGTGTGTAATCAGTTTCGTCCGGGGAGGGTCTAGGCCATACATTCAGTGTGCCCCTTGTGCCACTCTTGTGGGTGTCTAACCCGTGTGAGTGGTGCATGGCATTCTCCTTGGCTCATTGGGCTGGGATTCACTCTTGGCTCAAAAGCTGGCGGGAGCACCTTAAGGGGTAGCTGGATGAGTTGCAACCCTGTCTATCTCTTATCAGACAGCACCATTTGTTATATGTTATGTGCTTGTGTTATTGAAAAACAAATTTTGGGTATAAAGATCTTCTGTTTCTTAAAAGAACGGTGTAATTTTACTCAACAAACAGATGCACACCAATTTCACTTTGCCCATCCACCATTAAAAATACAACTGCATCTAGTACAAATGTTGTATGGCCATGAAACATGACCACATTTTTCTGAAAATCAGAAAAAAAAATGCAATTTTGATTGCTTACGTTGTTCTGCTACCTCCCCCTGTACCTCGGCCTTAGATTCATCATCACTGGGTTTTGGAAGGTCTTCAGGCTTGGGAACTCCCAGAGAAGATTCAACATTCTCGATGACTTTACCTGATGGACAGTAGAAGGTTGATTCAGTGAGTCATATTAATCACAGACAAAAAACTTACATAACTTAAAAAAAAGAAAGAAAAAGCAAAATATGCCTTCAATCACAATACAACACAGTAAACAGAGTTACCAAAAATTTAAACTGTCTTTGCTATCAACATTAATTAAGTCTCTGCCAAGCATTTTGAAGGATGTAAGTTGTGATTAAGTTTGCGTAAGACTGAAAAGATAACAACTATGATACACTGTAACTGTAAATTTGTACATCTTTGATGTCAGACTATGTGTTCAAGGTAACACTAGTTGCACATTTCTAGATCACACCTTTCCACAGACTACTTGTTCTGTAAATACTGCAGTCACTGATATTGTATGTTCTTTAATTCCCACCCACCTTTGCCAGTGAAACAGGCTCCACATGAATGTGAAGGTGTAATAAATACAGTAATCTTGACTCAACTCTAACACGTTAACTGCATTTCATTGATCATTCATAGAATTTTGATTCCTCTCATATCTGAAGTTAGGCATTGACCCAACTATGTGTGCAACTACAAGAGATCCCACTTGCACGAACCATAGCGCACACAACCTACTGTAATAAGTAAGTAGTTCTTTCGAAATATCAATAACCACTACTGACTTAATGTATAACATTGTAAAGCCTATTGTTTAATATCACAGTAACTTTAAGATATATTTAAATCTTCACTTACCAACTGATCCAGAAACAGCTGATACAGTTGCTGTGGCGGAGGTAAGAAGCGATGAACCCCAACCCGACCATCCTCCTCCCCATGAACCCCATGACCCTTGATTGGTAGCCGTCTCTGACTTGTCTGAAGCACCAGTTTCTCTTTCATCTGTTATACTTCTTTCTATTGACTGATTAGCAGGGGAAGATGTTAAGTCTTTGCTTCCTGTATCAGTGCTTTCAAGCTCAGAACTTGTCAAGTTTTCCTTTCCTGTCTCTTGACTAGTATTTGTGGGTATTGTTTTTATTTCCTTCACACTTTCAACCTCTTTGCTTGACTTGCTTTCAATTTCAGTACTTGATTCAGTTTCTGTTCTTTTATTGCTTTCTTGTTGTATCTCCAACTTTGAACTGTTTGCAGAGTTTGAGGGATTCTCTCCAGTAGAATCTAAACTGACTTCTTTCAAAGCATTTGCCGCTGCTTTGGGTGTATCATCGTTGTCACCCTTTAAGTCTTCTTTAGGATCACTTTCCTCTGCTTTCTCCTCCCTTTCCTTTCCCTCATTCTCTCTCTTCTTATCTACCGGTGGTGACATCTCACTATCAGCAGTTAGGAGATCACCTTCATCTGCACTCTCAAATGAAATGTCACTTTCATTGTCAGCTTCTGCCATTTTGTTCCAAAGCCCTTAAAATGTATAAAAGAAGAATCATCAGACAACATGAAGACTTGGTGTTTTACCAAACTTTGCATGAATATTATATCAATTAAGCATAAAAAAGATTTCTTCAGATAATTCAAAAAGTCCTGTTCTCAACATCTCATTGAAATATTGTCATCCATGACTCTAAAGCTAAATTTTGCGATGAAAAATTTTGATGAATTAACATGAGTAATAACAACCAATAATACTGTCGGTTGCGCAAAAAATGTAAGAAAAACACAGAGAAGCAGTGGTATAATGAAGTCTCTACATTGCTGGTTCTTTCAAACAAACTTCTGATAAACTTACTGACTGACAGTCAACTTCTAAATGTCTGGAAACATTCATCTAAATGCTTCTCTTGTTTTGAAGTTTTAACACTGAAGATGACAATATTCATCCCATGGTAGTTTGTACTGGTTTCATGTGCAAGAGCAGTGGTTAGTTATTGTGTATTCTACAATATTTATATACTGTACAAAAATTCACAACATTTACAAAAATCACAACATTAAGATATATTGTAACATTTCTAACACACTTTTTTTCCTTATTTCTTTGCTATAAGGACTTTCTGATATAAATTAATTTGAACGGTTCTGATGATGAGTTTATAAGGTTAATTGTAACTCAACAGGTCATTGCATATTTTGAAAATTTTAGCAATGTAAAAAAAAACCCAACTTTTTGCAAAATCTTAGCTTTACTACGCATTTTATAGTGTTTTATGATGATTTGAAATGAAACACTGCACTACTTTGCATCGAGATGCTTGCCTTTTAAATTGCACAGGAGGACACTCCTCCAGAACCTCCCAACCCTCTCCTGATAAATCTCTGGCTACGCATTTAGCTGCAATCTTATTCATATGTGGCCAAGTAGTGGTATGTCCTTGTAATGTGGTGAAACTGTTCCAGTGCAACCTGAACAGGATTCCTCAGAACAATGGCAAGCTTTTCCTTATATTGCATACCTGTATGTTCCCAATTTTCAGGATAACATCAGGAACACATCAAAGAAATAAACAAATCAAAGTTGACATAGTCTGTCTCTGAATAGACTTTGCCAAAAATTGAAGCATCTGGAAGGCATATTGATTGTGACGCTGCATAACGCTTCCTGTGTGGACACTGGACAGCTCTATTATTTTATGTGCAAAGTGATAAAGTGATGTGATGTTTAGTATATGCAAAACAATGCATCCTGTGTGGACTGCAGGCCTCAATGTCTATACTTGTGTGCACCCTACGAAATCACTAACGCTAAAGCCTATTGTTGTAATCAACGTTTTCACGGTTAATGGGGTGATCGTGGAATGAGCACGTAAAGAAATCTATCATTCCAAGATTGTGATAGTTGCAATTTCAGCAATGTCTCAGATGAAGATGTACTCATCCAATAAAAAACATCATGTTACCGAAGGTGAAATTATCCTGTCTTTTCACTCTTAAACATCATAAACTATCCACAAGGTGTCTGTCGAATGTACATGGCATTGGCTTAGTGCAAGAAAAACAGAAATTGAACAAAGATGAAGGGAAGAAGTGTATTTCAAATGCACCAACATGGTATTCAAACGAAATAGGTTTAGTCACTGCTAAACCATTAAGTCTCACCAATAAATAGCTGCAAATGTTTCAACACCTCAAAACATTTTGTATGCATAAGGTGATTAAAGAACAACATCATTTGATGTTTTGAAAGTTTGGATGAACAAATTATTCTCGAGCAACAAATGATAAATTTCTATCTGTGAGAAACTTATTTCTTGAAAAAAGACCACCATGTTTCTTCATTTTCAATAATCTATCATTCTATGTCCATAGATATTGGTTTTAAAAGTACGACCCTTTTTCTGTAAAACAAATACTTTACAGTGGCCTACGAGCTACAGTAGGTGAGTTTGGAAATTTAGGGTGAAGTTGCTGGACTGTGGAAACTTTGTTGTGGGGACTTTGTTGTGGGACACAGTGGCAATAGCCGGTCCCCATAAAAATTGCATTGTTCCATCCTAACAGTCCATGATAGTTCCTGTTGGATTTCCTTGTCGGTCAACTAGCTGTGTGATTTTGTATCTTCTGTAGATCTTACATTAATGCAAACAGCATGTACTTTGTTTATGGCACTTCAGCACCTCAGTAGGGAAAGTACCACTGACACTGAGTTAGTGTATCTGTACAGTACACTAATGAACTGTTATCTGCAAGTAGTTCTTTTCCGGTTTTCTTTCTTTTTCAGGGAGTCTTCCACTTTGTTGAGGCTCTTGTGTCTTTTTGGAGACTTCCTATCACATTTGTATATCTCGTAATAAAATTTAAAAACAAAAATCAATTCAGTTCCTGTTAGTAGCACCCAAAACCCAAGCTTTCATAAGTAATTGTGGTTTGGAATGGTAGGCCAGGCGCACACTTGATGGGCCCAAATGCAGTCAACAGGCACATCAAGAGGTGGGGGGATACAAAACTTTTCAGTGGGAGTCATATGGGAGACACATTGCTGCATCCCTTAGATACATGTTAGTACCAATTTAGTATTCCTGACCACAAGTGACATCAACAAGGGTATCAGACAACTAAAATAGTGACTAATAGGGTCTGTGTCTAATTTTTGAAGTTTTTTTTCAATTTCTTTCTCAATTTTGTTTTTCATAGTTTTTTTTTTTTTTTTTGCCTTCTTGTCTCACAAAGTTGTAGATACCCTGTGAAAACCTGTCGAGAGAAATGACAGAACCTGCAAAGGAAAGAGGTTAGAAGAGGATTCGAACCCACACGGGTAGAATAACTTTCACTTAACAGTCCTACCCTTAACCCAGTACACTACGAGAGGGAACTCGCCTGAAGGAGGTCTCAGAATATATTTACACAATACATCCCCAATCCCCTAACCCTGTAATATATACACACACACTCTCACATACACGCACACATATATACCAACTGGATTTGGAAGCTTGACACAATCTTTCCAAAGGGACCTAGCATCAACGACGGGTTTCATGCCCATGTTCGAAAATCCGGGTCCAACCACAAATAGGTTACACTTATTGATTTAATGTCAACTAAGTGTGAACAAACTTGACCGTAACGAAGATCAAACTGCAAGTTGCACAATACACTAATAGCTGCATACAGCTCAATGAAAACACATACAGAGCCTGAACAACACGGGGTATACCCTAGGCCTAGGCGGTTGGGAACACATACATGTACTCAACAGCTCTGTCAAGCTGACTCATTATCGCAAACGGTCGGCACCATAGTTATAAATATTCTTGGAAGTAAACCTTTTTCAAATACCTTTTTGTTACTGAAAGAACAGCAACTTCAAATTCTGTCAGCGAGATGCTGACGCCGACTGTGGTGTTACTTTGTCAAGATGTACACGTAGAAACTGGAACGATATTACGCAATCGTTTGTTTTCGTACAATGTTGTATGGTTTTCAATATGAACTTCAGAAGACAAGTACTAAATATTTTAGGAACTAATAAATTATTGTAAAATAAATATCCAAAACAAAATAATCTTTTGAGATATTAAATAATAGCCTTAAATGTTTTAAATTGACAAAAGAGCTAAATTTTTCAATTCAGCACAAAATACATTGCATTAATTCGGCAACACTAACATCTTCTAGGGATTTTCCCTCACGGTTGCCACTAATCGGTGGGGTTCGTAATCGGCAAAATCCTGCATTTTACAGTGGGATCGCTTGCGATTGACTTAAGTGGACGAAAATGTCTTCTAAAAAGAAGTCATCCAGGGTAAATTGGTTACCTTGTGATCAATGTTCACGACTCATTTCGTCGAAAACTTTTCAGAATCATGGTTCCTCATGCGGCACCCTGTTCCACGAATTACGAGAGCCGTGCATACAGCAGAGGACGTTCCTTGGGCAAGTTGCACATCCCAAAGATGAAGGTAGACATCATATGATCAATTTATTGTCACGATTTCGTTCGTTAAGTTACCTTTATTTGCCTTTATTTACTTTCATATAATATATCTTCTGTCATCATCGTTGCCATTGACTTATAGTTTCACTGTCAGATATTTGCCAGCAAATTAGACATAGGCCTAGCCTAGAACTATTTACTAACTTCGTACTAGAGTTATGCCTAAACCCAGAACCAATGTAAACCCAGAACCAATGTGTTTCTCTGTTGTTCAATATAACGGACATTCTACTTGATAATTGTTTTTATTGATGATGCCTTGGGATACTGTTATGCAATACGAGACCAATCACCATCTGAAAAGAGCCTTTGGCTTGTGGATGCAATTGTTGCTTATCACAACTTGCACAAGGTATATTCAGTTTTGAAATACAAAAGGTTTATTTCTGAGCTCTCCCTCCAGTTATTCACTAGTCAGGAACACAATAGATGAACAAGAATGTTAAAATGTAAGTTAACTCATTTAAATTTTGGTTTGTACACCGCTTTGCAGAGATCATGGATAAAAGGTTTTGTTGTTGAAAGTAATCCCAGAATAATATTATTTCCCATTTCAACCCATACCTCTCTAGGTTTTACTAACCTGCCCACCTCAACACAAACCAGCCTCATTCAGCTTAATCCTACAACCATGTCTCACCTTAGTCTTGGTATTGGACAAGCAGTTATACTTCAGAGCATGACATCAAAAAAATGGTTGTCAGGTTCTGCCTGGCCTGTTGCATCATTACCAATTGATACCATCAACATGGACATATCCAATGTTGCTGAGGCTGGATTTAAATTGGGCAGCTTCATTAAGCTGAGAGCTTTAAGTGGTACTATTGCCAGTGCCAATAAAGTTACACTGAGTTGCAGGTAAAGTTTTTCATTATAACAAAACTTATGAACAATTTAAGGTACAGCCCTTAATCCTTTTCATACTATTTCTGTTGTAAACAAAGTTATATATCAGGAATATGCACAATGAATCCAAGATATCACATACATATTGTAAATACACACAACGCAGCCAATATGAAGATTACCCTTTTTGCCAAGGCAGGATTTTGGGAGTGTTTGAAAAGCAGAAAAAGTGCCACATGCTGCAGTGATTGGGGATGTAAACAGGACATTTACTCATTAAATTATCTCCATTTTAATGCACTAATTTTGAGTGGACACAGTGTATAATATTTTGGAATTCTATCATTTTAACAATATCATTGGGGAAATATTGGCAAAGTAAAATGCCCATGTACAAGAAAGTGTACTAATTGCAATTATTAAGTATTAGGTGTGTTCAGATTGCAGTTATTATGCAGAATAGTCTAATTTGTTCAACTGCTCTGTCCATGTATTTCAATTCTTTTTATTATTTTCAGTCAAAAAGGAAGTGACTTCTTGAAAAATCAACAGTTTAACAGATTTCTGCAGAGAACTCTCTTTGGCCGTTGTGTGTTCTGTAGTCAGACCATTAAAGTTAATTTTTTTGGAAAAACTCTACATATAGTTGTCAAAGATGTTGCATGTCAAAACTCGAGGACAGAAGTGCAAACTCATTCTAAAGATGGCTGTAAATCGTTGAATTTTACAATCGGAAATGAAGAATGTCAAGTGAAGTCAAATCTAATTCATCAAATGCAAGAAAAGAGTAGACTGAATAGTGAAGAAAGTTTTAATCAAGAAGATACCAAATCAACTTCTTTTATTTTGGACACATCCGTAAGTGAAAGATCAGATGTTTCATCTCCGTCTTTGGGAACTGTTGATAATGTGAATGAAAGTCTGGAAAGACTGCAGATATCTGACTCTGGACATCAGACATCGACCCCGAAGAGATTTCCTAATACAAGCACTCAAACAACAGGAGAGTGTCCTAGAGACTGTGATACTGTTGATGAGGATGATGATGCTCCAGTAATGTTTAGAATTACATCTGCCACAAGTCTGGTGTTTGAGAAAAGTACCAAAGAGAGAACAATTCAAACAAGACAATCGAACAAAGTCTCATTTGATGACATTGGAGGGATGGAAAAGCATCTCAAATCGATTAGAGAAATGATTGAAATACCCTTGAAGAATCCATCTCTCTTTCTGTCCGTTGGTTAGTCTTTTACATGAATAAGTAAAAAAAAAATCAACTTCTATCATATTATTAGTTGATTATTTTGATTTGTTTGAAATCTGATTTTGTTTGACTGTTTGAGAGAGCAAAGTCTGTAAATATGTTTATTAGTACTTAGTTGTATGCTGATAAATTTCACAAAATAATTAGTTGTAACTTGTAAACTATATTGTGTTCCTGTGAATATCTCCTGCATGGGAGTATGCACAATTTTGTCTTGAATACTTAAGGTCTAATTTATGAAGAAATTTATCTGAATTATGATAATTCCAAACTTTTGGTATTTAATTGGCTAATCTGCATATTAGTAATGTGATCAGATATTTGTTGCAACATATGTGTCTTTGTGGCAGGTTTGTGTAATATGTATGCTTTAGATATACGTGAAGTCTTGAACCTTGTGAACTATATATCCTCATACTGAACGAAACCTTCATGATATTGAGGTAAAAGTAGCTGTACTCTAAATGTTTGGAAAACAAAGAGGTAATTATCATTTGACCAATTAGGTATTCCTGTGTTTTTTCTCCTCATTAAAAGGATTGTCTTTGCCAAAAGGAGTCATGCTCTTTGGTCCACCGGGAGTGGGAAAGACGATGCTTGCACAAGCTGTTGCCACGGAAATGAATGTTCATTCTATCATCATCAATGGGCCAGAAGTCTTGAGCAAGTAAGATATGATGTTCCAGCCGACTGTATCTTGTAACATTAGACAAGTGAAATCTCCATTACATTGACAAGTGAATCTTGACTTACAACACACTCTCAGCCAATCAATTTACACAATATGAAATGACTCATGCATTTTACCATTAACAAAGTTGATTTTATTATTATGTATCATATTTCATCTTTTCATCTGGAATTATGCTTCAAACTGTAAAATATTAAATGTACATCATCTTTGAAAAATATTTTCTGTAAAGTTAGTCACTGAGCAGACACCGGGAGCTGATTTAAATGCCAATAGGGTGTCCATTATTGCTGCTACAGTACTTCTAAATGAGATTTTGATTCACCATGGCAGTGACCAGTAATGAATGTATAGTGGTTCCATATATCTACTTCGTACACCTCTGGTATTCTTGCAATGGTTGTATAGTCCCCTACAGTGCATGGTCCTCCTATGATCTTTCCATAATGGGTTCAGTATTTTCCTCTCCATGATACACAGTTCAGGCTATGGACATCTTTTAAGTGTGTATTTCACCTTTCTATATTTCGATAACATTCAGTGTGGATTTTTCTATTTTTTCTTATATCCATGTAATGAGTTACCACTCTTTCAACTTGTCATCACAAATCCTCTTGTCCAGTCACTATCGCAATGACTGTTACCTATGAAAACATACAGCACCACTTGACATTTGCTGAATATTTTTCTTTCTCAATCATAAATAACTTCAGATACTATGGAGAATCGGAATCAAAACTCAGAGACATTTTTGAAGAAGCAGCAGAGCATGCTCCCAGCATCATATTCATTGATGAGTTAGATTCGCTTTGTCCAAAGAGAGACAAGGTGCAGAGTGAAATGGAGAAGAGGGTGGTAGCTACTCTTTTGACCTTGATGGATGGAATAGATTCTGTAAGTTTGTGTTTCATCATTACTGAACTGCATTTTCACTGGCTAATGACTGTGACAAATTGGTTTGATTGTGACACAGTTAAGTCTAATGATGCTTTTACTTGATTAATATTTCTTGAGACTGTTAATGTGATTTTTCCTGAAACAGCAGGTTGCCTGGAATCACACAAAAATATTGATGTAGGCCTTCTTGTCTTCCAACTTCATATCATGTGTATTTGAAACTGCTGTGAAGAATATTAAGATATATATTTCTCACATATTGGTTGTGATGCCGAATGGTGTCGAACAACAAATTCGAAGAAAATACAGTTGCAAAGGACATACTGCAATGCCGTGATTTTCCACACTACTCTCAATGTGAATAGCATTCAATGCTTCAATGCTCAGATCATATTGGAAACAACCAAACCTTTTGAGAAGTACACACATAAATATCCTTGGTTAGGTGTGATTATTAGATTCTATGGAATATCCAAATAAGGAGTTGTTCATAGAATCGTATGTAGGTGAACATATTTATTGAAATACATGTCACGGATTAGATCAGGCTCAGCATGAAATTATTTGGGTCAATATGTCTAAAGCTGTATAACCCAATGTGAATACAAATTATGAAAATTCTGTAACTGTCTCTGGGAAAATGGTAAGGTATAAGACCTGTCATCTTGTATGAACTTCAAAGACAGAAATCCATCTTTCGTTATATTCGGCTGCTATACTTATTTTTTCTTTTCTTTCTTATTATTCTTATGTCTTTTCTTCTTCTTTCTTTTCTCTTTTGATAGCCATACAAGCTTTGCTCCTCTCCTAGTTTCCTCTGCCTGTGTTTTTCATTATTGCTATATCTCTTGTTTTGTGAAGGCCTATTTCCTTGAAAATATTTCTATGTGTATATTTTCTATAATGGGATATATAAATAAGTAAATATAAATAATTAAATAGATGAATAAATGAATGAATGGAGAAATAAATAAATGAATCAATAAATAAATAAGGTCATGTCACCATAGGACATGATATTCATGAAACAAACTCGTTCAAAGTAAGTAATTAAACTTTCTGTCTTAGTCATGTCCTTAGTCTTAGTCCTTCAGTCTATTGTGATGCATAAGGTGAGTGTTTTTTTTTTAACACAAGAAATGGTCTGTTTTTCTTTGGTCTACTAGCTAACTACATTTATGTATGACATGAACTCACCAGTTTTGGAAGTTACAGTTTTACTAATGGATGGCACATATTGAAACTAAATGTGGGTGCATTGCAATCTCTTTGTATTTTTAAATGGGATATTTTTTCTAGGCTAGTTTTCCCAGACTCTGCTTTCTAGTTGGAAAATATATGGCTCATTAATTTACTTTTCCATATTATGTAGAAAGTAATTGGTCCACCTGCAGACCTGAAGCAAGTCAATTCCATGTATCAATTGTGAATCTGTTCCCCTGTTATCTTTTTTTTATTACAGAGTAACTCACAAAGTCACATTCTAGTGCTTGGAGCAACCAACAGACCGGATGCAATTGACTTAGCTTTGAGAAGACCAGGCAGATTTGACAGGGAGATAGAAATTGGTGTTCCCAATCTTATAGAAAGAACTGATGTAAGTCATACATAGCAATTGTTCTTGTCATGTGATTCACAGAACATTTAGAAGAAATATATATGTCATTTTATTTAATAACAAATATTGTGGTGCTGGTAGTCTTTCTCTGTAGTCACTGAATAGAGTTGGAAGACTGGACTTTTTCTTTCACCAGATATTAATGAAATCCTTACGAAAGATTCGTCACTCGCTAAAAGATGAACAAATAGAGGAAATTGCTGGAAAGGCTCATGGATATGTTGGAGCTGACTTGGCTGCTGTTTGTAAAGAAGGTACTCCTTTATGTTCTGCATTAGCATGTTTACATCCTGGCTTCCCTTGGAGAAAATCAGACATTGTTAACTCAACTCACTCAAACTGTCAACTACTAGATTCTAGATCATTGAATTGTTAGCTTTTTATCATTTCATAAGTGACTATCTGGTATAACTCAGTGTTTACTTCTTTACGCTCGATTGAACTCACTGTTTCTGTTAGGGGATATGAGGAATTGTGTTATAGCCATGGTGGGCATCACCAGGTGGCCTCTCTCGGGACTAGTAGTTACCCCCTGGCATTCGTTATCAGTTAATGCCTTGCCGCCCGTCAGGAACTTCACAAAATGTATGACCAGAGAAGCAGCCTATTCAGTAAAAATTTGAAGATTTTATGAATTCTTTCACATAGGACTATTTTATACAAGACATAGAGTGCTTGTAGGAGCTGCTCACTAGACCAGTCAGGGTGCTGCCTGTGGACCCCACCAGGGGCTCTGGTGGGAGCTCATAGACCCCACCAGAAGTGGCTGGTTTGCTTGCCTGGAGCCCAGCACTAAAATATGTTTAGATACAATCCTAATGAGGAATGCCCAATGTAGGACATTTTATTAAGAAACATGATCGTCTCCCCTCTCTTAGCTAGCCTCTCTGTTCCCTCCATATTTCATTTCAGCTGCATTCCATGCCCTGGAGAGGCACAAATCTGTAAATATCAAAGCCACACAGAATACATCCCTCAACCTTGATGATTTCAATTTCGCTTTGACTCAAGTTAAACCAAGTGCAATGAGAGAAGTTGAAATATCTGTACCAAAGGTAAACATTTTCTTCTTTAACACTGTAAAAATTTTTGTTCATTTATGTTTATGTAAAGACACTGAATAAATTTGTAATGGTTAAAATTGAAATGCTCACTCTGATGAAGTCAAATAAATTTCTCATTGGCATTTGCCCTTGCAATCTTTATTCCGTTTGATTCTCTAGTATATTACCATGCATCTTCGTATGACTTTGCTTTTTCCTGTAGGTATATTGGTCTGATATTGGTGGCTTAGACGACATCAAACTTAAGTTGAGACAGGCAGTCGAGTGGCCAATAAGACACCCAGAGGCCTTCCAGAGGCTAGGGATCACTCCACCCAGGGGTGTCCTCTTGTATGGGCCTCCTGGTTGTTCCAAGACTCTAATTGCTAAGGCATTGGCAACAGAGAGTAGCTTAAACTTCTTAGCTGTGCAGGTGTGTGCTTGTATCTTTGGTGCTTTTGGCAGATAAGTATGTACTAATGAATGCAGATACTTTCAGTTTCTCTGTTAAAAACATATTCACACCATTTTGATTTTGTTTGAAACTGTGAACAACATAGGGAAGGGATAAGGATTGTTTGCCTGGATATAAGATGCACAGTTGCAAACACTGTGCAATTAATGTGATGTTAATTGGAAATAGGTCATTTAAAATGCACCAACAAAGGAAACAAAGAAACAGATTTAATCATATTTAAATCATTTACTATCAGGCACATCAATAAACTGCACTGCTTTATCCACCCAAAACATTATGCCTAAGATGAATTACCAAAGATGCATTATTTGAATCTTTGAAAGTTTGGACGGACAAATCACTCTTGCGCCAAAAACAACTGAATTTCTCTCAGTGGAAGAATCATTTCTTAAAAAAATCCACCATCCTTCCTTGTTTTGAATAATTTGTGCTCACAAATGTTGGTTTTAAAAACGTCTTTTTTTTCTAAAACAAGTGCCTTATTTCCCTGAAATGTATGTAGTTCTATTGAACAACAGGCAGTTGCTGTGATGTTTAATATATCCTGTTCTGTTGAGCACCAGGTAAAATGATTAATGCATCCAGTTCTGTTGAATATTAGGACGAAACTGTAATGTTTAATGTGTTTAGTTGTATTGAACAGTGAGCAGTAATTAAAATGTTTATTGTTTAATATGTTTAGTTCTGTTGCATATTGAGCAGAAGCTAAAATGTATCCTGCTCTGTTTACCAGTGAGAAGCAGCTGTAGTGTTTAATGTATTCAGTTCTGTCAAACATTAGGCAGTAGCTACAATGTTTAGTGTATCCAGTTCTGTTTACAAGTGAGCAGTAGCTGTATTGTTTAATGTATCCAGTTTTGTTGAGCAGTAGCTGTAGTGTTTAATGTATCCAAATGTTCTGTTGAACATGTGGCAAATAGTCTTACTGTATCCAGTTCTGTTTAACACTGTGCAGAAGCTCTGATGCTTAATGTATCAACAACAGTTTAAAGGTAGTCTGATGTTTAATCTGTCTAAATCTGTTGAATACTGGGGTAATTGCTTTGATGTTTATAATGTGTCTATCACTGGGGTAATTGCTTTGATGTTTATAATGTGTCTATCACTGGGGTAATTGCTTTGATGTTTATAATGTGTCTATCACTGGGGTAATTGCTTTGATGTTTGCAATGTGTCTATCACCGGGGTAATTGCTTTGATGTTTATAATGTGTCTATCACTGGGGTAATTGCTTTGATGTTTATAATGTGTCTATCACTGGGGTAGTTGCTTTGATGTTTATAATGTGTCTATCACTGGGTAATTGCTTTGATGTTTATCATGTGTCTATCACTGGGGTAATTGCTCTGATGTTTATAATGTGTCTATCACTGGGGTAATTGCTTTGATATTTAATGTGTCTAGTCATTGTTCTGCCTGTTACACTCTAGAAAACAGTTTGTTCCTAGTTTGACATGTCTTGCCTGGTGTATGTTACGTATTTTGTGTCACATTTAATTTGTCATTTTCTAAAACAGGGACCAGAGTTGTTCAGTAAATGGGTTGGTGAATCAGAGAGAGCAGTGAGGGAGGTGTTTAGGAAAGCCAGGGCTGCGGCTCCTGCAATTATCTTCTTTGATGAGATTGATGGTCTGGCAGTAGAGAGAGGAAGGTGAGAAAATTGTTAGCTAATGAAATGTAATAAAAATCAGTTTCTGGTGTATCGAACAGGGCTGGACAAATAAGCAACCCAGCTAGTCCAGGACTTGTTTAAAGAAAAAGACTCAGGGTAGCACAAGTTCGCCAATACAAGTTTGAAGAGAGTGGCATAACTAGATGTTTTCCATGGCTGGAGCTAGGGGGGAAATGTTTTGAAATGAAGGCAAGAAATAATGAAACATTTGAGCAGAGCACCACCATCTGTTTGTGTGTAGTGTTCAGAGAAACTTTTTTGATAGAAATGCCTCTCAGATTGCAGGAAATAGCACTTTCCAGTCTTTCTTACCTTGTGAATTTCTGGTAAGATTTTCATATCATTTCTTAAAATTTCATTTGGTAGAAAGTGGCAGCCCAGACATTTGCCAGGGCTCTCCTGCCAAAATTTCCCCGTTAACGTGGCATACAAGACTTCAACAGCATTTATCCTCTCAATCAGTTCTACATAAATCTCTTATTTCCATTAGGAGAATGTGAACATAATCAACTCTGTGATACTAAGTACTTTAAGCTTATTCTCTTATGATAATTGTATTCTCCAACACCACAAGTACCCTAAAGTCATGTTATACCTAGCCAGGCAGATGTAGCTGCATTCACAGTATGGCCTACACCGGACATTGTTACGCAGTGCAGGAGGTAATGTTACCTGTACCCACTCTGTGTAATTGGATGTTTAACATGAAGAAATAATGGCATAAATAAACTAATGCAGGCTAAAGCTTAAGCTAAAGTGTAATATAATGAACTGAGATTTGTTCAATGTTCATTCAGATTACTGGAGTGTGACTGTCAAATACTGACCTGGTGATGAAAAACTTGAAATCTCAAATCCTGGCATCAAATATATGTTTCTTGCTTCTTTGAACCAACCCTGGAAAGACTTTAACTAACTTGGCTGACACAGAGGTATATCCACATGCATGTACAAAGCAGATTATTTCCCTTTGCAGCAAATTTAGTACACTTAATGAACCTAATTGAGCTAGAATTGTCAAAACTCAGAATTGCTCCTTTATTTTAGTAATTTTCCTTTTCATTCCTGATTAAACATCTGTCAATGAATTGCTTTGGTGGTAGTTTCCATGGTTTTCGCATGAGGTGTAGTATAAAACAAACCAATATCAATGCTTATATGACATATTATGTTATGTTCATGTTTAGTTACACTCATTGTAGTGATTGCTTGGTCCAATAGTATTTTCAAGTCATGAAGGAGACCTTCCTTGAAGGATATGCTTTTAGTAATACTTACAATAAATCATAGAAGCATTAAATGAAGAGAATGAGGCACCTGACATTAGGTATACTGTAGGAGAAACTGTAGGTTGGGGCTCCTGCATGGATGGCCCGCTATATCCGGCACTGATGCTTGTCAGCCCGCAGTAAGAACAAATCACAGAACTACAGGCCAGCACAAAATTCAATGAAAATTCCACAGAAATGGTTTTGCAAAATCAAGGAAATGTACATTATTTTAAACTGTCGCTTAAAAATAGGACAAACCTGCACCATTTGTCATCTCAGCTACATATTCTATATACATGAAAGAATTCCAGTGGAACCCAGCTATCTTCTTAAACCCAGTCCCCCAGGACACTAGAACCTTGTTGTAGATACATATATTTAGTTTTACAATTTATTTTGAATAGCTTATTTGGATTGTAACTTTAATGTTCATTTTCTATACAATTTCTATTTCTTGTATCTCTTTGTGTAGTTCGTCTAGTTCAGGGAGTGTTGGTGATAGAGTCCTTGGGCAACTTCTCACAGAACTTGATGGTATCGAGGGATTGAAAGATGTCACCATAGTAGCAGCAACTAATAAACCACAGATCATGGATAAGGTTTGTAACAGTGACTCAATTAGTGTTAGATTGTACTGCCTAGAATGTAATAAAAATGTGTTGTCCTGTCTAAGTTATTCTCAAAGTGTCAAAACATAATAGTGTAGCGACTATACACCAACAACTATCAACTCTGTAGGAGCCAGTAACCCGGAAATTACATATGAAATCTTTTGCAGCTCAAGAGATGAATTTTTCCTTTTGTGATAGGTATATTTACATTATTCTGCTCCATTATCAACTTACACTCTTAACCTGCAAAGTAATTTGTTGCAGTTAATTGATAATATGTTGAAAATTAGGACAATTTGTTCAGATCTGTGTCTTAAAAGTATTATTTTGACATAATGTAATTATCCCCTAGCTTGCAGGAAATCTCTCCTTTAGTCCCTTTTGATCTGGAATCCCTTTAACCTGAACATCAGTATGACATCCACTCAACTAGTCTCAAAGTAATTTATTCTGAAAATGAGCCATATCATAAAGGTCGTGTGACATGAAAATGACATTTTGCAGTATTAGCCACAAATTCCATCAAAATCCATCAAAGATTGACCAACTTACAGGGAAATTAGTGTCTCGCAGCTGTATCATGAATAAACGTTGGCTAAGTATGCAAATTTATTACGTCAAGAATTGACGTCAAGAGATGGACTCCCATGATATGTCCTATGTTAATCCTTTGTTTATGTAACCTTTATTTCAAGGACATTTGAGCGGAGTATTTTATTTTGGAAGCATGTATTTTCTTGTTCAAAAATATCAATATCACTTGCTAATGTGACACTCAGTAATTAAGAGGCAAAATAAACAGGCTTATTAAAAGAAATACTGACACTGTGCAACACTCCACATCATCTGTTTTTCATTTTGCTCAAACTTTGAAAAGCCATATCTCAAATACGGTTAAAGATATAAACAAAATTCCAATGGATTTCACTCAGGGTTTCACTTTGCAACTTCTGAATGAAGAGTACTCTTTTCTAGAAGCATGTCACACAATTTTTAAAGGCAATTCCATACTAAGTACGTAATTTTGTTGTTGTTGTTGTTGTTGTTGTTGTTGTTGTTGTTGTTGTTGTTGTTGTTATGGCATGTTTTGATCAGTATGTGTTGAGTCAGAGATTTGTTTGTGGCTGCTTTGTTTAGTTTGGTGGACAAAACCTTTAAATCCCAGTTTCCCCTGTCTGCTTATTTCAGGCACTGTTACGACCTGGCAGGCTTGATCGGATCCTGTATGTGCCACTTCCAGATTCGTCAACAAGGAGGGAGATATTTAAGATCCAGTTTAAGGTGATACCGGTTGATGATGATGTTGATGTTGAGGACCTTGTTGTTCAGTCAGAGTGGTACTCTGGAGCAGAGGTGAGGACAATTAAGCAAAAAGGATGCATTCATATATTTACTGATGTTGATTTAATTTGCTCACACTAGTGACTATAATAAACTTCTTCTGAGCATAGAGCTGTGCACATAGAGGTATTGTTAGCCTTTGATCCCAAGCTGTAATTTTTACTATTCCTTTCACAGATAAAGAGTTTGATAATATATTTGATAAATCAACTTGCCACTTTAATATATATGTCTCTATCCTGACAGACATTATTCTCTTTTCTCCATTAACAATATGTATTGTGTTGTTTGTATAAGGAAGGCATAAACCAGCTAATTAATATTCACTTATCAAGTTGAGTTAAGCAGTAAGAATGAAAGATCTGTTGAGGTTCTTTTGCAGTTTGCTGGTGGGATTAAATCTACTTCCACATTTTTCTTTTACTTTTGCATACAATCATCTCTTCCGTCAGGTGGTTGCTGTCTGCAGGGAGGCTGCTCTGGCTGCAATGCAAGCTGATATCAATGCTTTGAAAGTCACTAAAGCCAACTTTCAGGATGCCTTCAAGATTGTGAAACCACAGACCACTGGAGAAATGGTTGAGTTCTATGAACACTTTGCTGAAAATTCTGGATTGTAAATGACTGGAATGGTGGAAACCTTGAGTAAATGATGTGGTTTTGAACAATGCTTCACATTTATAAGAACACTTGTAGAAATTGTAACATTAGATTTGTTATTTTTAGAGAAAGTGCACAGCTTTTGCAAGAGTAATAAATTTCTAGAACCAAAACCTTAAACGTAAGGTGCAGGTTGTTGAGACCATGGGAAAAGGAAGTAAAGAGATATTTAATAACATAAACATCCAAAACTTGCTGGCATAAGTGGGCCACCTAATTTTCTGTTGTTATGTTTATTTTATTATTATATATCACAGTATATCGCGTTGCTTGAAGATGTCAGCTACAAGTCTTGCCCGATATATTTTGCCTGTTTTTCAGTAAAAAATATTCTGTATCCAAGTGCAAGTCTGCCTTTGTTTTTATTTTCTTTGTCTCCTTTTTTTTTTTTTTTTTTTTCTTTCAATTGAAGACTGATTTCTGCTAATAATGTAGCCGGTGACACTAAGTTACTGAAGGATAAATCAACTTACCAATTTACAAAGTTAGTTTTGCAATTGATACTTGTAGCCTAGTGGTGACATGAATTGATTAATTAATGACCATTTTCACAGAAAAATGGAACGTATACAAGTATACAAAGTAAAACTTTTCAGAGTTTCTCCTTAAAGTAGGATAGGTAGTTGTAACGTACACAACTGTTTGCGCTTTTTTCTTTCAAATCAGGTATGAGCATACCTCTTCAACATTTTTATAACAGAAAGTGCTCTAGCAGTTGCAAATTCAGTGCCACAGTAGATCGAAAAAAAATTTTGAATTCCATAGGTAGGACCAGGAATACTGAAAGCTGTTTTTACACGTAACAGCAAGCAACCAAGATGATCACTATATAGGGTACTTGGAAGGGTGCTAATGTTGTCACTTTGAAAGCGCCCTCACTTTATAAAGTGAAACCAACTCAGCCTCATCAAAAGTATGTATGAAAAAAATTATTTAAAAAAGATCGGGAATGCTGCTAGATTTGTAAAGTTTTTTCACTGAGTACGTAATAATATTTGTCTCTTCTATGATATCCCTGTAAATCCCCAGGTTTTGTATCTCCTTTAGAGTATGCTGTTTCCATGATATTTGACGGCCAGGGAGATCATTCACCCAACCAAGAGACAATAAAGTCAATCTGACTAGCAAATGAGAGCTATGCGTATATGGTCACTTACTTTATTCTATTTGTGGCAGTGTTGCGTAATTTGTCATATGATGTTTAGATACCGTACTGATAAGTGCTAGTGATAAACGTTTCATAATAAAGAAACTAGCCTAGCCTATACACCACTTGTGCTGGAACAGTGAGCTCATTCTCAGCGAGTTGTTCAGTATAACTTGTACCTCAGTATTGCTGTAAATAACCTGAAAGCGGTAGACATCTGTTCGTTTCGTGTGGAGATACTAGTGTCGTGAGTTCAGTTTTAGCTGAAATAGTGTGTCTCAGGATCAAGGCACTAACGAAGTAACGTCACTGACAACCTGTCCAGCTCATACTTCAGAGAAACAAGTTGTGTCGTCCTCCGAGACAAAATGGAAAATTTGCCGACTGAGGTAACGGTTAGGGCTAGTACCAACTTAGGCCTAGCGTTATAAACATCCCAATTGAAGTTACCCCGAGGCCTTATGCTTAGACGATATTACTAGTCAAAACGTCCATATATATCAAACTTTTTCAAAGTCGTAGCCTAACTGGCACATGTGAACCAATGTCAATGAGAGCACTGTGTGGTAACTTAAAACTGGTAATTAATCAAAGCCCATAGCTAAGTTCTATTCTTGGGTTTATTCTGCCTGTTGTGTGCTCTTTTTCTCATTTTCAATTGGTGCCCATGAACAGTTGCATTATACGTTTTTGTGCACACTTGTAAAGTGCAGATTCACTGTGAAGGTGAACATGACGCAGACATTTGTATGTTATGAAGTGCTCATCGCAAATTTATCCTGCTTGCAATATCCTTTATTAGTGTGTAAAACCGAGTAGGCCTACTCTGTGAAATATTACCGACTTTCACTCAGGGAAAATACAGGATTGGATTGATTGCTTCGTCATTTCCATCTACCCAGTAGCACTCTGTGTATGCTAGCTTCGAACTGGTACTGACAGTGACATGCAGCTGCACAAGTTGCCTGGTAGTCGTATGTACTGATATCGCATTCAACCATAAACGACCAACGATGTGTTAGTGCGATTGTGGTGTACCACCGTCCTTTTCACTTCCCTTCTTGAAGTATCTTTACTACCAGAACCATTGCAGGCGAGGCATTTCAGGCCTAGCAAATAGCATTATTCCTGTTAGGGTTCTTACCAAGTTTGTAGGTTTATTTCATTGCAGCCATTGTATGGCATGTGTGGCGGTGTTTTTTTTTTGTGCGTTAGTGGAGCTATAATATTGGCTACATGTGTGTGCCGTTACCATCTAGGGAAGGCCTACTTTGTTAATGGACATTACAGTTACACAATCTCACTTTAGATGCACATATCTTGTAGCCTAGGCCATACGTGTAACTGGGTGGATCAGTGCAACCAGGGGTGCAACATATACAGTATGTCCACAGTCCCAGTGGGACTTACTTGCCTGCCAGATTGGAAAGTTTGCAATATGCACGGGGGATTTTAGTAAAGATCAAGAGAATCGCGCAGCCAGTACTTTCTAAGCAGAGCACCACCACCGAGAAAATTTTGGCCAAAACTACCCTCCTAGATCCGCGGAAATCGCCTTTCCCGGGCATTGTTCTTACCTTTCCACCCTCCAACTTTGCAAGTTTTCAAGCCACCACCTTGCATGCGATATATGCCAGTATGCACTGTACATGTATACCAGATGCAGTCAGCCTACGAAAGTCAGCCTTTGGTTGGAGACTGCATCATATGTGCGGCCGGAGCAAACAGAGTCGACTCTGCGGGCCAGTTAAGCCAACTAATTTACGTACATTGCGCTCATGCCTTTTACGCGGTTACAATTAGAAACAGTACATACAGCTACTGCAAATGTGAGTTTCGCAAACAGTTGCACGGCAAATACAATACAATCTGCAGGGGATCCAGAATGTATGGAGTTAAAACTTTTCTGAGATTTGTTTTTAAGATCTTCGGGTGAGGTAGAACTAACTTTTGTACGGTTAAATTGTGAATGTGTCAGCAAACTTGCGTTGCGCAATGTCAGTTGACAAATTGCGTGGCTAGACACTTTGAGACTCATATTTTTGCACTGGAGATAAATCCCCCGTGCGGGGCAACTTTTCCAATCTGGCTTTCCTGAGGGTTCAATTCTTCTAGTTGGTATTGTAACTTTTGTGAGGATAGGCTATGGGAAGTATACATATGCCAAACTTTGCTCACTGCCAGACTTTGTGCACCCATAAAAATAAGCCAGAAAATGCAACGGCATATGCATGTTAAAGGTTGTGTGACATAAAAATGACATTTTAGAGTTGTATTCAGCATTGAAAATGTTAAAAAATAGTCACAAATTCCATCAAAATCCATCAAAGATTGACTAACTCACAGGCAAATTAGTGTTTCACATGAGCTGTATCATGAATAAACGTTGGCCATTGTGTGACGTCAAGAGATGGACTCCTATGATACAGTATGTCTTATGTTAATCCTTTGTTTATGTAACCTTTATTCAGGGACATTTGAGAATTTTATATGCAGAGAGGGGTTTTTTAATGGAAGCATGTATTTTCTTCAAAAATATTGACAATTTGACATCACTTACCAATTTGTAACTCAGTAATTAAGAAGCAAAATATAGATTTAGCAAAAGGAATGCTGACACTGTGCAACACTCCACGTCATCTGTAAATTGCATTTTGCTCAAACTGTGAAAAGCTATATCTCAAAAATGGTAAAAGATGTAAACAAAATTCCAACAGATTTTCACTCAGGCTTTTACAATGCAACTTGTATATGAATGGTGTGCTTTTCTAAAAGCATGTCACACAACCTTTAACAAAGGTTCAACTGTCAATACCTTGAACACTAACATTGACGTTTAAGCTAAAAAAGTGAAACACTGTTAATTTAATCTTTCTTGCCTGTCCTTAGTCAGTTCTTATGGTATAGTACATACACCAAACTTTGTGTACTGCTAAACTTAGCGGCTCGCGCACCCCTAAAAAATGAACCCGAAAATGCAATAACCAAAATAGCTTGACCCAGTTTAACTATAATACCTTGTAATGACTTAAACACTCTCATTACCCTTGCATGATTAGTGAACTCTATGGTACTGCATTTACACAGGAAAGGTATAGGCTAGGCCTAAAGCATCCTATTCTCAGTTCCCGCCTTATGTTACATGTTTCCAAATCATGATCTTGACCATTTAATGGACTTGTTCTTGACCATTTTAGTTGCAAGCTTGTTCACAGGTAATTGCCCTTAGTTTCCACACAGGATTTGTTCAAAAGGACACTCTTCATGTAACGATTGTTATGCTAACGTTAGTGAGGTGAGCAAAGTTCGGCAGGTGCTGTGTTCATTGTATCTTTAACTCAAGCAAATTTTGGGTTAAAATAACAGATTTAAAGTACAATTCCTACCAGATTAGGTCAAATTACTTTAAAAAGGAACTTCAGACTTGCTTAAACAAGATTATTAGATTCATATGGATTTTGAATTTCCAGCAGCTAGAAATTCCATGGTTTTTACATTTAATGTGCAAAGTTTTATACATCCATGCTTGTGCGTTTCCAAAGGAGAGATCGCCTATTCCTAAATCGCCCTATCTGCAGTCGTTGCCTTAGGTATAAAGTTCCAAACAGTGATGACATTAAGCAGTAGATACTGTAAGATAAGATAAGATCAACTTTATTGAACCCCACAGGGGTAACTGAGTGCGCGCAAAAAAATCAAAAACATAAAGCAGCAAAAACATATAAAACAGACAACATTGCACAAGTGCAAATTACAAAGTAAGAAAACAGCAAAATATACACTGAAATAAGACATCAAAACAATAAAAATACAAAGCAATAGAAAGAAATAAGACAAAGTGTAAAAAGAGTCAAAAGGGTCCCAATGGCAAGCTTTAGGAACATTTAAAATTCAAATTGTGAAGCTTAATACATTGTGGTATAAATGATGAGGGGTGTCTATTTGTATTAGCCAAAGGCAACCTCATCCTACCACTTCGGGGTATCACTGCCCTATCAAGGTATGTATGTAGAGGGTGTTCATCGTTACGCAGAATATTGTCGAGTTTGTCCCCAAGAAGTTCTTTGTAGGATGTGCCCATGGATGGCTGACTTACTCCAGTTACACGACTGCTTGTACAGTATTATCATTGCATCAATACGTTGTTCATCTTCTTTTCGAACATTACTACCCCAGGATACCAAATTATATTGCCAGACCCCACAGATAACAGATTTGTAAAACATGGCAAGAAATTTGCTTTGAACATTAAACCTGTTCATTGCACACAGGCAATACATCCTAGAATTAAGTTTTTTCATTATGTCAATGTGATCGTGCCAGGAAAGGCGACTATCTAAAAGAACCCCGAGATATTTATAATTGTCTACTTTTTCCACAACACTCCCCTTAATAATAAGCTCATTAGAAACAACATGGCACTTACGAAAATCAATCACCATTTCCTTTGTCTTGTTAACGTTAAGTTCTAAAAAGTTTTGATCACAACAGTTTGTAAAATGAATAATCTGATCCAAATAAGCGGTATCATCATCGTTTTTAATCAAACCCAGCAAAGCAGTGTCATCTGCAAATTTTACAAGTGCACAATTACTATTGGTTGACCTTGCATCAGATGTATATAAGGTAAAAAGGAATGGAGCTAAAACTGTACCCTGTGGCGCACCGGTGTTTGAAGTAATGCTATCTGAAACATTATTGGATGAATGGATTTTAGCATATTGAGACCTGTTAGTAAGATAATTAAAAATCCATAGGATAAAATCGTGTCGAACATTCATTTTGAATAACTTACGAGCTAAAATGTGGGGTTGAATAGTATTAAAAGCAGAAGAAAAGTCAAAAAACATAATTCTAGAAGAATAACCCAATTTTGTATTCTCAAGATGAGAGTATAAGTTTTCCAGAGTGTACAAAATAGCATCTTCAGTGCTACGCTTGGACCGGTAAGCAAACTGTAATGGATCTAGATAATTATTGACCATGAGTTTCAGAAACTTAAGAGCAAATCATTCGCATATTTTCATTGCTACAGATGTCAATGCCACAGGTCTTAGATCATTAAAACACGATATAATAGGTTTTTTGGGAACTGGAATTATGCAAGACTGTTTCCAAACAGTTGGTACAGTCTGAGTTCTAAATGAGAGATTAAAAATACTTGCAAATATGTAGGCAAGTTCATTGGCACAATTTTTAACAACACATGGTAGTAATCCATTGGGACCAGCCTCTTTTGATGAATTTAATTTAGAAAATTCTACACGAACTTCATCTACCGAAACAGTTAGGAATGAGTGAGAATTTGTCTCAGATCTAGATAGAATATTCTGTAAATCAGCAGCTTCTCTTGAAAAATCATGACAGTCAAACCTATTATAAAACATGTTTAGTTTATTTGCATACTCAACCGAAGTATCTGATAATTTAGATGATTTACTTGTAGCATTCATGTAGCCACTCGTCATTCTCATGCCAGCCCAGACTTGTTTCATATTATTTTTAGTGAAATTTTGCTCTATTTTTTGTTTTAACAATTCCTTTTCCTTTTTTAACACCTCATCCAGTTCTTTTTGAACTAATTTCAGCGCATCCTTGCTTCCCTGTCCAAAAATTCACTTCCTATTTAATACTGATTTAACTTCTTTGGTAATCCATGGCTTATTATTTGGGTAGACTTTAATTTGTTTAGTAGGCACAATACATTCAACACAAAAGTTACAGTAATATAATCAGTGATAGTTTGTGTAAGTTTGTCAATCTCTTGAATGGTATTACGGAACAAGTTCCAGTCCGTACGTTCTAAAGAATCCAGTAGTCCTGGCATCCAAGATACACAGTTCTCTACAGGACAACCAAATTTTGCCTTTGACAACCAATTCATTTAATAGCGCTCGAATCGAATTAAGACTTTACTTGTACTATGTGCAACATTACAGGAAGATATATGGTGATGAATTGCTAACAGCACTATGCAAACTTATATGTTACTGGTACTGTGGTACTCCAACCCAGGGATATATACAGCAACTCATGATATGACTTTTGGCAGGACAACTAAATTTTGAAAAGGACAACATCATTCACACATTAATTGTCCCTTGTACTACCAGATGAAAATGATGAAACGTCAAGACTGCCAACTCATTATTTTGATCATTCAATGGGCTCATTCATGACCCCTTTTTGCTGCCATCCTGTTCACACCTAATTGCTGTAAGTTAATGTAGGACTACAGGATTTATTTCCATAAAAAAATTCCTTAATTTTTGTGACATGTCAGTGGCCAATCCAGCACTTCATATTAAGAAAATGGGAAGTGTCTGATATAAAAGAGCCCTTGCGAGTTTGAAAGTTCATTCAAAATCTGTGAAGTAATTTGTCAGTGTAGCAGTTGAGGAAAGTAAATAATTTAACCCTGAGATGATTCTACATCTTCCAACCAGACAGTTTGTCTGCATCTTTGATGTACACCACTGTGTGACTTCATCAAAATTGTTATGTGCTCTTTCTGTGATGTAAGTAGGTGATGTTGTTTGATCCTTCGTCAAGTTCAGATGCAAAGTGATTTTACAGGGTAGCTTGTGGTTACATGCATGCACAGGAATATTTGAAAGATCTCTCTGGAAGTGCTCGATTTAATCAAGGTTTACACAAATTAAAAGAGTTCTTGTTATCAATTGTCACATCACAGGGTAAAGAAAAAGATGTAAGGTAAACTTGCATACTTCAATTCCATTTGTTTGCAAAAGTCAGATAAATTAGTGTCAGGTAATTGAAATGTACAGTAATTTTAACTTAGAGCAGCATTCTTCAGAATGCTGACATGTTGTTTTATCTCTAATTTGTTAAAAGAACGTTTGGTTAAAATATCATTTTAACTAGTTGGTACCAAGTTATTTCTTATTATTTCTCTCGTAGGTTATCACTCATGTGATGAGCTTCCTTTGCACATCTGACCGAGAAGCTGCCTCACTTGTTTGCAAGGATTGGTTTGAAGCTTCTTTGGACCCCTGCCTACATACACAAACAGTCATAAAGCTTAGAGCGTCTGCTGCCACAACTACTCGACTAAAAGGTCTAGCACACAGGCAGAGCCCACATCTTAACGTCTCGTTCATCGAGGGATCCATGGGAGCCAACTGGGTTATGGAAGAGATGGGCCGCCACTTGGGTCCTCATCTTAGAACCCTTAGCTTGCAAGGATGTGATGTCACTGAACGTATGTTCATTGACTTAATACAACACTGCTCAAATCTACGGTCCCTTGACATCAGTTCCTGCAATGCTCTCTTTATGTCTGGAAACTTCCTGAATAACTCTACGAGCATGGAAACCGTGAGTACAGCCCTGAAGAAGTTGATAGTGTTAAAGCTTAATTCTCTGAGATACATGTCAGATGTTCTCTTCAACCGTTTGATGCGCTGCACTCCGTCGGTGGAGGAACTCTACCTGAGAGGTTGCAACATAGCTTGTGAGAGTAACAAAGAGAACAGAGAGGCCATGTCATTGATGACTTTCAGCAACATCAAATCATTCTTGGAAGGTCGATCCAGTATCATTAAGGTCCTTGATCTAAGTAATACTGCTGTTACAAGCATGGCTATCCAAGAACTCTGCAGCATTCCAAAGTTTAATCTTGAAAGTTTAATTCTTGACAAGTGTATAAATCTCAGTGACAAAGGCATTGTAGCTCTGGCACATTCCACACTCCCGATCCGTTCATTGTCCTTTTCACAAAATGATGCTCTAACTTCATCCTCCATAGCATCACTCACACATAAAGCAACCTCGTTAGAGTCCCTGAAATTCAGTGGCATCCGAGACCTGCCAGATGATGTAACTGGGAATCTCTTTTCCAGTTTCCCCAATCTCACCAGTCTGTCAGCTTCATGTTACAGTTTGAAATCAAAGGGCATGATTTCAGGTTTGAAGTCTATCAAGCACAGTCCATTAACAAAGTTAGATCTTAGCAGCACAAGCATCAACGATGATGCCGTGACTGCATTGGCAGATGCCATTCCCAATCTGGTGTATCTGAATCTCCAGTCATGTCAGTCAATATCAGATTATTCTGTAATCATCATATCCAAGGCCTTCCCCAAACTGAGGGCCCTCAACCTGTCGTGGTGCACGTCCATCAGTGATTTTGGCATTTTGGGACTTGACAAGTATGCTCCAAAGTTTAATCGCAAGGGAAAAGTCTACCACACAGATCGGTTCACTCGCAGTCACAGCCAGTTGGGCTTTTTCACAGCTCCCAACTTTAAAGAACAAATACAAGAGGTAAGCAAGAAGGAGTTGATGGAGGCAATCCAATCTAGAGAATTTAACGGACTCAGTGAACTGACAAAGTTAGAATCTCTAAACCTGAGTAATTGTAACCACCTTACAGACCTCAGTTTTCAGCAGGGGACAACGTTTCCCAACCTCCGTGATTTGCAGCTGGCATTCTGCCGTAACATTACTGATGATGGGATCGATGCAGTCGCTAGGGGAAACACATCCTTGGAGGTGCTCAACATCGCTCATTGTCACCTCATCACCGTGAGAGGTTTGAGATCTCTGACATCATCACTGCCAAGACTCACTCACCTTAATTTGACTGGCTGCAGCAGTCTAGATGATAAATGCCTCGCAGTGATATCTAATGAATGCAGGCGCCTGAAATCCCTTAATCTGTCTATGTGTCAAAACATCACAGTACCATCAATTAATAAATTTAGAGAGACCGTCCCAACCCTACAGGAAGTCAAATTTGGTCATACTGGTAGCTATCTGGCCCCCCTCAGTCAACCAGATTTCTTTTAATCATGATGCATTGCTGTCTAATGATAGTCTGAAATTGCACTCATCTCTTCAATGGAAAATTATCTGTTAGTATAGAAATTAAAATTATTCACTCACAGTCTCAGAGCTGAAGTTTTCAAACATTACAAAATGTTAGCAATAAAAAAGTTTGGGAAATTTCATTTCATGTTCGTAACTTGTTATTCACAATCCTTTGTGAGCATGTGCAGCCTCTGTTACCTTTGCTACGTTATTGATGACAGAATATTGTTTAGTCACTGAATTTAGCTGTCTTTGTATTATTTTACCAGTTACAAAATAGTTACCCTCTGTAGTACTAGTAGCATCCCTTGTCTGGCGCATGGGGTGATGTACAGACTCTCATGCTGTCAGCAAAACAGTTGTTACGCTGTCAAAGCCCTGAGGCTGGAGAAATGTCTCAACCAGAACAGACGGAGGAAGGTGTGAAAGTCGGTGGGGGGTTGATGGTGCAAAGACAAACTCAGAAATCACCAGAAAGTAGAATATGTAAGTTTGAAGTTACCGCAAATGCATCTCACTCACGTTTTAGACTTACAAACACAATTAACGGTATGCCCATGGGTTTGCACACAGCTGCACCTTATACAGCTGTCAGGGTCTGCTTAAACCATCATAACTGTCAGACATGTAAATTAAGCGCAACTGTCGGGCACTGCTCAGATTTTGGACAATCCACAAGTCTTGGGTAGCACTGATGTGGGACACTCCACAGGGCTTGGGCAGCACAGCTGTCGGACACTGCGCAGGTGTGGGGAGGTACAGGTGTTGGAAGCAACCCCACAGGAGTTGCCTTTTCGTGGACTTAAGTTCTTGCAGCACATGTGAGCTAAGACCAATTAGATCAGTGTTTCTCAAACTTTTTCCGACTACCGCCCCCTTTTGTCACCTTGGCATGACTCAATGCCCCCCCTGCTCCCTCTCCTCATATGCTATCTCCCGTCCTATCATTTATTGTCGGACGTTTCAGGAAGCAATTGGATTTCCTAAATATATGTATATAGAACGCTCCAAGAAGATGAATATTTTCTGCAGTGACTTTATTTTCCTCAGTTAACTTTTCCATGTGCAAAAGCCTACACTACAGAATGCAGCATTTCTGTCAAACTGGTTTGAGTGTAGTTCAGTCAATTTCAGTGTGATGGGCGAGCTTGGTGAACAGCAGCAAGGGTACCTATGTCTGGTTCCATCTATGTGAGGACGAGACGTAGATCGCCTCTTCCAGTGATGTCAAGACTATTTCGATACTTCGTCAGCATCACCATGACTGCAGTGAAACATCTTTCCATGAGGTATGATATACTAGCAAGGGACCCCTAAATCATCGCCAACGCCCCCCTATCGCTCGTAAACTTTATAGCGCCCACCTGAAACTTCTAAATGCCCGGGGGGCGGTAGGGACCACTTTGAAAACCACTGAATTAGATCATATCTGGTCCCTGCTCACTACTTTGTCCTCATAAACATTATGGGAGGAAATCAGCCCAAAGTAAAACAACACGCAATCTTATCCTGTTTGACCCAAAGACAAAACAAAACACAAAGCAGCTCAGCAGATGTTGGTCAGAGTGCTGGGGAACATAGCAGATTCCACTACAATGCCATCACAATCCACTATCCCCTAAATAGTTAAGTGATCTTTGTGAAAAGGTAGGAAATGAATGTTGTTTGTAACTGTAGGCGATTTCTTGTTGTGTGTACGTGCACTATTGTATCTGTGGTTATGGAATGGCCATAGGCTGTTGTGTCATTTATGGTGCATGTAAACTTGCCAACCAAGCTGTGGAAGAAATATTCAGGCTCGGCATACCTCAAAAATAAGACAAAATATTTGGATATAGGCCATAATATTGAGCATAAGTAATAACCAGGGAAACCAAAGTCAAAGATGTGGTATTTTCATCCAGAAATCTTTTTAAAAGGAAGAGGTTGTGTAGCTGACATAAGTCTTATTTCTTGTGAACAATGTTTTTTCTGTTTACGCTTTTTTTAGTTTCCTCCATTTTTTTTTCTTTCATTGTTTACTTTTGCTGATTTCTTTTTTTCTTTGCTTTGATTCAGTAATTTGTTCATTTTATGAAACATACTGACCTCTGTGGATAAGGTTTGCCTCAGCAATCTGCAAAGTTTAACTGGCTTTAAAAAAAGAGAGATTGGGATACTTTGATTTTCAGTGTTATTCATAATGAGCATACCTTTCACTAAACCATTTGCACATGATGTGTGTGTTAACTGACCAAAGTAAGTCACTCCAACCAGAATGCTTTCACTGTATCTGATAGTCTCTCAGTATGCAGATATAAACTTACTGATGTGACACAAATTTTCCTAAGTATTAATAACTTATCGTTTAAATGATTTGAAATTTACAATTTTATGAATTAAATGACTGAAGGACCTCCAGGATTATGGTATTGTTTCCTACCACAAAAGTTGAATTTTAGACTGATAGGAATTTTAAGAGTTAGCGTTGTTCTGTACATTTTATGGTACTCTTTGATTTAATTTATTTTATAAATTCAATTCTTTCATAAATATATTTATAAATGTGAAAATGAAATTTTATATCTTAAAGAAAGTACAGTTTTATCGTCATTTTAAATATTTTCTTTTGACCTGTATTAGCAGTTAGTGTGTACATAAACATTACCTGTTACAAGGAGAAGTTGGTAATGGATAATTCAATGCTGCACCTAAATGGTGTGAGATAAAGTGCAATGATCCTGCAGATAAATAATACTATTGTACTTTTGATTCCAACCTTTGAAGACAAACAGGTGGTGAATCATTACACAATATAGGTGTATGTGTTTGTGTATGGGGAGATGCACACTTCCCCCTTTCATCCTCTTGACGGTCTAAAAAAGAATTTCTATTACAGTGGTGCAACAGTTGTGTAATCCATATAGGCCTACGTGGATCCCCAGAATATCGCTGTATTGTGTAACCCGACCTTTAAATTCTGTGTGGGTGGTTGTTGTAAAACTGTTCAGTGTGTCAGTTTGTTCACGAGGCTAGAATTGCAGTCGCTCAGTCTACCTCAGAGTTTCCCAAGCGGGTGTTTATGTTAAGTTGAGGTCTATCACCCATGCCATTCAGTAGTTAAACATGAAGTAATGATTAAAAAGACCAAGCATGACATTGTACGAGACATAACTAACAGGCTTCATGGTTTTGTTCATCATACAATAGATGGAATAGATGAAAAGATAAGATGCACATAGATTTTCCACAACAATTCAGAGAGCATAGGCTAAATGAGGCTATTCTATTTTAGACTCATTGTTTACCAATTAATATTTTTGTGATTGTTCCGGTTGGTTTAATGTATTTTTTAGATATGCTCTCAGATGCTAAGAGCCAAAGTTTAGCCATAGAATTCATTACACTGTTCTCAGATATCATCCAGTTTGTGAAATATTTCTTTTAGTGTTTTTATGGATTCTGTATAACTCAGTGTGATTTGACTCATCTCTTTGCTTTGTAGTTCACACAGAGTAAATGAGTCAACATCCTGAGTGAAACCACTTAGTTTGTAATTCGTTGGTAGACCTTGTACTAACATTGCTTTCTTTCACATATCTGTTTTCCTGTTATCCTGCAAAGACCACATTTGCAGGGCAGCTTTAAAATTAGGTAAACTACCAGGATATTATCCTGTTACTTTTCTTCTTTTTTTTTCCAAATTGGTTTAGTTGCTCACAGTAAAACATTTAGAAAGTTCTTTACAGGTTAGCATTAAAACAGTCATTTTAAACCCCTTACATTTCAAAATTTGTATGGACCAGCAAGAATGATATTGAGATGTATGTTGTTAATATGATGGAGGGGTGGGGGGAGTCATCAAACCTCAGTGTATCTGTGTGTTGTAAATACTGTATGTACAGTAGTGAGGACATAGTGATAATTGTGACCACCAGTGGAAGGAAGTAACTAAATCTAGGATTGCAAACCATACTGATGTTTATCACAAAGTATTCAACTATAGCAAGACCATGCTAGAGTATTAATCATTAATAATGAGTAAATGCAATAATTGAAACTAAGGTGTATGCAAATCAATATTGGTGGTAGGATGTATGGCAGGAGGGTGTTGGGGTGAGATTTTTAGAGGAATCTGTCTTGATGAAACTTCATCATAGTACAAGCCAGAGTGTGTTTATGTGTCCACGTGTTCGTCAGTCTATCTGATGATTTTGCCTGTTTGGTAGTAGACAGTAGCGAGTGTTAAATTTGCTCTCAACTTACATGTTATTTTGCCAAATTTATGCACACTGCTTACTTTGAGGAGGGATTGCAATTGCGAAGGAGATACATCAGAAACTTGATATTCCTTAGAAGTAGTCTTCACTCTGTCAAAATCACCTCACCTCTTTCGTTCACCACTTACAGATTCAATGTGATTAAAAGGTATCGGGAGCTTAACATAAAAGCTCCATGTCATCTGCTCTGTTGTAAAATACCGATCGAAAAATTTTGTCCATAGCTACAACATTGCCAGTCATTCTTCTTAAAAATTTGTTTTCAACTTCTGAGGCATTCTGACTCTTATATCAGCAGAAAAGTGTAATGTGTATCTTGTTTGACATGGATGCCCTTTTTACAAACTTGAGAAAATTGTTAAAATCAGTAAAATATAGTCTTATGACCATTTTCATCAATTACATAAAATAAGGGTCTATTTCTTATTCTGATGAACCAGTCTATCTTGATTCCAAAGAGAGAACCAGTTGTTTTGATTTTTGATGCAGTCATTCTGACTTGACCGTCAGCAACGAACCTTTCATCAAAGCTTTATTTTACTTATGTTTTTCAAAGGGTATAAGCAGGTGTGAATGAAGATTACTTGGATGATTTTCCTAGAAATAAGATACATCACACTAAAGTGAAACAGTGCTCTAAGCTGTTCTCATTGCTTTATAAATTGAAAGTTATTGCATCGGAGAAAATCTAGCAGGATTAGCATAAATTAATCTTCTTGTTTATCTTCTCAGTTGCACCTCCCTGTGGCTTTGAGTAAGGGTGCTGCTAATTGCAGTTTGCTCAGTTTGGTCACCTCAGTTGGCTTTGAAGGAAAATTCTGATTCTTTAAAGAATCAGAATGAGAAGGAAACAGCAGCTAAAGTGATCCCAGCTCCTTTGGATGTTCCTGAAATATGTGGGATATGCAATCTTGAGTATACAATAGTGCCATCCTTGCAGACAAATTTCATAGCAATCAACCAGCAGGGATTCATTTAAGTCATTAGTACTGATGCAGAAATATCTCACCTTTAAATGTATTTGTGTCTTTTGCAGTAAAGCCAGTAACAAGTATGTGAGATGAATTGTGCATTCAACAGCAGTTTACTATAAAAAATACTTTTATTTGGGATGTTATATGTACCAGATAGTTAAAAATTGTAATGTCTCTGAGACAGTGTGAAGCGGTAAGAGAAAGTGAGACCCACTGCCAATCGTTTTGAAATAAAAATGTATTGCAGTTCTAAAAATAAATTGTATGTTTATGGTATGAACAATATATTCAGGTTGAATGTATCAAATATGTTAATAAAAGCAAATAAATTTATCAAGAAATATTTGAAATATTTTTTATATCTACATGTTTTGTTGTAATTTCATACTCCCAAATTTAATTTACTGCCATTTCCCATGGCCCGTTTCCATAGCAGCTGTTTGTGAATTGGAGTTTATTTCTGTTTTGATTTAGAGAACTCATAGGAGTTTTTTTTTCTTTAGTCTATGGAAGTTTAAAGTGAAATCCTTTTATGAAATTTTTGTTGACTTAGAGAAGTTTCATTGGAAACAGTGCAAAAGAAAAGTTGGAGTTCAAAATTTATGTACTGGGTTAACCTCTTTTAGCAGGAAATTCTAAAAAAGGACATGTCAGTTTGAGTTACAGATTATTTGAAATTTGTATGAATGGTTCGTTTTAGAGTCTTATCACCTATTTGCCCAATGGAAGCTGCAGTCTGCTTGTGATGGTTGCCAAAGTAATTTAAAGTAGCCCAGTAACAAACTTGCAATCCTTGTCCATAAGATTGTAATGTACCAATCAATTCTGTCACAGGGAAGATGAGTAAATAGTTCTACTGGTTGAACAATGGATGAATGCTATGTTGACATTTGCTGTGGTTCCATGATGAATCAGATATTCCACAAGGATACTGTGGAATACTCTGTTTATTTCTAAGTCACATTTTACCACAGCGGCCATGGCGTTAAAAATATCATCAGTCAGTAGCAATTATAGGACCACCACAGCATTTCCACAATTACAAACATAGAGCAGTCACGTATATTGGGGTAGCCGTATGGGATATTTGAATTTGTGGAGACCGAAAACGTTCGACTGCCTTACAGCATTTGAAGTGATGACGCATGGTCACTTTAAATAGTCCCTGGGGCTTTTTGCAAACATGCAGGCAGACGGTGAGTTACCCGCAAGGCACCTGCAGGAGGACCATACAGTTACTATGTTGCCAGGTTGACCCAAGACAATTTCACCTCTGACATTTCATTACAAAGTTTCAGGAAGTATCAAAAGGTTACACGTCTCCCTGTGAGAGAGCAGCAATTTAGAAGAGGTAAGGTAGGGAGGGCAAGTAGAAGACCACCCGATTCTCTTTTGAGCCATAGCAGCAACCATTCAGGCATGGAAGCTGCACGGCAATCCCAAAGCCGCCTGTACATGTGACGTACGGTCACCATGAAACCACTTTACGACATGGTTGCAACTTGCTACCTAGAAATGAAAAATGCCATAATGCCGTGTTATAATCCTATGGCGACCCCTACGGCTTGTCAAAGATAGGGATATGCTCTGGTATGACTGTTAGGTCACATCAGATTCTATGCACCCACCGCAAGTATCTCTCGATCTCAGGGATCTACGTCACTGTATCATTGCCTTAGAGCAAATGGGACTTAGGCATTAAAGACAGCTTTCTGCCACAAAAACTGACATTTCTGAGAACAATTAAGAGAGGTTTATCTTTCAGGGATACTTGCTTTTCAAAACTTTATCAGCAACAAGGGAATGAGACTAGGTGCACATTATTGGAAGTCCTTTATGAATCTTCACATTATTTGTAAACAAGTGTAGCAATGCAGTATAATTTGGGGCAGAGAGGTGGGGGTTTTGTCTGTGTGTGCCTGTATGACAAAGTAGAACACTAAGTAAATAACAATTACTGTTACTCAAGCTACAGACCAATCCTTTGCTCTTCTACAGGCTTTCGCAACAGATATCTAAGCATTATGGGACAGTTCAAGGCAATAATGTTTACAACCACTTCCTCTAGTCTATCTGCTCCCAACAGCTCAGTGCTTTCCATGAGATTTAAACTTCATCCTTTTTAACAAATAATCCACAAAACGAAAGACTAAGAAGAAAGCAAACATTGAACTTGAAATTCCACCAAGATATACTGTATTTTGTATTTTATTTACATGTTGGTATGAAAATTAAAATCAAATATTCACAATTTTGTACATCACGTGTTAAAAAAAGACAAAGGTTTCCACAACCTTCAAAAGCAGTAAAGTGCATGTGACAGTCATCTAAAAAGATGGAATGAGTGGAATTGAATACATAAAAAATATGAAAAATTCATAAGTTTAATTACCTGGAAGACCTTTTCATTCTTTTACTTCACTGGACTTCTCTAGTCTAGAGACCCTAAAATTGATCCTAACAGAGAAATAAGTCCCTAATCCAAATGAGATACAACAGAGAGTACAAAACATGAACGTAAGACCATAAACTTGTAGAAATGTAATTAAAGTCAGAAACAATACCAAATGATGCATAAAGATTGCAAGACGCTGTGTGAATTGATGGGAGTAACAATTGAACCACTAACTTTCACCAGATGGACCTCACTGATCTTACCCCAAAGACCCTTTACTAGTTATCTCTTTTCTTCTTCTTTGCATAGTTAACTGACATTTTATACATACTTTTGTTTCAAAACAGTGTATCATACACCAAACCAAGTCACATATTAGACACAGGAAATTTTAAACTTTTGTTTGAATATATTCACTTTGACAAGTTTTGTCACTCCTTCTTCTGGACATCAAGGGTTTTTAGAGAGATAATAGAAAGGAATTAACTGATAAAAACTGCTCATTTAGAAAAAGAGGTCACATAGGTAATATTGGTGCAATGAAAAGGCAAAGTCTGACCAAACGCATATAAGATTGGTCACTGTCAAGGTGCATGTATAGAAAACCCTGTAACAACACACTACTTGTATGTGCTCCACAATTACACTTCAACCTCCACCATTTTCATACTCCCACTTACACCATAAATGTTGAAATGAATAGAAACAAAGATAACACACTATGTATGACACTGTGCCATTTCCTGGTGAGATGGCTTGTCACAATATCTTATCAAACAAATAGCTGAGAGCCCTTGTTACTTTTGTATCTTCTTAAGTAAAACAATACTGGCAGTAAAAAGTTAAAAGAACTTGAGTTGTAAAAGTTTTGCAGTTTTGAAAAACAACATTTTTTTTTTCAGAGATATATCAGGCTCCAGAGACATTGATGGCAAGTTATGGACATCTCGTTTCCTCTTCATCCACTTGTTAGTTTCCATAACAAAGATCTAAATCCTTTCAAAGTATGTAGCATTATTGTTACAAAAAGTTTTCAGGATATATCAAATTTACAAAAAAAAAAACATCCAAAATCTTCTGAACAAAAGGAGTGAAAAGATCAGTTCTAAGCTCTTCGGCATCATTCTGACAAATGGAATATGTTTTGTTATTAGTCATGCTGTCTTTTCTTATTTGTTTTATTGATAAACTGATTTACGAAAAAGAAAATAACATACGATTATACCACAGATATGCAAGTCAAACGGCTGTTGACCTTACTTTTAAAAGTGTTCAGTAAATGTGTCGAGATTTTAGCTTTGACCTACTTCATATTTAACAACATACTTTGCAACATACAGAGGTCATTTAGCTTACAGGAGAGCTTAGTTAGCATGTTAATGATAAAACTTCTTAGGATCATGTCAAATAATTTATTGGTTTCTATTGATGCTTTTCAGGTCCCAATATTACAATAACAAATAAGCAACCTTTTGAGGTACTGGAGGGATCTGCCCTTCCATTACAAGCAAACACCTTTGATCGATACCCTGTGAACATTTGAAAACTTGTTGCAAGATCAGCATCAAAGGTAACTACATATGTGATGTAAATATGTTAATAAAGCAAAAAGACTGAATGATTAACTAACTTTAAAGCTTTCAACCAAATTTGGTGTAAAACATCAGTAGTACTTAAAGTAGAACAAGGTCAAAGCTATACAAAGCATGATGATATTAACCTATTGAAGACTAATGGTAACTACCAACAGTTATCATCCATGAAGGATGAATACATGAGAGAAAATACCACAAAATACTTGAACCATAGAGCTGAATAAGACATCTATGCCATGAATACATGCACTGTAGGACTGAATATGACATCTATGCCATGAATACATGAACCATAGAGCTGAATATGACATGAAGGCTATGAATACATGAGCCACATAACTGAATATGACATCGGTGCTATGAATATACGCGCCATAAAACTGAATATGACATCAGTGCTATTAATACATGAACCATAGAGCTGAATAAGACCTCTATGCCATGAATACATGCGCCGTAGGACTGAATATGACATCAGTGCTATGAATACATGAGCCATAGAGCTGAATACAACATCTATTCCATGACCACACCAGCCATAGAACTGAACACAACATCGGTGCTATGAATACAGGAACCGAGGAGGTGAATACGACATCAGTGCAATGAATACATGAACCATAGAACAGAATACATCACACATAAAAGCAAACACACTTTCAAAGATTTTTTTGTTCATGAAAGCCATAATGATATGAAAACAGGGTCTGACCATAAAGAGGAGTAAGATCAGTTTTCAGGATTAACAGTGACATAGTTATTCTGACAGCCTCACAGCAAGGTGAATAATCCTCAAGGATTGCATATGTTTAAGTTTGGTATGACTTCTGACTCCTGATCCTATGCAGACCACCTGGGTACGTCAATTTAACTATCATCAAGGTGCAAGAATCATTTCAGTATGACTTCTTATTTAAACATCAACATGACAGTGAATTCTAACCCTGCAAAAAGTGTGAAGCAGCATGTTGTATGAGAAGAACATTGATGACAATCTATCCCAGCTCTCTTCTGGCAAAATCTAATGGAAGACCAAGCATGAGGCAAAATACAAATTAAACAAGACTTCTATAAAAATGAAGGTGGTATCAAATCAAACTTTCAAGAAACCTCTGACCCTTTTTCACGATGACAGAAAACACTATTATACAAAAATAAGGAACTCTAGAAAAATTGGAAATTTTTCTTCCAAGAGTGAAAGCAAGATTGAAGAGCAAGTTCAAGTAACTTCACCATTATTTCAAACGTATTAAAGACAACTGGTGCAAAAAATTCACTGTGCAATATCAGATGTTGTTACTACTTCTTTTGTTCATATGAGGATAATGAGGTGATCTTTACACCAATAATTTAAATGAATAAAGATAACTTCACAGTCATCTTCAGTACCCCATCATCATCATCATCACCATCTTCATCATCATCATCACCATCATCAGATGTGAATCTCTGCCTCCTGTGTCAGATGCGCTGGCATTTTGACTGTCACCCCATTTCCAGATGTCCTGGGGGGAACAAAAGTTCTAGAACCACCTGAGTTTCTTCGACTGCTCTGATTTGAACTAACTCCAGTAGACGTCACCAACGGAGACAACGATGGTGACCCAGGAGCCAGGGGTGAAAGAGACGGTGAAAGGTCAGGGGTGACAGCAGCAGGTATAAGAGAAGCATCGTACATGATGGGAGAACGAGGAGAATGTCCATGCATCAGGTGAGTCTGATTCATAGAATTATTGTGTTCCACGGAATGATGCAGCTGTTTGATTGGTCCATGAACAACATTGGTAATTAGTGGAGGAGGGTAAGTTTTGTTTAGAGGTTGAAATGCCTTTTGCTGGAAGGGCCTACTCTCACTCTTAGGAATGAATGTATCATCTTTAAGTTTAGCTATTTCAGCAAATACATCTGCCAAAGGTTGAAATTGTGGTCCCCAGTCTAGTAGGTAATCCCAGTTGTAGCTACCTGAATATTCTTCCTCGCTATTGACAATGGAACTGAGTGATCCTCCCATAGAGGGCTGTACCTCGTTGTCGTATCCAAACACATTCACCCCGTCTACTACCGCAATGTCCTCATCGGTGATGGCTTCGTCAAGCTGAGCATAAATCAGATGCCCTATTTGGCCCCCTGCTTCACCACCACCTTCATCCACAAAGACATGCATGCTCTCCACACTCGCATTGAAGGTTTTGGCCCTCGGAGAATTCATGTCTGATGCGCTGTTTCTGAGCGAGCCATCTTCGTGATCAGGCTGAATGCCGGAGTCCAACACGTCTCTTGGTTGATGTGGAACTGTTCTTGCATTTATCTGCCTGATTTCTTCATCCTCTACAGTAGCAGAGCCTCGCCCACTGGAGGCAGAGTGAGACTGATCTGAAACATCAGTCTTCGTCAAGTGACCAACTTCCATGGAACTGTTCTGAGGTGGGCTGCCATACATACCCCTCGGTGAGTTATGTCCTTTCAACATGTGATTTTCTGTGATATTAGGATTCATTATTCCATGTCGCATCTCCACATGTCTGTCAAAAGTGTTGTCATAAAATCGAGGTGACGCGGAACGATTGAGGTTCGTCCCATCCACTTGATCATTCTCCCTTTTCTTGATCCTCATGATAGCAAAAAGAAAGCAGAGTACAACAAGAATCAGGATGAAGAGAGCACAGCAAACTACAATGATGAGAAGGCTGGACATAGTGACTGCTCCTGCTTCGAGGGGTGTGGCAGTTACCCATACAAAAACTTTAGAGTTCAATGACTCTGGTTGACCTGAGCTGCCTATGATGATCAAAGAGTATTGGTCAGTTGACCTTTTCCTTCTTTCATTGCTGTTGCTGCCGCTTTTCAATTCCTTCTTCAAAGTAATGTTCCCAGTGAATTCATTGATAGAAAAATACTCCTGATCCTCCTGAAAATGAAACAGAACCTCACCATCTGGTCCCATGTCTTTGTCTGAGGCGTTCACCTGGCCGATAAAATCTCCTGGCTTTGCATCCGGTCTGACGCTAAACTGGTAGGAGGTCTGAGTGAACACTGGCTCATATTCATCCACTCCTGTAATGGAGACTTGAGCTTGGACCTGGACACTCTTTTGGCCACGATCCATGGCTCGAATTTTTAAGATGTAAGAATTTACAGTCTCAAAGTCAAACTCTTTTGTGGAGCTGACCTCTCCTGTCTTGGGATCAATGGTGAAGTCCCCATCACCGGTGCTCTCGACAATTGAATATTCTAGTTGGCCATAGATACCAGTGTCTTTGTCAAGAGCCTCTGCAGTGAATATGACACCAGGAGGAGTATTCTCAGGCAATCGCTCCAGGTACATCATAACGGGAAAGTATGGATGGTTATCATTAGCATCGGTAATGTTGATGTGCACAATGACGTTGCTGGACGAAGAGTTCATACCCCAGTCAGATGCCATGACAACCAGCCTTGCCTCTGGCATCTCCTCATGATCTAACTCACCTCTGACTGTTATGGTACCAACTCCATCAATGGCGAAGTAACCTTTGTCATCACCAGATACAATGTCATAGATAACTTGTGCATTTTCTTCTTTGTCCAGGTCAAAAGTGTTGACAGTCAAAACTATCTCTCCAATTTCAGCACTCTCATTAATTTCACCAAAATATTCTGAAGGACTGAAAATTGGTGGATTATCATTCACATCCAGTACCTCAATCACAACTTCTGCAGTGGAATTTCTTTGTGGGCTTCCCCTGTCTGCTGCCCTCACTATCAAAGTATACATATCGGTAGTCTCTCTGTCTAAAGGATTATAGACGATGATGTCACCAGAGTCTGCAGAAATAAAAAATCTGTCTTCCTCATTCCCTGAAACTATTGAATAATCAATCTTCCGATTGGCAAAGTGTATGTCCTGATCAGTAGCGATGACTGTTACCACAAGAGTATTCTCTGGGGCATTCTCCATCACACTACCAGAGTATAGTTCAGAAGAGAAATTTGGTTCGTTGTTATTAACGTCGAGGACCTTGATGCGCACCGCCACAACCTGAGAAAGGGATGGGGTGCCTTGGTCCGTTGCTGTGATGACAAGCTGAATGGTTGGCTGGGCTGCATTGTACTGTATGATCTGCTCTGTGTAGATGGACCCTGTCTCTGGGTCAATGGAAAACTCCTGAATAGCTGGAACGTCAATGCTGAACCTGATTTTAGAGTTGTTGCCGCTGTCCATATCTGTGGCATTCACCTTCATTACCAGATGTCTTGGAGGAGTAAGTTCTGGTAACATAACCTACAAAAAAAAATAAACACAAGAAAATTCTCTCAAAAGATCTTCAGGATAATGAAAAAAAAAATGCAGATAGTAACTAATCTTGGTTTTAGATACCTGGGATGAAAATACAAAGATACATATTCAAAGGCATGGTTGCAAAACTACTTAGCAGCAATCACCGCGGCTGGATACATTACCATATCATTGCCAATTGACATAGCAATACTTGCAAAATTGGGAAGAAATGAAGGTACAATGCTTACAACATTTTACAATACTGACCAAAAGTGCAAGGGCTAGTGTGTGTCTGCCTTGTATGTATGTGTGTAAAGCCTACACATGTGTGCCATTACATTTCAACAGGGCTTTTCTCATGAAACACATGAAAATGACAAATTTCCTACATGTACATATATCTTTTCTAGCACAACTTTTCCCAGTGTCATTAAGCCATGGTTTCATTTCCCATCACCAAAAAACTTAAGAGCACTGCTGGTAAAACAATCACACAAAAAAAAACAAGTCCCATTATTACTGAACCTAGGACAATACACAACTAACGGTAGAGACAATATGATACGTTTTCGTGTATATATATGATTTGTTTATATGATTTGTTAATATTGTTAATAATATGATTTGTTTTCGTGTATTCCTGTACAGCGCCATAGAATATCTTTTTAGTTATGACGCTTTATAAATGTCTTAAAATAAATAAATAAATACCTTTAAAGAAATAAAAAGGCTAGGAAAAGCCTTTGGCGTCAAGGAGCTTTGCCCCTTGACCCCCATCTTGAGGGGTTCCTGAATTCCCAGCCGCAGAATGTGCGACTCTGGTTGGTCAGTTTCCTCATTTCACCCCACTCCCTCCTTTCACTATAGATAAAATTGGGCTTCTTTATACGACTCTGCATTTCAACCTTTACTTGTTTCAGCAAGATTATATTATTGGGCAATTTAAAATCAAGTGACGTTCAGTCCCAACATCTAGTACTTAGTCCACTACATGGACTTTTGGGACAGCACTTTACAGACAGACTTTGGTAAACTACATGGACTTAGAAACACCACTAGATAGACCTTGACATGACCTTAAACAGACTTTGGGACACCACTTAATGGACCTTGGTATAACACTAAATGGACTTTGGACCTCAGTGGACCACAGGAGAACATACCTGGTACGACTGCTGAGTGAAGACAGGGGCATTGTCATTTTCATCTAGTATGTGCACCTCAATGTAAGACTGATCTGAATGTATAGAATCTGATGCTGTCACAAGGAGGCTGTACAGCTCCTGATGCTCCCTGTCCAAGGGTTCGGCTAAGGTGATAGTTCCACTAAAGGTATCTATATTAAACATTCTGTCAGGGTTTCCACCAGGAGCAAATGAATAGGTTATGGTTGGGTTGATGTCAGGATCTTCAGCTGTTACCGTGGTAACAACAGAACCAATCTCCAATCCTGTGAAATCAATCAAAATTGCACAGCATGTGAATGAACATACATTGTGTAATTGATGGACCAAACAATTATGTGGCATTACTAAACCTGAACTTTGTTCCATATCAGATCAAGAATTAAGCTTTGATAACAAGCACATCAGGCTTTTATTGGTAAAAAAGAAAAAGAAGAAAACATTCATGATCCAATTTTTTTCATTTGGTGAACAATCTGAATTTTGCATTTCAGATAGTATAATGTGGGTGGTTTTATGTCATGTTACTTTCTCTATGATGAAAGAGTTTATACTATGAGAAGTTAAAATGAGGAACAGTGATAAAAGAATAATCTCAACAAATAAAGACGCATAACCATGGTAACAGCACAGCAACAATGTTTCCGGCCACACGTTTTCAGTGTCTGATAAATATCTCGTATAACTGTGTTCTCCCATTAGAGGGAGATCAAAGATGTAAAAAAACAATTTATTTTATACAATAATTGGTACCTTTAATATTGGTCACCTATATTTCATAATTTGACATGAAAATACAGTATAATGAAAGGAATTTAGTTCAATCAATGATAGAGAGAACACGAAGAAGGCCATCACTTCAAAGGAATATTGACCGATGGTATTTAAAAGGTCCTAAATTTGCTTCAAAGACTCCTTCCCTGTTAACAATGACCAATGGCATTTCATGAATCCTTCCTTTACTTCAAAGACTAATGTTTTGCCTAAATACAAGTTGTTGCCAACTTCTATTTGAAGTATCATATCTACTCAAACAGCACAAGTCTTTCCTCAGTGAAAAACCAACTTTGTAATTTCTGCATGCCAAAGTTTTTCACATTCTTTTTACGTTTTCTACCTTCAATTATATCTTGATATTCATGAGCTAACTTACCTTCACTGATGACTATTGGATCATGGATTGGAAAGATTGGCCTGTTATCATTTCTGTCATTAATGGTAATCTTTATCATGACCGTATCGTCTCTTCGAGGAATGCCGTTGTCCCTGGCTCTGAGGGTCAATCTGTAGATGTCCTTTTCTTCTCTATCCAGGTCCCCATTGGTGGTTATTATTCCAGTTTCTTCGTCGATGGCGAAAGCATTGTTGGTGTTGCCTTCAATGATGTGGTAGCTAATAGCAGCATTGGAACCTTCATCTGCATCAGTAGCCTCCACCTGAGTGGAATAAATTCAACATGCAAGAATTATCTCATATTTGTCAACACAGTTTCAGATTGGCCATGAAGAGCAGAGACAATCTAAAATGTTCATAACCCTTTATGAGGATCTTCATCTTTGAGGAGGAGAATTGAAACATGTTAGGAAACATTTCTCGTGAGTGAAAATTAAGATAATAACCAAAGTGATGTTGGCAGAGATACTGAGATGACTGACAACAATAAAATGGGGTAGAACATACTTGGTGAAAATTTGATGAGGCAATAAAGAGGACCATACCAAGTCACATTTAACGATGCATGAAAGCTGATCAAACTTTTATTATATTTTGGTAATGTTTATAAAGTTAGAGGGTGGCACGTACCTGGGTAACAAACATCGAAGCATTGTTCCCTTCTAAGACAGAAGTGGAGTATCTGTCTTGAGTAAATTGAGGATCGTTATCATTGGCATCCTGCAAGGAGACTGTTACTTTGGTGTAGCCATACAAAGGAATGTGTCGTTCAGCAGAATCCCGAGCTTCCAGAATTAACACGATCTCGGGGTCGGTCTCATAGTCCAGGGTTGATGAATTCTGTATCAGTACGGTGGCAGTACCTAGACAAAATACAAACAAGATGCGTGACCTGAGGGATTCATTTTGTCCACCAAATGAAATGCCACAAGGAGCACTTACATTTCATTCTATAACTTGAAGAGGGGAGTCCAAACACATGTTACTCACTGGTAAATTGGAGTAAGGGTAAGGGTTAATATTACATAACTATGCGTGACTAATGCATGACTTAACATCTACAAAAGCCTTAGCTAGCTGCCACAATGAACATTACATAACTCACAGTCCATGACTAATCCATGAATATGTACCCACAAAAATATCACATGATTAGAGATAGTTACCACTGTCTGTGCCTGTTGAAAGTTTGAAAGCACCCATTTCATTCCCACTGGCTATAAAGAACTCCACAGTAGTCCTGCTAGATGGGTTAGAGAGATGCACTGTCACCACCTCAGTGTCTGGGTCTGCATCTTCTTCCACAGAGGCTAAATACTCAGGACTTGTAAAGGAGAGTGTCCAGGAATTACTGTCTGTGACCCAAATTTCCAATGAAGCTGACAAAGACAACAAAAAGCAAAACACAAAAAGTTAGAAAGTTCTTCCACATTACAACCATAGAAAATGACGATACTTAAAAGTCATCACAGTGCCCCCCTACATCCCCCCCCCCAACATCCCCTTAACAACTGCTTACTATAAATGCCACTATCATCCTCATATCATAGATTGTTCGAGTCACTTAAAAGAACAAGTAACCACTAACAATTTCACTTGACTCATGGCACTTCACAGGTCCAGGCTATGACCACTAACTTCACTTAAGTACGGGTATTTTGAAGAATCAGGCACTTTAAAGAACCAGGTTACCACAAACAACACACCACTTCACAACAATTGCCTTAACACATGGCAAACAACATTGGAAACTTGTTCATACCATTTTCAGCGAGAATAATGTGTTACATTTACACTGTTTGACATAAGAAAATAAGTGAGCTGCAGGCGGGGATGAGGGGATGAATGCCCACCAATTCCCTTCTAATCTTTCACCAATGTCAACTCTGCTTCCAAATTTTACAGTTTAATTACACATAGTAGCTAACCTTCTGTTGTCAAGGAAGGTGTTCCTCCATCATACGCTATCACAGTTAACTGATAGAAATTTTCGAGAGTCAGTGCTGCCTTGGTCATGACAATGTTACCCTGTATGGCAAACTGCGAAGATGGATTTTGAAACCTGCAAGGGGAGGAAAAGACAACTTAGGTGATTATATTTATGATAGACAGGCATGAATGAGACAGTCTTAAGAAATGGAAGCTATTACAGAATTAGTATGACAGAGGATATGTATACAACACCATGTTCAAACACTCACAGCAATATGTCTTTTCTGACAGCATGTTCAGAGTACCAACAAAAAATACCTGATTTTACATTTGTCTGAGTGGTCTAACAGAGTAAAGACTGATCCAGAGGAGAGGGATTTGGATCAATCCCCAGTGAAGGACAGCGGACACTGAAGCCATTCTCGCATGCCACTGGGGCCATTCTCCCATGTCACTGAGGCCAGTCTCCCATACCACTGAGGCCATTCTTCCATACCACTGGGGCCAGTCTCCCATACCACTGAGGCCATTCTTCCATGCCACTGGGGTCATTCTTCCATACCACTGGGGCCATTCTTCCATGCCACTGGGGTCATTCTTCCATGCCACTGGGGCCATTCTCCAGTGTCACTGGGACCATTCTCCTGTGCCACTGGGGCCTTTCTCCCATGCCACTGGGGCCATTCTGGCATGCTTGCTACTGGGGCCATCCTCCTATGCCACTGGGGCCATTCTTCATAACAGTACAGATCTCCTTTTTTGCCTTTACAAAGGGATAGCTAGAGCACCAACGGTGCAGAGGCTCATACCTGAACAACCGCCCTGAGGGTAACATTTATATATCACTATACCATATTATAATCATAGGAACCACCAGAAGTATCACTATATTGAACCACCAACACTGCAGGTACAAGAGAATCTGTAGGACTGCATAATTTGTACAGTAGGATATCATAAACTAGAGCACAAACAGTGCAGAAGTTGGACCTTTGTCAATAAATCTGTGATACATTTAATGGACACTACCAAATTACAATGCTAATAATTGCATCACTATTCAAGTTTGACATCCAATAACTATAAAACTATCATTTTTGTTCATTTTCTACCCGATTTGTACTAGCTGTGGGCATATCAATTAGTATTAATGTGGAAAAATGGTTGCAAATTTTCCCAAACCAATTTCAATCACTAACTCCTAGCTCATAAGTGTTCATTTGCATGTCACATGGGGACTATATTAGCTCGACCATTGATCTGTCAGTAGAACCCTTTTAGGAAACTTGACTCAAAGTTGACAGGTTTGGGAAGACTAACTGAATACTTTAAAGTGCCCCTTCAATGTCTGGGGACAGAAGGGTGGACGGACAGATAGATAGATGGTCTTGACAGAGGGATGAAAATAGTGTAATAGCTATGGCTGAGAGCTTCAAAACTCCCAGATAATATTACTTCACCACTGCTCTACTATCATTGTATGGAATGAACCAAGAATATCTTCATAGAAAAATCGTCTTCTTACCTGTAGTAAACATTTCCATTACTGCCTGAATCCTTGTCATCTGCACTCAGGGCAGCGACCATTGTATTGGCACCAGTTCCTATGGAGATGTTGGCTCTGATTGGCTTGTTTTCAAACACCGGAGCATTATCGTTGACATCTTCTAGTATGACCCTGACCTGGACCTGCTCACTTCGAGGTCCTATCTGTTCAACAGCACCTTGGTCCGTTGCTCTCACCTGGAAGATGTGTTGGTCCTCTTTCTCAAAATCAAATCTCCTAGAAAAAAAAAAAGTAAGTAATACAATTAAATAATACATTGATGGATGAGAGGGATGGAACAAATTAAGTATGCTAAAAGTTGAAAGTAAAGAAAGCAAAAAGGGAAACAAGGATCCAAGGAAATGAGCGTACTTTATACAGAAGCACTTTGAGGTCAACTGATAATGAACGAGTTATTAGGCAGGAGCTACAATGTTCACTTTTCATCATTTGAGTGCAACACTGATTGAACTATGTCATCTAAAGGAATTTAGAGTACATAACAAAGCAGAAATTGTTTCAATGACTTCCTCACGTGGTTGTTATTCACATAAGATAATTCAAAAGACAATACTTTATCACTGAATTTGTCCTCACAGGACATTAATTCTGATCAGTAACTAAAACTGATACTAGAAGTTCTTAAGTTCAACACAACACTGTCTCACATTGGTTTATCACTGCTGTATATTTGACACAATCTACAAATGCTATCTCTGCTACAACTGTTACCCATAATAGACCAGTTTGTTGGAATACCTTCTTGATAGCTCTTCAATAGTGTCAAACAGTTTCCAAATAACGCTATTCATCACTTACATAATACAGCGAGTAATTCTTCTCGATCATTGCATATGATCATTGCCTACAATCTTTGTTTCTCTGAAAATCACCCAGTAGGCCTAGATCCCAGTAACTCCAGCGTAACACCAAAACGGGTTAGGACTGCAAAATGTTTGTAAAGTGCATGCCAAGATTTCTTGCCAACTCATGAAATGCCAGAAACAGGTGCTTCGGGTTGTACTATGGGCATATCTTGTACTGTTATAGGGCGATGCTGTTTACGTCGAGTCATGTAGTTTGTAATTGAGGAAACAGCCTAATGTTACAACTTTTTATACCTTACACTGGTTAGGCTACAACAACGATACATTTCCAAGACGATTTTTTTGTTTCGGGCAAACAGGCAGTCTAGACATATTCTTCGAGTAAATTACCAAGGAAAGACCAAGCAACTTATAGTCCATTCATTAGTTCCAACCAGCCGTGCAAGGAAGCTGGCACAACAATTTCTGCCAATTGTTTCAGTTACTAAGGAAGACTGTTGTCCTGTGTGTGTAAACACTACCCACTGCTGCCTCATTAACTTGACAAGCCGGCACCCACGATAACTAAGCTGTGAAAAATATTCAGTAAGAGTGCACAATGTGCACTGGACTTCTCTTTCAGATGCTGGTGACCAGATATGGAGACTATCCCTTATGCTGATGGTTGCAAAATCATTTAATGCAGTAACAAACAGACAGTTAAGTAATTGACTCAATCAGTTTGAGGTACTTACCCAACCGATGTTATTTCTCCTGTCTTCTCATCTATAGCAAAAAGTCCTCTCATTGTATTATCTAATGAATACAAGATGGCGCCATTGGGTCCCACATCCCTGTCGGTGGCCTCGACCGTGATGATGCTGGTGCCAATGGGGGTGTCCTCAGGTATGGAGACCTCATACATCTGTTGTGAGAACACTGGGTCATTGTCATTTATATCCAGCACATGAATGTGGACCTGTGTTGTGCTGGTCAACTGAGGGTTTGATCCATCCATGGCCATCACCGTCAGGGTGAAATCTGGAGTGACTTCTCTATCCAGTTGATTCTGAGCAGTCAGCTCTCCCGTGGTGGGATTCAAGTCAAAATTGTCACCAAAGTTGCCATCTTTTAAACAAATAAAAGCAAAGACGAACATAATCAACACTGGTTAAAGTGTACACATATATACACTCTACCATGACATGAAAACAAGGAGGGGAAAAAGGGAGGGGGGGGGGGTATTCAGCTGCTAGCTGTCTGTCCACCTGCCAATGTATTGTCTGAGTTGATATTCAACAATGTTAAGGTGTTAAGAAGACATGTATTTAATATGAAAACTGTAGGTCAGAAGGCACTTGTTATGTTTACAGCAAACATTAACAGTCTCAAAGTGAAAAATATTTACTGCTCTCACAGAGTTTACATACATAAATATTCATACATAAGACTACAAAGCATTTGAAACATTAATACTCTCAATCCACAATAGCTGATATGACACACATGAACATTTCAAATTGACCTTGGTAACCTATAATTACATAACAATCGACCACCAAAGACGAATACCACATGAGACCACATTTGATATGTCTATACCTACCAGTTATTTGATAATGTATAATATCTGATCCCTGAATATCTGGATCAAATGCAGCCACCACGTGGAAGACACCGATGTTCTGAGCCTCAGGGAGAGTCAGGTTAAATTCATCACTGGCAAACATGGGAGGGTTGTCATTGATATCCATGACATAAACGGTGATGGTGGCAACATCGTAAAAAGAGGGAAATGCACCATCCATGACATAGACTGAAAGAGGAGAATTAAAAGAGAATGTTGAGAGAACTACACCAATGACCCACTCAGTGAGAACCAACAACTACCTCGGTCACAAAGTTGGAATTTGTGATCAAGTTGAGATATTTCTGGTTCTGATTATTGACTGCTTGTAGTTACCATTTATTTGCAAACATTGCTGGAAGTATGGCAACTGCTTGGAAAAGTTCTACGGAACTAAAGCATTACGATAAGTCCCGAAATTATGTGACTTGTTCCTACCAAGAGATAGTTAAAGTGATGGACATTAAATTAGGGCTGACTCCTCTGTGATGTAGCAGATGCAATTCTCAACTGATTTGTTTCCATTACCTGTAAGGTGATAGTTATCCTTCTCTTCTCTGTCCAATTGTGTTCTTGTCCTGACAATACCAGTCTCAGAATCAATCTCAAAAAGGTTGTCAGCAATACCCTCTGGAAGCTCATAGGTCAGCATACCATTCGTACCTAAAGAGATTTCAATGTCATGAAATTAAATGGCCATCTCAAGTTGCACATTTGTACACCACAAAGTTAATGATGAGACAGAAGAAGAAGACTGTGCGAATATTAAGTCTGTTACACCCGTCATACACCTTTAAAAGGGAAAATGAAGGAGGAAGATGCTTATGACCTTTCAAGATCACTAAATTTATCAGCAGCAGTAGAGACAAAAGATAGGAACATGACAGAACAATTCCTCACCAGAATCTCTATCAAAGGCCACGACCTGCCCGACCAGCAGTCCCTGACTCTGCTCTTCAGTAACATTGAAGACATAATTGACCTCTTGGAACACAGGAGGATGGTCATTGACATCTTCCACATATACCTCAATGACCTGGAAAGAAACAAGCTGTACCACTCCTTGGTCATGAGCTGAGATGTTCAGTTCATATTTCTGTTTGTGTTCATGATCCAAGATGTGTGCAATTGTAAGCAGACCTGAAGAGAGGATGAACATCAAAAAGAATATCTTTAAATGTTACTAGTTAAAACCAAAAAAGAAAAGTGATGAGGGAAAAATTGAAACTGGACAGCGACTGAGACATAACTTGACATCAGGAATAGAACGATGAAGGATAAAAAAGAATGAGATGAATGTCAAATCAGGTCAACAAAGTTTGATGATTGCAGCAGTTTTGTGTCAACAACAAAGGAACTGCCTTTAATAGAATGTTTGATGAATGTAATTATTTTAATATTTTTGGAGAGTGATCATCCCCAAGTAATTTGAAGAGAGTCACAGAGTACTACTAACCTGTGTCTGGGCCAAGAGCAAACTTTCCATCTGAATTTCCGCTAACTATTTGATAGATGACATCTCCATTATTACGACTATCAGGATCTTCAGCAGTGATGTGAAGCACTGGGTAACCCACAGGTTCATCCTCCATCACGTGTGTCACAGAACGTGACTGGAAAATGGGGTAGTTGTCATTCTCGTCAGCAACAAAACAGACGACTGAAACGGACGTCCTCCTCCTTGTCATGCCAACAGCCTGGTCTTCTGCCTCGACAGCAAAATGAAACTCGGATACCATCTCCCTGTCGATGGTCTGTGATGTTGTAGAGAGAATACCAGTTACAGGGTCAAGAGTAAACTGACTCTGCTCTGGCACAAGACGGTAGCGGATGTCACCATTGACACCAGAGTCTGCATCTGTGGCATGAAACGTCCAGACAGGGAGATTCTCGGGAGAATTTTCCATTACGACGATATAAACAGGGTCCTCTACAAATGCTGGATAATTGTCATTGGCATCAAGTACATTTATCACAACAAAAACAGTAGCACTCTGAGGTCTTACAGAACCCTGATCTTCAACTAGAATCTGCAACTGATGGTGGGCTGCTATTTCAAAATCCACTTCTTTGGTGTTCACGATAACCCCAGTAGTCCTGTTTATGGCAAACATACCCAGCGTGTTACCATCTACGATGCTGTAGTACAGCATGCCATTGCCACCTGCATCAGAATCGAAGGCTATGACCTGACCAATTATTGAGCCTTGATGATCACTTTCATTCACAGTAAAAGTGTAATTGTCTCCGACAATCGACGGTGCATTGTCATTCACATCTCGTACTTTGACGTCTACGGCGATGAGCGATGTTCTTGGTGGGTTACCCCCATCTGATGCCCTCACCATCAGTGAGTAGTGATCCTGGATCTCTCGATCCAAAACCCTTGAAGTGGTGATATTACCAGTGACAGGGTCAATCTTGAATTCCATTAAATCTACAACAGAGAAACAATCAAATGTGATCTTTATGTAATCATTAGGTGTAGGTGCAGCTCTACATTATGTTGATCACAAGTTATGGGAGAGACAGCAGACAGAAATTACAAATACATCAAAATGTTTCTTCACAGTGTCACTTTCATGGATGATTTATTGTTGTATATAATACAGACACACAGGTGAGTAACAATGTACAAACAGGAAGACCATACTATCCATTTCAAAGGGAAAAGGAATTGGGGTACAAGCAAAATAGTTAAAATAGGTTTAATCATTGCTAAACCATTGAGGCTTATCAAAACCTCCAGTTTCTCAAAACATTATGCATACGATGAGTCACAGAAGATGCATCATTTGAATTACTGAAAGCTTTGGCAAACAAATTATTCTTGAGCAACAAATAACTAAATTTCTATCTGCAAGAAATTTATTCTTCGAAAAAAGGCCACCTTCCTTCTCTTTTACTCAATAATGTATCATTCCATGTCCATAACTATTGGTTTTAAAAGTATAACCTTTTCTGTCAAACAAAGCCTTATTTCCCTTTAAGATCAACAAAAGCGACCTGAAAAATCCCCAAGGTTACCATTACAACTGAAGTCAACTAACCAGGTTCCAGGGAGTAAGTTACAGTGCCATAAGGTCCACTATCAGCATCACTAGCCACCACTACCAGCACAGCTGTATCTGTGGGCTCATCTTCTTTGACAGATGTTTCATACTTAGATGGATGGAAGAACACTGGTGAATTATCATTCAAGTCCATAACATGAATCATGACAACAACAGAAGCAGAGTTTGGAGGGTTCCCACCATCTGTTGCAGTAACCTGTAGCTTGTAGCTGGCTTGTTCCTCATAATCTATGTCTCTAGTTGTGGTAATGTCACCTGTGATGAAATAAAAACAAGCATGTAATATAAAACTGTACGTTACTATTCCATATGCCGGTACCTACACTCAGACAGTGAGATATTAGGAGACAGTGTGTCAAATGACAATGATACTGCATGATAGGAATACATATAAGCCAACTACCTTTGTAAGAGAGGATCAACAACCACTTGTTTCTACCCCCACCACTCAAAGCCCAGCCCCCCCTCCACTCAGAGTCCACCCCCCACCACTCAAAGAGACTAAACATTCTATGCTGTGCATGCAAAGTCAGTTGTGCCTAAATCTTCACTATTTACCAACCCACACATCTTCAGAAACTCCCCCTGCCATTCAAGCTTGATTTTCCCAATTCAATCATTACCTGTCAGTTCTCCAATAGTAAAAGGCCCATCTGTGCTCATGGTATAGGTGACCCTACCATACTGCCCACTGTCTCGGTCCCTTGCCACAACATCGCCGATGTTCTTGCCAACAAAGACATTTTCATCGATGGTGAACGTATAGATACCCCTCTCAAAGTGAGGGCTGTTATCATTGGCATCTGTCACAATGATGTGAACTGGTGCTGTGGCACTCTTTGGTTCATCACCATTATCTGTTGCAACCACCTCCAGCACGTATTCCATCTCCAATTCATAGTCCAGACGGTGATGAAGATAAATCCAGCCAGTGTCGGGATAAACACCAAACTTTGAAGATGCTGCATTGGGGGACAGGGTGAATACAATTTCAGCATTGCTGCCTGTGTCTCTGTCTGTAGCAAAGACTTGCAACAGATTTTGTCCTATTCTGGCTGTTTCCGATATCATCTCTTGGTAAGAAGGCGGGTTGAACTGAGGTCCATGATTGTTTACATCCGTGATGTAGACAATAAAAGTCAAGTTACTATCCTGAGATGGTGTTCCCAAGTCAAAAGCTCTGATGACTAACGTATATTTATCTTGTTCTTCATAGTTCACTTCTCGGATGAGTCTGACCTTACCAGTAGCCGGAGTGATGGAGAACGTTGAGCCTGGATTATCCACTAACTGGTACCGTACTTCGCCATTGTCACCATCATCCGGATCAACAGCGCTAGCTATAAACACCACCGAATCTCGAGGCTCATTTTCACTAATATGAGTAAAGGGGGAAGACCCAGCAAAAGATGGGGCATTGTCGTTGACATCTTCGATAGAAATGTTGACCTGGACTGATGCATATGATGGAGGATTGCCACTCGCAGCTTGGACGTTGAGCAAAGCGTAACGTTGTACCTCTCGGTCAGGAGGTGAATGTACAGTGAGTTCGCCAGTGTTGGGGTTAATATGGAAAAAACTGTTGGGATCCCCTGAATGGATCAGATACCTTACTGGAGAAAGGTTACCTGGAAAAGAGAAACCAACATCGTTAGACATCTTCTGAATCACTCAGTAACTTCAAGAACAACTTTATGTCCTTGAAAAAACAAGTCCAAGGATGTGGAATATGGGGGGGGGCAACAACAGATAACAAAACTTCCACCCTCATCCAACACAGCATGACAGAAAAGAAAGGCATGCTATGCTGGACAGTGCAAGGTGCAGTCTTAAAGAGGAACCATAATGGGTGTTGCAATCTCAAACTACACTTAATGTACATATATTTGTAAATAATAACGACAGTAATGGTTTACTTTCGTAATTACTTCTCTCTAAATATAACGTCAAATTTTCCATCGTTGTGGTACAGGGCATCGCCATTTTGGAAATGTATGACGTATCACATGCACGGGCAATACTAAGTGATATGGGCAGGTGCCTGTGTGACGTCCGATCACATAATTTTGCAACAACATGGCGACTTGCAGGTGAATAAAAAGTATATTCACAAAAACTTCATATTTTGTTGGATGTGAATTTATTATACTACCCAATGGTGTCTTCTTATTTGAAAAACTATACTTGAATAATCAGGACTATTTGGAAGGCTGTACAACGGTTTTCCTTTCCTTATGATCCATCAATACAATAAGGTTCTTGGTATATATTTTTAATTTTGTGGGTGAACTTCCCTTCAACACAGTTTCCTTGTCACATGTTAAAAAGAAAAGCCAACAGCCCTCCAAGTACACACTGTAACATATTGAGAGTGTATTTTGTGTTGCGTTAAAAGGTTCCATTCTCTAACTTGTTCACAGTATTCTGTCAGTTTTTAGAACCCTACTGCTTATGTTATCAGTGGCACCAAACAGAAACAATTTCCTACTATTTGTATTCTCTTCCCATATATACTGATCCTGAAACAGACTCCTATTAATACTGGGTTATGGTTTCAGACAATGTTTGCCACACAACATTCCATAAGACCTAAACAATAGTAAATTATTTCCTGGCCATCCTCTTGCCAATGTTATCAATAATGCATACACTTTTATCTAATGCAACAGATAAGATTTCAGACACTTCAAAGGCCACAACAAAAGGGGTCACCATCTGGGGAAAAACAGGGTTTTTCTTTCACAAACTTGTGGTTTAGATGTGACCTGAGTATGATTTGGATCTAATCCATTGCAATTACTCATGTCAAGAAATATTTAATAGCTGCCAGAGGCCTTACAAAGGTAATAAATTTAGAGTGTATGAAAGAGAAAAGATGAAGTCTTTCTGACAAGAATCTTTTGCCCCTACCTAATGTTTCACAGTTCAAAGCTGCTTCATCATACCCCTCTATTGTGTAACTGAACAATATAACCAGTTACCATGACAATTATAATGTAGGCCTACATATCAATGACTCGTAATTCTAGTATGCCTTGGAAAGGAATCAAGGGGAGACACAGTTGTCTCTGAAAACGGAAAGGATTGAGCTAATGAATGAATTGTCCTTATGATGATCACACTACACTTACAAGTCTAACCTAAAGGAGTCCAATATGGAGGAATTAGTAGCATTCCCATGAAGAGTGGTGAATTACAAGCCAATGATACCTGTTATTTATACAAACCTAACCTCTAGCCCTAAACTTAACCCTAACAGTGAACGGTGATGGGAGCGAACGATAGCTCCTGCCAATAATATATTCTATTTGTAAAATTTATTTGTGTAACAATTGCATGGCACTAAAATGAAGGCTTTGATCAAATATTACTGAGACCTGATAAAACTGAATTCTAAGTCAACAGGGATTGTACTGTCCATGACCTCATGGACAGTACCTAGCCACGCTTTTCATTTCTCATGTACGAGAGGCAGTTCTTTCGATCAATGTTTCTTGATCCACATTCAATCATTTGCACTAAAATTGAGCTCATTGTGTTGAACATATCATGCAAATGGGAACGAGATTTCTTAGTAAATTTTGGTTGGGATAAGGCTAAATATGACTGGTTTCTATTTTGGCAGTTATGTATTTTATTGTTTCACAATAAACGACTTGAGTAAGTCAAACTCCCATCCTCACTCATTAACTGTCCTCATCAATCCACAATACTCGAGAGAAATAATTTATGTTGTGCAACCTTGAAAATAGTTGAGATGAGATGAGACAATGAAGCTAAAATGATATTTATTACCTTCATCAGAATTTCTTGCCTCCACCCTACCAATGATGCTGGATTCATTTGAATTTTCAGGAATTGAGAAACTGTATCTGGGAGATACAAAGACCGGACGAGGATCGTCAGGGCCGATGATGCTGATGGTTACTACGGCATTGACGGTGGATGATAGACCACCTCTGTCTGTTGCTGATATCTCCAGGACGTAGGAATCTGTCTCTCGTCCATCCAAGGTACGATCAACAATGATGTCACCTGTGTCAAGAGTTTTACAAGAACCAAGAGGTTAGTATAAAATACACCGTCATACCATCTAAAGTTGCCAGAAAACACTACAGAGCAATTGCACTATCATTTAAACACATTTTACATTGATGCATCACATAGTGACAAATTCATTTGTATCTGGGATTAATATATTACATAAAGCTTTTGAGGTAAAATTTTCAAATGAAACAGAAAAAAAAGCAAGTGACAAAACATTCCTGACCATACTTTCTTAAAGAAAAGTCTGTTCACTACTATCATATAACATATCCAAAGGTCTCTCACGAGCATGTTAGTCAATATTCACATTAAATGGAAACCCACAGACTTTTTTCTCCTTACCACAAGAAATAAATGAATTCATTTCACACAAGTTGTGCCTAACTGGTCGCCAATTAAACACAATTTTTTGTCATTCTATTCTCATTTTTTTGCTACTTTATGCTTTTAAACAGTCTCTTTCTTCTAAAATGTCTCACATTTTTAGACTTGTCATCCTATGGATATCCTTCATCGCTAGCCAAACCAAACTATCTGCCTTTATTGTCTCCTTAATTTCACAGCAACAGAAAAGATAAGACCACATGTGTGAATAATTCCCAAAGATATCTGCATGTCCATCAGAGGAATTGAGAAGAATTAAGAAAGGTCTGTTGTCACCTAAAGGATCTGTGGAACAGAAATTGACAGCTATTACTGTAATCTTAGTATCTAGAGCTGCATGAGATCCTTCATTGAAACGTCAACAGTCACCGCTGTAATCTCAGTATGTAGAGCTGTATGAGATCTGTACTTTAATGTGGACAGTCACCGCTGTAATCTCAGTATGTAGAGCTGTATGAGATCTGTATTTTAATGTGGACAGTCACCGCTGTAATCTCAGTATCTAGAGCTGCATGAGATCCTTCATTGAAACGTCAACAGTCACCGCTGTAATCTCAGTATGTAGAGCTGTATGAGATCTGTATTTTAATGTGGACAGTCACCGCTGTAATCTTGGTATGTAGAGCTGTATGAGATCTGTATTTTAATGTGGACAGTCACCACTGTAATCTTAGTATCTAGAGCTGCATGAGATCCTTCATTGAAACGTCAACAGTCACCGCTGTAATCTCAGTATGTAGAGCTGTATGAGATCTGTATTTTAATGTGGACAGTCACCGCTGTAATCTCAGTATGTAGAGCTGTATGAGATCTGTATTTTAATGTGGACAGTCACCGCTGTAATCTCAGTCTGTAGAGCTGTATGAGATCTGTATTTTAATGTGGACAGTCACCGCTGTAATCTCAGTATCTAGAGCTGTATTATTACATGCTGGCAATGGATCATGCATGTACATGTTAGTGATCTCTGCAACACTTCCCCCCCCCCCAAACTAGACAGACAAAAGACATTAAAAGAAAATGCCAAGAATTTCAGGGAGGTCGAGTGAATGTATGTGAACTCTTACAATACAGTTTCAAGCCTTTTGGATATTTTATTTTCACATTGAACAACCAGAGCTGTTTTTCACATGGTCAAAACATGAACCACGGTGGATGATTATATGAAATATTTAGTATAAAACTTACCTGTGGTGGGGTTGATTCTAAAAGCTCCATTGGTGTTGCCAGACACTATAGCATATGTGAATATCCCATACTGACCAGAGTCTCTGTCTTCAGCAGAAACTGATGTGACAATCAAGTCTTGCTGGGAGTATTCAAAGATATCAACTGTAAGGAAGGAGAAAAATAATGAGGGAATCATTTCCAACAGGATAAGAAAAAACATCTACCAAACATTGCACTGGCTAGAATACTTACATCTGAGACCCTCTTACACTGGTCTCATCACAACTAATGCATAACTATGAATCTTGACATCCAGTTACCTTTTACCATTGACCTATTATAGTTATCAACTACCTTCCTCCACACAAATTATCATACCCCTCCTTCACCCACCTGCCACCTGTTTGCCTGCTCTACTTAACTTAATAGTTCCAAAAATGTTTTCTATAGTAAATTTTATTTCTTGCCATCCTTCAAACCATGTTCAAAGTTCATCTTTGATGCGGTGCTATAAAAAGTTCAATTTATTATTATAATCATCGTTGTTATTGTAGCCTGGTCTACTTCTGGTGTGGATTTCTTTGACTAAAAAAAACCTTTAATAGTATCTCTACATCATTTGAGATCAGTATGATAATCCCTCTATGGTGCTTGCAACATGTGAGGGTAAAAGCAAGGGCTGCATTGCAATTTGGGGCATTCAGTAATCAAATTACTACATTGTAGCAGATACACCATTGCACTATACAACATCTCTAAAAGACTGTCAGGTATGGCAAACAAGTCCTTGTCAAGGAATTACTACAAGCTGACAGTTCACCATCTGAGCAAGTTTTGTCTACCAACAGGTAAGCAGTAGGAACTTAGCCCATGTACACTAGGTGTCTCCAGTTTCATATATCCCTACCGATACTTTACCAGGGACTTGTCACCTAAATTCTTTAAGAATCTATAAACATTTGTTAAAAACTCAATCTTGTACACACCCTCTTAAAATAAAACATGCACTGTTTGAGGGGTTTTTTTCTTTTTCTACAGGACTTCACGATGAATTGAAACCAGCACTTCTCAGTGATGATGTATGCTTAGAGGCATTTGGCTACTTCACAGAAGCTATTTAGCAACACTCTATGCTAGCTGGATAACAAAGTTTGTAATTTTAAGTGCTCTCAAGAACACTGCAACTTAAATTTCCCAAATTCCTTTCAAATGGTTCTCACCAGCCTGTACAGTATCTTAGATTAGGTATGTTGCTAAGTTATTTACTACACACCTGCTTTTGTTCCATTGCACTGAATCACATTTGGCAGGATTTGTTACAAATGAATTTTCGCACAAATTCTACATTTGTTCCAAGCCACAAGAATATACCACTGCAGCTCTAACTCGCTGCCACACTCTCTTCTAGCTTGTTTTAATAATTTCCAAGAATATTTTTTTCCCTCCATGTGTTTCTCCCGTAGTCCCTCCCACTCCCACATGCCCTCTCCGCCTCTCTTCACCTCTTTTCCACTCAGAAATAAGATCAGAGAGGGGGGTGCTACTCTATACAATTACAGTCTGTTTGCTCAAATCTCCATCATCACAAGATACAAACAATGACAGTTCCATGCACATTGTGTCCTATGGTGTGAAATTTACCACTGAGGTACACAGGCTATTTTCACAACTGAGATTTTTGACACGTACATACTGTTTTCCTAACACAAAAAGTTAACATTGCATAATTCACAGGCAGGTTCCATACTGTAGGGGCAGTATGTCAACTTGTGGAGTAATCAGTTCTGGTAGGTAGGCCTACCTCTGTTGATCAGTAACTCCCGTATTATTAACTTTGCCAAAGTTCTTTGATACATTACTAAAATCATTCAAGTTTGACTTGTTAATGGTTCTCCCAAACACTAAAGCAGAACCTACAATGTTCTACACAAGTCAATACCAAACACTGAATGAAAACACGGAACAAATTATTCTCATGGTCTGTGAATTGCGACAAAAAGTACGACCAGAGAGATAAATAGACAGCCTGGGATGGAGGTACAGTTGTGAAGTTGTAGCACCTTTTAACAGTAATACAATGAGGCTGAAGATACCTGTAAGCTTCCTCCCTAGTTGGCAGTGATCCAAAAAAGCAAATAATGAGGTTCAATCCACAAAGGGAACTTCACAAAATTTGCATACTTTATTGTTGTCTTAATTCTTCTCCAGCCTTTAGTTATTTGCCTCCTGTCTAAAAAGGAATACTGATCTAACATAGAGCCTGAAGCAGGTTGTAACAGTGAGTAGCCTCAGACAAAGATTCATTGACTTCCAGTAATCTCATCTGGTAAAACTTACAGAGAGAAGTAGCCCGACTACCTTTAAGATTGTTCATAAGATATCAAACTAATTACAAAATTTGCATAGCACTAAGTATATTTTAAAGGCTGTATTGCATCACCCTAAGCTATATTTTTACCTCCCTGAAAGGAAAATTCTCAACTGGTTCTAAGTTACAGTACTCTTAGATTGCCAGCAAGTTCGAATGATGCAGAGCAGCTTGTATTACACAGCGTACACAGGGATCCATTGTTTTGATTACACATGTGGAGGAATGTAAGACAGGCTGAGGGAGGGACTAGAGGTGGGTGGTTGGGAGAATTTAAACTGTCTGGGGTGATGCATTACAGCCTTTAAAATTTACTTTGACAATGGTCTATCTTCCAATACTATTTCTGCAGCTCAAGAATCCTGAACTTTGGTAAAATACTGTGTAATAAAACCATTCAGTCCATGCAATTGTCATTATTAATTACAATATATTCACATGAAGGTTCCATCATTACTATGCATGAAGTAATTGTCTGCGATGTCAAGTCTCACATGTACGTTGATCGACAAACGTTACTACTTGTGTTTACGATGTCATCTGTCCGTACCTGCATACGACTCCGGATAGAACTCCGGAGCATTGTCGTTGACATCTCGCAACAAGACCTGCACCGGCACCACCGACGAGAGACCGCCCCCATCTGCAGCTCTGATTTGAAAATCATATGATGTGACACCATTGTCACGATCCAGCTCCTTAGTGGTGCATAAGTTACCGCTGTTAGAGTCTACTGAGAATTGAGACAGAGTCCCTTGAACTGCATCGATGGAGTAAGTCACCTGACCTGCCTCATCTGCATCAGCATCAGTAGCTTGAACCTGTAAAAGAGATACAAAACAGGGAGGCATGTCAAAATGGTGCAGCGAGATAAAACCAGGAAAACTTGTCAAAAAGATGCATCGAGATACAAATGGGGAGATGTGTTAAAATCATTCCAAAAGATACATACAGGGAGACATGTCAAAAAAATACTGAGAGACCTGACAAAGTGATAACTCAAAACAATGGTAGCCAGCCTTTCTTTACTTGTGTCACAATATAAGTATTCCTTGTCATTGCATTTAGGAATCTCAAAATATCGCAACATTTGCACTTCATACCTCTTTGGAATTAGAAACACGACTATGCATAACAAAGAGTTGATCATAATGTGAATTTCTAAATCCCACACAAAATCACTTTGCTATTTCCATCATATTTAGTTCACAGTGAGAGTGTAATTAAGATTTTAAAATGCAGGATCTGGATTCATCCAACTGTGTGTTTTGGTTAGCAAAAACTAAATCACTTTCACATAAACACAGTAGAGTGGGTTGTCAACACGGTAGTTGCAATTACAATTTAAGTGCTGGCTAATTGTGCCTCACCCTATCTCCCCCCCCCCCCCCCCCCCATGGAATCTATACCATTATTCATATTCATTTCTCTTCCTCTTTTAAAATTCAGCCGAGTGCTCGTCCAGTACTGTAGGCTACTGTATGAGTGTTAAAGCTATGACTAAGCCTGCAGTATGATTATACTCCTACAGATATGTCTGTGTGTTATGATTTCAGTGCATTTTGTATTTTGAGGATCACAATGCTAAAAATCAAATTCACATACTTAATTCATGGTCAAACAATATGTTGTCTGTCATAAGTTGTAATTTTTACTAGACTCTTTTTCTGAAGTTGATAAGTTTAGTGCTGGTTGAAGCCAGCAACTTTACACTCTACGCCAGTCAGCAAGAGCTTGTCCCAGTAAGGCCCGATTGGCATGGTGACATGCCCAGTTGCAATAGTACAGAGTGTATGTCAGTCAATGCAGCAATAGGGTACAAAATATCTGGAGCCGATGGCATCTGCATGGCCATCACAGCATTCCCACAGTTACACGCTGTACGGAGGAGTCTACTATGATATATGTCTAATTGCTACAACGAACACAGAAACCAAACAAGTTAGAAGTTGCTGTTATAATCCCACAGTGACCAATATAGATAAGATAGGGAGACACCTTCAGGGGTGACTCTGAGGCCATTGCAGATCCTCTGTCGCAATCACAGGTATCTTCTGATTTGGGGTGGGGGTATGGCCACTGCATACTAGTAAATGTAGAGCAAATGTAACTGAAGCATTGCTAAGTAACTGCACATGACTTGCATGCAACTGTAGTTTACCTGTTCTCAATAGACAGGGGCATAACAACATCCTAACCATGTTCCACCTCATAGAAGGGAATGTTGTAAACACACTATCAAATGGAATGTTCCCATTATCAACCTCTAAATCATAAATTCATAACCTCAAAGCCAACACTATCTAAAAAGTGAGCTCCCAGAGGTCATTGGATGAAAGATGTTAAGAACCACATGAATACCACATTTACCTCAACCCCAAGTTCAGCTCATGAATGTAAACTGCCTCCAGGAATAGACAGCACTGTATCCCTCCTACCTGCATTCACAGTTTACAACTGTAAAGGTTAAAGGTTAAAGATATTCTCATATTTTTAAATGACACTTCTGCGTTACATGTGCTAGTACTCCTCTTACAGCTCTCATTGTTTGGATGAGAGAAGTTTTTCATCACTAGAAGCAAACAAATCATATAACATTCATCCACATTCATTAATTAAAAAAAAGAAAGCTTACTTTTGTTTTTCGTCTGATGTTTTATTTAAAACCATAAGAAGTCTCTCACTGTCATTCAGTTTTGACTAACTACGTAAACAGGAAACCAATACTGACTGATGTTTCTACTGGTTACATAACCTAGCCCTGTCACCAAAATGGATGTTATATACCCCACTAGGTCACTCATTGAATTAGTTTACATCAAAAACTACCTGAATTAATATATATGTAAGGTTTTCTCAAGGGACACAGTTTACTACTCAAATGCAAGACTGACAGAAAAATTATTCCACTGTCAGCTTCTGGTAAGGAAATAATGTTTGTTTTATCTCAAGTCTAAGACTGGGATTCTTATCGAAACTTGTCCGTTTTTACTCTTTTTCAAAGTTGACCTTTCACAAACCTATCTGCTGAAAGGAAGGTAAGAATTTCTAAGTTATATGAAACACATGTATGGATCTCAGTAGTGTGTGGTTGATTGGCGCATGTATGTGACTGTAAGGTCAACTTATAGGAGGATGGAACTAACAAATACTCTTTTGGAGGGTATTAGCTCAATGAACAGGGCAAATACACAATCACCCACAAACACTGTAAAAAGAATCCTACAGGTAACTTCTATGGGATCCTCAGAATTCACAAAACAGTCAGGGAAACCATTCTTAATGAGAAACTGAACTAAAACAAAACTAAAACAACTGTTCAATGGATGGCTTTAGAGAGAGATACAGTGGGCCAAATGGAAGATGACCACTCTTGAGGACAAAGAAATGAGAGGAACGGAATGTTACCAAATAGAATGGAAAACTAGGAGTTAGAGGAAGGAAGTCAAACCCTATGGAGGAAGGCAAGTTAAAATAATGAACAGAGGAAGGGAAAGTTAAATGGATGAAGGGGAGTTCAATGGATCGAGAAAGAGTAGTGAGAGTACATGTGACGAGAAAAATACATTTTCGAATATTGACCGAATTTTTCATTAAAAATGTTGAAAATAGTCAAAACTGTCATGAAAATCCATCAAACAATGACCATTTTACAAATTTCTCTTTAACAATTGCATTATGAATAAACATATGCCAAATACACAAATTTGTGACGTCCAGGGAGGGACTAACCTGATGTGCCGTATGTCATCCCTTGTTTACTTAACATTCATTTCAAGGACAACTGAGAATTTAACATGCCCTGAGGGTTTATTTTGGAAGCACGTATTGCCTTCTTTTGAAATATTGATATTACTTACTAATGTGAAACCCAATAATTAAGAGACAACATGTAAGGGCCTAACAAAAGAAATACTGACCCTACATAATCTATTTTGCATTTTCGTCAAACTTTGAAAAGCCATATCTCAAAAATGGTGATAGATAGAAACAAAATTCCAATGGATTATCACTCAGGATTTCACTCTGCAACTTTTGAAAGAAGCTAACTAGAACTACAGTACATGCATGTCTTTAAATGGATGGAGAAAAGGGAATGAAGGGGGAGTTAAAATAACAGATGATGGGAAATTAAATGGAGGAAGGGGAATGGAAGAAGTGGAGTGAAATGAAGGGAGGGGATTTAAATGGATGGAAGGACGGCAGTTAAATGGATGAAGGCAAGGAGGGAGTTAAATGAGTAGGAAAGGGGAGTTAAAATAAAGGATGGAGGAAGAAGTGTTATCTTCACTTCCAATGAGATATATGGTAGGCTATATCAGAAGTGGATATCAAAGGGATGTGCTAAAACATCAGAAAGCATTGAGCAACCAGCCCAGGAGACAGTGTGACTGGAACTGAATGCACATTATGTGGAGACAGTCAAGTAAAAAGCACACTTAATACACAGCAATGTCACTGCAAAAGAAGCACTTGGTCAGTCCACATTGTACAAACATCTTAGCAATGTCCAAATATAGCAGGCAAAGAGAGTCATAAAATGCAGGCATTCCAGTGAGGCACAATATGGGTATTGGGGAAGAGGTACACTTTGGGTACATGGAGGTACAAAGTGGGTGGTAAGGGGAGAGGTACACTGTAGGTGATAAGGGGAGAGGTACAATGTGGGTGATAAGGAGGAGACCTGTACAATGTGGGTGATAAGGAGGAGAGGTACAATGTGGGTGATAAGTGGAGAGGTATAATGTGGGTGATAAGGGGAGTGGTCAAATGTGTGTGGTAAGGGGAGAGGTACAATGTGGGTAGTAAGGAGAGAGTTACAATGTAGGTGATAAGGGGAGAGGTGCCATGTGAGTGGAAAGGGGAGAGGTGCAATGTGGGTGATAAGGGGAGAGGTACAATTTGGGCAGTCAGTGGAGAGGTACAATGTGGGTGTTAAAGGGTGAAGTACAGTGTGGTTGGTAAGGGGAAAGGTGTAATATATGCAAGATCCGAAGAAAGAGACGTACAATATGGAAAAGTTGACAGGTTCCCTTTAACATATAGGTCATAATGAAAGTTGCTCTACTTACAGGTTTCAAAAACATGTTAATACAAAGCTAGAAAGATCCATAAAAACATTCCTGTTAAGTAATGGCACACAACCGTGTACCTATTGCATTGCCTCTATACTGAATGCATGGGTGATTACTAAAAGCAAGTGTATGAATACACTTATGATATATTCCCACACTATATGGAAGTATGTGGGATTGTGGCTAACAAAAAAAAACTTGTCTTTTTCTTTCAAATGGAGGCCTATGAGAACACAATGAAGCTATTTAATCACAAACACAGAAGTACCAATTGTTGAGGGGGCTAAGTTATTCAACAAACAGAAGGTGTTTACAGCTGTCTTCCATGGCACTGTCCAAAAGTTAAATAATAAAACCAGGGTATGCCATCTACAGAGCTTTAACTACAAATGGAAGAACAAATTGGTTTCAAAAGAATAACAATTTACAGAAAGTGGAACGAAATAATAAAGTAAAAGCTTTAAAGCATTAAACTCTGAAAGAATCTAAATCAGGGTTTCATATACAAAGAAGTGTTTGGCAAAGAAGAGCTAACTGCTGACAATGAAATCCATAGATCCAAATTAAACAGTCACTCTATACAAAGTGCTTCCAGTTGAGATTGAAACACTGCATGCATGAGAATAGCTTTTCACCTATTACCCAGTTTGAAGACTGAGTGAGTCACCCCCAGACAGCAACATGTGAAACACTGTTTGTCAGATGAAGGCAACTTGATATATGGTATGCCAAGTTTCAGTAAGAGAGGGTAGTGAGGGGTAAAGATAGGGTTGATAGTGAGGAGTACCTCTTGAGTGAAGAAAGGAAGGTGAGGGGTGAAGCAACATTAAATACACTACTTTTTTCAATTAATGGTGAAAACCATCTTAATCGCATATATTTTGTTTCACGGTGGTGGATTTTCAAAGAAATTTCTACATAAGTGGTGCAATGCAGTATGGGAACTCTGTGATGTCATAATTACATATAACTGAATTTCGTTTGTACTTCTTTTTAAGTTTCAACAGAATTAAAAGAAACAGCAGAATAATTTAAGAGTTATGACCTTTCTTTTCACAATACAGCTAAATATACAGTAAACTGATGTTATTTTTTACTGGTGTCAAATTTCAAGGTCAAATACTCAATTCAACTTCAAAGAACAACAAAGACTTTTGCAGTTCTGCTGGTGTTACATAATACTTACCAAGAGCAGTATTTCTTCATATATCAATACCATGAGTTACAACCAAAATATTGGGATGGGTTTGAAGTGATAACAGGGGAAAAAAATGTGGTCTTCGATAAATGAACTACTCAAGTTGTCACTGGAATACTAATTTGAATTGTTCATCTTCTGGTTGCAGCAGGCACAAACCTTACCCTTGACTTTTTTGTCAAATCTGCGAGCTCCCTCACCTTGGGGGGTACCAAAACTTAAATTACAAAGCTGGAGTTTCTACGGTGGACATTCTAGTGGACACGCCTATCATTCGCCTCTATGAGATTTCATTGTCTTTTCTTTTAGCGTTCAATCCATACGTCAATTTTGTTTCGGGAATTCTACTCGTATGAGCATATGTTTTCTACTTATCCTTATGTAGATACGCTTATTCGTTGTGTGGTAACTATTTCTCACTGTTTCTCCTTTGGAAAGTAGAAGTACACCAGGAAAGCTACAATGTCCCTTAAAACAGAACCAGGAACAGGTTAGAAATTACCTATTTTTCAATAAATTAAACCACCAAACACCAAAGTTTGCTAGTCCACTGTTGAAACCATTGATAAAATGATATTACAAGTCAATACCATACCACAGCATCACAACCACTGAAATAAAGAGGATAACCACAACCAATGGATGTATGGAAATACCATCTCAATGTGCAGGTGTCTTATAACAAGACTCTACTTGAGGTCACCCTATGCTGATCACCCCCTGTAGCTTTACTCCCCTCTGTCTCAAATGATATCATCCAAGTTTGAGCAATGGTGTATGTAGCTGACGAAAATATCAAATAGGGAAAATACTTCCACTCTGCTGCTATGGCTACTAAAAAAATGGATACAGACTAAACACTTCAGTTGTAGCAGTTGCCCCAAGGGGTAAAAGAATTTCATTTTCAGCAGTTTTTGAAAATAAAATTAACGCTCTACCCAACTTATGGTGGGTTTCACCAAAACAGGCTTTTAGATCTTCCAGTTGTGGTTTGAGGGTAAAAGATAATTCCCTAGCATATGACTCACACTAATTATCTCTGCTAGTCTCCAATAAAGGCTTTTTGGGAGTCTGAATATATCCTCAAGAATCTTATATATTCTTACATTATAGCAAATGCAATTTGAAGATTAATCTGAGAGGCCGCAGCCAGTCATATCTAAGCTTCGAAGACACACTTACATGCCTTGTACAGGAAGGTCCAATGAATTTGGTGACGAATAGCAAATATGACTGACACAGAATGAAACCCTATGTAAAGCACTGGTTTATTCTATCACTCTAAAATCCTATATGGAAAACCACATGACTTATTAAACTTGTTTTCTAATGACGCAACAGAAAGTCCTAAATCTTTCTCCCACATTATCAATCACAAAGTTACAACCAACTCTTAGAATCCTTCAACTGTTCAAAGCTCAGGTGGCAATGCATTCAAATGTAAACCTGTTTACCGAAACGGTTGCTAGGTTTCACAAATAATTCATTGTGGATGCTCCAACAATTGGTAGCATGCAAACTGCATGACACATAGAAATAAATGAAAGCTTAGGAACAGGATCAACTGAAAGTTTGCAAAATATTGGACCCCCTGTGGACATATGAATGAGCAACTGATTGAAAATTTTTATCACAATTTCTTCTTTATCAGACAAATTTTTATCACAATTTCTTCTTTATCAGACACTGGTGTAATCAAGCAATAGTGAAAGAAATTGCTAACGGGACTGACGCTTCATTGACGGAATTAATACCAGTCAGTGACTATAATGAGAATTACACTGGTTCAACTACAAAATCAGACAATTATCCACTGTACTTACGGTGATTAACTAAATACAAGATTTGAAATGCTTCCTTAAGGAAAAATGCAGATGCTTTTCATGTACGCAGTGAGTGCACAACTTACAAGAACAAAACTCAGCGTGGTTTATACTTTAGTGTTCATTGAATTTAGTTCAGCCTTTCCAATTTTTGCCTCTAAATGGCATTCTGATGTAATGAGAGTGTTTCCTAAAATATGAATTTGCGGGTCAATTTGTGACCTGGGTAAAAATCAATCACTATTTACTGTGCACCTATTGACAGATTGGAACTAAAACTCAACCAGAACTCTGACACAAAACAGTTTTGCCCTCACACAAACAACCACAAATATGATATGATAGTATTAAACAGTTGTTATTTTCTTTCTCTCCGAGAAAATTTTATTCCAGAGAGAAAAAGGTTTCCATAGACCTGGTAATGAAGATTCCTTTGATCACAAAACACTTGGAAAGATCTGAAAAGTGTGTGTGTCTGATTCAGTCACACTGAGGTAATTGTGGTCAAATACATGACAGGTTTATCTGTCCCTTCCTAAAATCTTGCAAACCACAAAAACTAAAACTTGCTGAAGAAGGAATGGGCAAAAAAACATGTAAGTGTTATAGCTTCAGTGAGTTCTGCAGGATGGAAGACAAGGAATGAACTAATGTGACCACTGGCTGACCTCTGACTTCTGTGCTACATTCCAATTGTATGTCTCAGTATGATCAGCTGGTACATGCAGTGATTGACCAGTTCAAAGATTACTATGTAAGTGACTACCTTGATAAATATGACAGGATATTACAGTGAAGAGTGTAGTCAAATTCTGTAACTTCACAATACCACAATTTTCCTTTTTTTGCTTTCCCCCAAAAATGTCCAAAGATCATCATAAGTTCCTCATTTAACATTTTTTTTTCATACTTCCTTAAAAGGGGAAGACATTATTATAGATAGGTTTGTGAGGATTATGAATAGTGCAAACACACAGCAATGCTTACAATTAGCATAATAAGTCAATTTCAAATATAATAATTATGAAATCTGTAAAAAGTTTTTGAATTTTTGACCCTCACTTGCACTGGCTGTGAGCATATGAATTACTAATGTGAAAAGTGCCTTAATTTACAAAAACCAACTAGAGCCATTCCTTACTTGCTCATTAAAGTTCCTTTGAACGTGACACATGGAGATCCTCTTAGTCTGACCATTTTTCATTAGCATGTGGAGGAAACTTAAGTTGAGGTTTAGGAAGATTTAGAGAATTTCATAAAATAACTCAGTGTGCCTCTTTAAAATCTCAATACTGGTGGTTCATGCGCAACTTGCAAATGTCGATCCACTACATTGTACAGTTGGTTGTATGATGAGATGGATCAACTACATGGTCTCTGTTATAAAGATCATCCTTCATCATGAGATAAATCAACTATGGTCTCTGTTATCAACATCATCCACCATCTCACATCTTCTCCTGGAAGTTAAACAGAATCATTTTAACTCTTCTACAAAGTAACTGAATGTTGTTTTTGTTCTTCTGTTTCTTACATACATGTACGAACGTGTTGCATGTGTGGGTATATAGGATTACCAATGAAGTTACGTTGGATAATTTCCTAAAGATGGCATCTGAATGCAGCAATTGTTCCTTTTAATTAACATTTTCTGCTCCAAACATTAGCACCATGAATCATTAATGTTCAGTTAAAACACTGTAATTAGCTCAATGTCTGCACATTTCTTAGCTGAGGGGCAAAGAAAAATGTGCTGAAAGGTTGTGTGACATGAAAATGAGCGTTTGGAACATTGGCTGTACTAATTATTATAAATGTTAAAGATAGCCACAGATCCCATGAAATACTGATGATTTTTCACACAAATTCCTATCACACGTGAATCATGAATAAACACTGACTTTATGCAAATTTATGATGTCAGAGAGAGAGACTCCAATGAAATGTCTTATGTTAACTTATGTTTACTTAACCTTTATTTTAAGGACAATTCGGAATTTTCTATGCTCCGAGGATTTTGTTTTGGAAGCATGTTTTTTTTTTCTTTAAAAATACTGTATTGATGTCACTTACCAATGTGAAACCCAAAAATTTATCTGTACAGGATATCAAATATAGGCCTACCAAAAGAACTACTGACACTTTATTTCAAAAACAGTAATAATAAAGGCCTAACAAAAGAAATACACAATATTTCAAGAACAGTAATAGATAAAAACACAATTCCAATGGAATTTCATTCAGGATTTCACTCTCCAACTTTTGAGTATTTAAAGACAGCTCTTTTTCAGATACTTGTCACACAGCATTTAAATCATTTTCTACAGTTTCACAAGTCTTCACTAAGAAGCAAGCTCACATCAAAGCACGTTCACATCAAAAGCAAGAGATTAACAGTCCAAGATGAATTTAAAGAAAAGTGATCTTCGTCTGATCTAGTTAATCTTTGAAGGTCAATATTAAAGGAAAGTAACCACAGTCTCCAAACGTTACCTCTGAGATCTGCTGGAGTCAACTTCTTGTCTATGATAAAATAACAGTACTCCCTGATACCACATATCCCTCCACATTGAACTATTATTTTCACACATCATATGACCTTTATTTCTTAGGTTATATTTTCTGTCAAACATCATAACATTTTGGCATTCCCATTAAACCCTAGAGGACTAAACCAAAGTATCACAGTTGGTGAAATACATTCCACTTTTCACTAGCCTAAAGCAATCTGAAAAACTTCATGACAACAAAGTGCTTGAAATACTCAAGTCTCTTTGAAGATCACAATTTTGGCTTAAGTTAAATGTTTACATGACAAGACAACTTAAATCTCACTAATAGGAGTCAATCTTCTAACTTTGCTCTTGGCAAAATTTGAGTCATTACTCTCAAAAGATGATAATTAATTCCCCAAAGAGAGGGATAACTAATTATGCCCATTTGAGAATGATAAACTTTGGCATACCTCCCTAAATGTTCCCTGCTTATAGGGTAAATATGTTTGTTTAAGTTCAGGGTCATTGACTCATGTGAACCACAGAGGGAGGGTTTTAGTTCTGACTGTCCCCCATACAGAAATTCTGCTAACCCAAACTATTTTTACTGGTAAAATTAAGTCCCACATGTATCACTCAGTCTGTGATACAACTGAGTACATTACAGCCTAAGTTTGCTTTCAAATTTGTTTATCTTTGTAGAATACCCATCAAGTTGTAAATTGGTAAATGTTGACAGAAGCAATGTTATTTAAAAAATTCATGCTGTATACCACACAATGAAAAATTACACACTTATTACTATGGCTCTCTAATCATTTTGAAGATAATAGTCCACGATCAGTAGCGGTTTATTTTGTCAATATTAGTATCAGAGCACTACTTTGCTAATATCAAACCGTTTGTAAATACTTTCAAACTGCTTAACCCTTGTCGTGACTATTTTCTCACTACACTCTGTCTACAATGTGAATTTTATGTCACTTTCTGTGATTGGTTGATACTCAAGTCATATGGATTTTTAAAGCATTCATGACTAGATAAGACAACATAACACCAATGACATGCTGACCGATGAAGCCTTAAACTCATTGTTTTATGTGTTACCCATACAGCATCCTCCCACCATACTACCTGTGAGCGGCCATTCTAACTCCTTAATATTATGAAGCATCTTTTGATATCTGAACAACAACAGGATATTTCCACCTCAGTTTCTTCCAATTGGATTTCAAGGTTTATCATCTGAGGGAGAATGAATGACTGAAAGAGTTTTATTGAACTGCTAACTATTATTGATAGATTAATGCTACATCCCACTCCTAGATATCTAAAAGAGTTTCATCATAAAAGACTCTCCCCTCAAAAGATGCACTACAGTTTACACAATGGACACTGGGATTTTGTGAAAGGATGAACATCGCTACGGCAACCAAAGCAGCCATCTTGGAATTTCAAAGAGAATGAACAAACACAATTGATAAAGTGAGCTGTAAGTGTGTGCTTCTATTGTTTGAGGTTTTCATTCTTTTTCTCTATGTTGGTTCAACAGGAAGAATAGGGAGGGTCAACAGGCATGGTGCATTGGATCTATCAATGTAGAGAAGCCTAGTAAGTGTTCAGTTGAGTAGCTTTTAGACCCATTTAATGCACAATACAATTTGGAAGACTAAATTGAATTGAGTAGCTGAGCAGGACACACAGCAATTTCATCAAGATTAAAGCAGATACATTTTAAGGTCATCTTAGTAATTTCAAAATAAAAGCTAAGATTTACATTCTCCTGTCATGACAAATTAATCTTTTCTTTTTAACAGACCAAGTTGTCCTTGACTCCTTAGACCTAAACATCAAGAGACTTGAGGGACAAAGTGCCTCAATTATTTCAAAAGCCTAAAAAGAAAAGAATTAATCAAAGCAACAACACTTTTATGAAACAACAAAAGTTACTTTCCACTACAACTTGTTTCTGTTGTTACCAGCTACTGATTATACGCTATGGCCTCTTGAACTCTAAATTTTACATCTGAGAATAATCATAGCTCATCAAGTGGTTCGGTATACAATTGCCAAGTACATACTTAACAGACTACTCACTTTGTTTATTGATGCAATGAAAATACTTCAAGCTGTACTGCTAACATTGTGTCCAACCGCAGTTTAAAATTTCATTGTGTAAACATAGCCAGAAGCATGTAATAGTGTTCATGCATATATCTACCAACTTCATTAGAGACAGATTTATAAATTAGAAAATGTCAGTGTCACAGTGTTAGAATTCAGTACATGTGCATATCAATGTCAGCTATGGTCTGACCGACTTAATTTTTCTCAATGAACTTTGTTTGATAGACCTAGGGGCAGTGGAACAAAATGCCAGAAGCAACGACGAAGTTGGAAACAGCAGCAACCAAGTTATGAACACAACTAGCAAAACAAAACGTATGCAGGTACATATTCACCAGCAGAAATATGGGAAGCGAGCAATGGTCTCAATTTTCAGTATTCAGCACCTAACTTTAACCTTCAAAGTTTCTTTTTGACCTCAGTCTAACAAGATACAAACGAGCATGGCAATTGGTAAAGGATGAACAGATCATAGTAAACAGGTTCCAGACATTACACTTTCAAATTCTGTTCTCTTCACACAATTGAACACTTTGAGAATTTAGTACAATCTTGAAAGGTTTACTGATCATCATCAGCATGGTCAACAAGATTTATAGTAGTTGTTGGAGACTAGCTAGCGATCAGCGATATGTGTCATACATTCTGGTTACAATGAAAATCAGCAAATTGTCCTTCTCTAAGTATTCAACTGGCCAGAATGCCAACAAAAGTTAGACCACTCCCTTGGAAGATTGCGTAAAAACATAGTACAGTATGGAAAATATGAAAAGTAAAATTAACACAATGGGGGTTACGTGTTAAAAACAAAGTGTATCACATCTACATACAACAAAAAGCTTTAAAACCTGTTATCAGAATAACATGTCTCTCTTGAACCATTAAAGACAGTAGTACCACATATTCAACCTGACTACACACAAGCACCAACAGCATGTGCAACAGATAAGACTTTAAACAAACAAAACCTTGCCATCTTTCTCTTCTTGCAAAGCTTTTATCCAAACTCCTAAAAAATTCTCGAAGTCAAAGGACCAATCAACTCCCAAAAATGCTGCAAAGTTTAAAGACAGGCCAGCAGAATAAATGGTAAGTTATTCTTCAACCCTATCAGAGTCTCTATCTTTCTGTTTGTTGACACCTGCATCTGTTCTTTTGAGGAAAACAGGACAAAGACCCTGTTTTAGATATTGAATGAAAGAAGAGGAAGAGGCATTAAATAACCAGAGAGATGTATTCACTGAATGCAATATGCTTAGGGTTCAAGTTGTATTTTCAATTGGTAGAGGGTGGGCAGGGGTGGGAAAGGCGTGAGGAGGAGAGTTAATTTTGGAATGGCTGCATAAACTAACAGACAGATCATTCTAATAAATAGAGATGAAGTAATGCACAGAGGAGAGTAATGCTAACTTTTAGACAAGTCCAGCTAAACTATTGCAAGATGTTATAGTCTCACTAGCACAGTGTTTCTCAAAGCGGTCCCTACTGCCCGGCCACTAAGAAGTTACAGGTGAGATCCACAGAGTGGATGAGGAACAGGGGCCACTGGGCCTTATTTGAGGATCAATGGTGACTTCACCTTTCATACTACTGAATGAGCAACATTTGGGCTCCCTACACCATTTTCACAGTATGTCCGCCTTTGGCAGGTTTTTGCTGTTATTGCAAATGACTACAAAGTCACAACAGACTCTACATACAAAGTGCACATAAGACACTTATCTCAATTATTTTAGCATTCTTCTGGCATTACTACTGATTTTATTTTGATAGAACTACTACTAATTACCATATTATGTCATAATATTTAAAGCTGACATCCTGTTTCTGTGTTTCAGTGTGTTATCAGTACCACCCAAAACATAAAAGTTCAGTTTCAGGTCTTAACTTTAAAAGAAGAGAGACTGTTTAAGGTGAAGGTACTTACATGAAGACTTACATTTATAAACAACAAAGTCTACATGCCTGTTCAGTAATTATTAATACTTAGAACATTCTACTATTTCAGTCAAATAGTTTAGAGTTTAGGAAGTGAAAGAAAAAATCTTTAAGATTGCCCTTCCTGTTTTTAAGATTGAAGCATAAAAACATTAAGCACCGCCAAGCATTATTTGATGAGAAGCAATTTACCATGAAATTAAAGTAACCAATGCAACTTGAACGTGTAAGTACAATGACACCAAATATTACAATTCAACTCTGAAAGGTCAGCTTGTTTTCTTGACACTTTACATAATACTACTGCTTACAGTAAATAGTAATATGAGAGACATATACCTGAATGTCACTGAATACCAGTTAATGAGATGTTTCAACTCGAAGAATAACGTTTTCACAACCTGGGTGGAAACTGTCACTAACTATGTAATATTACTAAATTGAAATATTCCATGTTGCGTTCATGAGACTTTACCAAAGTGGACAGTAGTCCATTTTCATAAATCCCTTGTTCATATTCTATTTATACCCAAAATGGATCAACAAAAATTAACCAACACAGGTAAATCATCTTTATTAACCAAATTCGTAAATATTCCTACTTTAATATCTGCTTAATACACGGCAGAGTAGGTATATCAAGGAACCAGTGGTTGTTATTTTACAATCATACAAGGTCATTGAGTAATATTTCTTAAATACATTTACATAATTTGTAGAGTTCTGATATTATGTAATCCAGATGTCTGTGCTTACAGTTGTTATGCAAGTAGTGATCATCCTTATCGAGCCAGATACGTTACAAAACGGCGCCTTAAAATATCAGACCCTGACTCTGTCTGGATTCACATTACAAAATTCATTGCCTTTACAAGTTTCCATTGAGCATTCCAATGGTAACAAGGCTTTTAAAATATTCATCCAGAAGTACTAGAGTCTCAGTTTTTTTGGAGATATTTACTGCAAGAACATTTGCTTGAAGGAGAATTAGAGGCCAAGCAACAAGCCTCCTCTGCAACAATGTAACCTCATACCTTGTATCAATCATCTATGCCCCAGTGCAGAGGACTCTATGTACCTCTTCACTGAGTTCTATTGAACTTTTTTTCTTTTCTTTTTTTCAATAGTTCAATACTTGTCCAGTGAGCTCAACAAACTTTTGAAAGGAACCATTCAGAATAATCCATCCATTACAAAAAGAGTTGAATGTCCATACTGACACTAAGTACAATGCATGCTATTGTCAAATTGTCTACAATCTCCATCCTCACACCACTATTTTGATGATTTTTACTTTGCTCACATCTGATATGAAATCATTTTGCAGATACTGAACTATATCATATCTTGCATGTGATACTCTCATCACACATGTCAGACCCGTCTAAAATAAAACCTTCTTATGAGGTGTTTATAAGGTGGACATGGGACATTTATTACTCTGTCAGTTGAAGGAGAGAGTTGACAAATTAGGAGAGAGAGAAGGAAAGAGTTGACAAAATTATTATAAAAATATTTTGTCATTTTATGGCAGCAGTAAAACACATGTCCATAATTTCAAGGGCCACCAGTGCAGTCATTCACTCTGATTTTATGGGACAATTGGCACTTGCCTGTATCATTAGACTTCTGGAAGCTGATTAGTTTAAAGGCCCCCTAGAGGACACCATTCATCACAACAGAAAATAAAATCAAGTGTTTTGCTACCATTACGATTAGTGGCTGTTAATACAGTAGAAGGTTACTTCTCTACCACTGCCACAGCAGCTCTCTGCCAACAACTTACTGTTGTCTCAAGATGCAAGCTAGGGGGAGGCATAATACATACTCATGAATATTATCTTGCAGGCCACAACATAATTAAGAACATTAAAATATTAACAGTTTTTTCTCCCTACTGGGGCTCTAAAAAAAAAATTATCATTGGCAGATCATTTGGCAGGTCATACCGCAAATCTGTTAAACAGATATGCTTCTACTCGATTTGGGGAGAGAAAGGCCAAAAAGTTATGTAAGATGTATTTTGCAACTCCCTATCCTCCTTTAAAACATGCACAGCAATAATAAGAATTGCATAATAAGGACAAAATTTTGAAGTTTGACAAAATATGGCATTAACATACATCCTACAGGCAAATATCAGAAAATTAGCTGAGAACAAAGAAAATAAAGTTTAAGCATTGAAGGAAAAGCAACTTAATGCAAATCAGCAACATTAAAATTAGACTCATACACAACAAAAGGTTGTGAGGGCAAGATCATAGATGACTACAGTGAGGGAGTGGACCATTAGGGATTTCATGGTAACTTTACATGATCCCAAGTGATTCAAACAGAAAGACACTCTAGGGAAACAAACATGTGCTCTCTTGCACGTAAGCCTCCAACAGTTGAAATCCAAAAATTATGTTTCAAATTCAAATTTATGGTATTGTCGTCAATGAACCATCAAGGGAGAGCAGCCTTTGTACATCCCCCTGGTAGTTCCAACATTGACAGATCACAGTCTTCTGTTTTGTCTATCACATTGTCTAAACATTGTACATGCTTTGAACTTAACACAAGATTATAAATTCATTGTCTGGTGTCCATAAATAACATTCAAAAAATAAACTCATGATCATGAAGTGTACTTTGGTGTAAGAACAGTCATTCAGATATTAAGCTGATTCAAAGTTCAAACCATGTGCCATCTTTTGAGGAGGGTCAAGTGCAACCATTTTAATAATTCTTATTAATCTTTAGTTCTTGATATTTTTTTTTTAAAAGAAAACTTACTTAATACCTGCGTTCTCAAATGACAGATCACAGTAAGTGACAATTCTGAATGATCTTTACTTCTTTGATTCTTGATGACTTAGTAAGGATTTGATTTAGTGCTCAGAATCATCAGGGAATCAATATCAACCATTGTGATTGACAATAAACATTGTAATCAAGATTAAATATTCAAAGGAAAGTATTTCATTTATGCTAATCATTTAAAGATTGACAAATATCACAATATCTACTTCTGAGTTGTGACAGTTTTACAGGTCTGATGATGGTCTTGTGAAGAAACATATATGACAATTCTGATATAAACTGGACCTCAAATATCCTGGCCCTCGTAAAATTTATATCAATGAATGCTGTAATGTTGATGAGACAATAAGTAGATACCAACAGTACAAGTGTAGGATCATGAATATGCATATTTACAACTATGGATCTGGACTGATCTCTTGATGTAAAAGTGATGTGACTGTAGGATTTAGAACTATGATGCAGAATATACAAGTCACGAGATATTCCGACAATACATTGGTGTGCCATGCAAGTGACTTCTGTACTTACCCCTTGCTCACACTTACACATTGCCTGAACTGAATAAAGTTCTAGCACCACACTCTAGTAAGCTCGGCCTTGCATCAACACATAAAGTCGAACAATAGTGTTTAAGCAAGGGTTAAATATAATAGTATACTTGTCTACGACATGAATTCCTGCATCACTTTATTATTCTTTATGCCGATAGCAGATGTATACAGACTTCGCATATCTTTAACATCAATGCAAGAAAACTACAGAATGATGAATAATTCCAGTTTGTTTGCTGTCAGTGAAGCTGCAAAAATAAGTTTAAATTTTCCTAAATATTATGATGTAGCAAATCATTCTCCCAATACACAATACTAGACCCTGAAGTTTATCAAGTAGATATAGGTTCCGACCTTCCTGAGTACTTCAGGTCTGACTCATCATTCAGTTGAAACCTTCACAAAGTCTGACTTAATTAACCTAGTAGCAGTAAGTTACACTGCAGAAGTACAACCAGCACAGCAGTTGCATGTAAAGCTTCATTCTAAGTCACCTTTTAGATTGCACTAGTTCAAAGTTCAAAGGGAAACATAACTTTCTTGCCTCCCAAACCACTTGCAATCAGTCTGATAGAATGCAGCCCTGGGGAAAGAGTTGCAATCTCGGACAAAATTGTGGGAAGTTTGTTGTGCGTTGCAGATGTAATACTAAATGTTAGGTGAAAGAAAAACACGAAACCCCACACCCCTTTGGAAAGTTGCGCTATAAGAGTGAATGGACAGTTTGATCAGTAATTCCTTTAGCCAACATTGAAAGGGGGAGCAGGGTTGTCTCAAGGTATTTTGTCCAAGACTGTCTGAGTTTTTTGGAAGCAATTTTGGAGCAAACTATTAATAGAAATTACACATTTTTGGGCAAGATGTATCACTTTTTTCCAGTGCTCAGATTAACCTACAAGTCAAGTAAAATAGACATTATGTGTAGCTACTTTAATACCAGGTACCAGTAATCACTGTAAAAAAAAATTTAAATAAATATTGATCTTCTTAAACTGACTACCAACATACATTTTAGTTTTCTTTTTCTTTTTGTTTTTTTTTTTGTTTCAATTCTTGGGTGCCTGTTTCAATATCAGAGTTGGAGCTGAAAGTACGTCATTTGCATCATTCAAAATGTCTTAAAGTAGTTTCCTGGTCGACAAGATGCATTGGACTTATGATGTTACCTCCTCAATGACTGGACTTTATTTCGCACATGTGGTGCAAAGCTCTACATGGATTTGACTTAGTCCTCCCTTTACTCCCAAATAACATTGAGAGCATTCACACAATAATATATTACTGTAAAGCAACTTCAATATACTGTGGGCCCTAAACATGCCAAATATGTACTGATGATGTTTCTTGTTGCACGGAATATCACCGCTATTTAGCTGTTAAAGGGACTCATTGAGTTGATATCAGTAAAGATTGCAGTAATTTTGTGGTATACAAACACACGACAATACTCACAATTAGCATAATTAATCAAGTTTCACATCCAATAGTTATATGAAAACTGTCAATTTTTCGAATTTTTGACCGTTACTTGCTCTGATTGTGTGCATGTGAATGTACTAATGTGAAAATGTCTGGTCACAAAGTTTCAAAAACCAAATTTAATCGTTGGTTACTCACTCATTAATGTTCCAACGTATGTTAAACTTTGGGATCCTTTTAGTTTGACTGTTTGTCATTAGTATGTGAAGGAAACTTGACCGGTTTAGAAAAAACAACTCAACGAGCCTCTTTAAACTTACGTCAAATTGACGCTTTTTTCTGGTTACCGCACATGCTTCTGGCCTGTCAAAATTCTCAGACAATCTTGGACAAAATTGTTGGGACATTTTGTCGTATGTTGCAAATGTAATACTAAATTTTAGGTGGGGGGATAACATTAAACCACACACCCCTTGCTAATGTTGCACTATAGGAGTGAATGTACACATTGAACAGTAATAATCCTATCTGGCCAACATTGAAAGTGGGTGTGGGGTGTCCCAATGTATTTTGTCCAAGATGGAGGTAAAGGATCAGAGTTACACTCAAAGCTGGTACACATTACACAGATACCAATAACCAACATCATACAATGTTGAAATAGTTGGAACTAGTGTACACAAAAGGACATAACTGAACTCCAGAGAACACACTATGAGTATTACATTCCTTTCCTTTCCATATACATCAAGAGATCACTGTTAACTACCTGTCAATACCAACCACCAAATGAGATGCTTATTGTGGAAAAATGGCCACAATAATTGACTGAGTGTTTAAGTCTCACAACAAATTATAAGCCAGTGGGATTGTGTACGTACATAAAAATTCATGATGAAAGCTGATAATAAAATAGAGAATAGCATAAAACCTCTACAGTACATGGTGCACACTACTGGTCCAATTGATGTTGAACATAAGGAAAACACTTTTCAATGGGACACAGCTGACTACTGTAGGTCAATTGTTAAAAATGTCTCTCAAAGTGAGACAAGTAGTCTTATCAATTTTAATTAATGACATATTCTTGAAAGGTCTTCTAAGCACTTCTGGCAACTCCTATTAATAGCTAATAATATTAACCAACTAATCAAAACCTCAGTAAGCAATAGGCTCACCAATTGAGTTTCATAATCTATAAATCATGTCACTGTGACAACAGAACAAGGCAGAGGAAGAATAAAGGCTACAATGCAGATGCAACAATTAAAAAGTAACTAATAAATATTAGAACACCGTCTTTGACAAACAAAGAATGCATATCACCACCTGCATCACAGAAGTCCATTTCAATATCAGTGACAAGCACGAGCAAGAGGTTTATATGTCTACAATGTGATTGAACTTGTTAAGACCACAGCAGTCATACCCAGCATCAGACTTATGTACATTCCACATTGAGACCAGATCAGGGTGTGATGATTTTTAATGTAAAAGCACATTAGTGACATAAATGTATTAAACATTAACTTTCATCAACATGACGGCAAGACCCTTACAAATATTGTTACCGAATGCTGCCTTCTTTACCTATATATATAGAAACTAACTGCATTAACTGTAAAGCAAACACATCCTAGGAACTAGTAACAACATCTTCAGTTGTCAACCAGCTTTCCACTAGTTTTTACAATTATGATTTTAATAAATCCTCCCAACTCTGGTACTTGGCAAAAAGTTCAAAGACTTTATAATAGATGTCCGAGACATCTAGAGGACATTGTTTTAATGATTGCTTTAAAATATCAGTTCATCATGAAGATTTGATTTAGATATATCTACAATTAGTCAAAAGATGTTTGACTTTCTTCAAGTATCTACTCCAAACATAACCAATGAAACTATACAACACCACACACCAGCAGTACAGTGACTGCTTTATAGTAATGCAGCATAAATACCTTACAGGGTGACCACACATGCCTGTCAGGGACAGTCACCAATTTTCTGTCCCCCTCCGCCTTCCCTCCCTCCCCATTATGTCATTTCCCTTAAAGAGTCATTGTTTCCTAGATGTAGAAATATTCCCTTATTTGATCAACTTGTAGAAGTGGTTTCTGAAATTGATCCAACAGGCAAATGGAAATTAGTGTCCAGGGAATCATGCTTTACTTCGTTTAGATCACCACGATAATGTTGCCATGTTGCAATATTGATGTGAAAATGCATTTCATAGACATGCAAGAATGAAAAATGGAATTCAAAGACATTTTCAGCTTTCTTATTTGGCTTCGATATGAATGCTACAGACTAGACTGATATCTCTGAGGTGACTCTCATCATCTTTTGGCTTTTGTACTGTAAAACAATTGTTTACTTTAAACAAGTTTCCATCCTTAAAATTACTTCACTTAAAAGGGAAAACTGCAACAAATTATAAAGCTTGTTGAATGTTGGCAAAACACTTCAGTTGAGCAACTGAATGATAAATATCGTGACAGTGTACAACACTGCACAATTTGGACACATGTGTGTCTACAGTATGTAATCAAGTGGGTACTTCTGCTGTGATTTTTCCAAGCCAATGCATGTTCCTACCGGTTGCTGCCAGTACTTATCCTATTCCTCGTGCTCATTCAACAATTTTTCACAAGTTCCAAGGTTCTCTGATAGAAAATTCATGAACATAAGTAAATGAACTTAAAACTGGGGATTGTTAATGTTATAAATAATGAGCCAATGACACACCATACAACAAAGTCATCAAAAGACCACTTTGTGATCCTGATTTCTGGGTCACCCTATACCACCAGTTCAGACTATCAGAATGCACAAGCGCCACTGGTGGTTTTCTTTTTTCTAAAGTTTTCATATTTCTCTTTTTGTTGTCTTCACAGGTCACAGGTAACAGCTGATGTAGTTTAAAGGTCAATGTCTGACAAGAGTATCCACTGAGTACATATCAAATAAGAAATCGATAAAACAAAAAATCCGCGAGGGTAAATAAACCTGTACCTCCTTCGATAATTAGTTCAATAGGTACAAGACAATCACTTCTTGCAAAAGCAAGAACCCTCCCATTGGTCAAATAATTAACAACAAACAATAAATCATGACATTTAAATGACAAAATTCTGCTGCTTAGCATACCAGTAAGGATAAAACTAAATAATTGACTGATTAAAATCAGGTTTCATAAACAGCAGTCCATGGAATGAAGAAAAAAGAAAATAGGACAAGTAAATTATTATATGAGAGACCTGTCTACCCTTGGGATGTGCACACTAAGCTTACTATATTCATAAAATATTGACCCTGGCGATATTTTCAAGTTAGTTTTCAACAGAACCAGTTTAGTATAATGTGAATAACAGCACTTGTCACTTGGTGTGACCAACAGTTTGGAAATGACATGCTTGCTGGCCACCAGCCTGTGAGCACTTTGCAGCAACTGCCCATTGTTCAAGCAACTTCAAGTGATTAATTAGAGTGATATCCAGTTGAATATTTAAGCAGAGAATTTTTACTTAAGCATAATTGTGTGCATATAGCCAAAGAAAATATGTTCAGCGAGTTCCCCTACCCACAATCCTTCACAACAGAGCTTCCTTCCAACTTACCAAGAATGCAGATACCCTATTCCAATTTTCATGTAATCTTCTTCTGCATTTGACATGTTGAGTACTATAATCCACACAACTTACAGGTATGGATATGCACACATGACTATGCTTACCCCTTGCTTACAATGATGTATTTTTTACTTGCTCAAATTGCACCTGGAATCAATTCTAGCACTGCTCCCTCAAAGTCCAGATTCACACACTGTTTCCAGCATGAGTGAGAGAAAAAAAAAAGGAAGGTAAGTCTGGGTTTAGAGAGTGTGATGCTACAATTGATTACAGGAGCACTTAAAGAGATGTCAATAAATGCATTGGTTTAAGCAAGGGGTAAGGATATGTCTATGATGTGAATGTACTGTATCTCACAGTTAATAATATCTCAAGGTTCGAGGTAGTCATGAAAATGATACAAACAGTATAAGTATTAAAGAGATTGTAGTCAACTATTGCTTTCATTCTGTCATTGTTCATGGACCACATGATCTATGGGCTTTTGTGCAGTTCATCCAAATCTGAAATGAGTCCAACATAATAATTTCAGTGACCATTTTTCTAATTAATTCCAACAGTTCTCCACCTCTTTTGAAGAGGGATTACTCATCATAATTGAGCACAGACTGGTAACTTTGCTAATGTGATCTATTATTCATCTCAACTGGAGAAGTTGTACTTGGAAGTAAACAAAAGTTAAATCCTTTCCATTTTACCTGACTTAAAAGAGTTGCACACCAAAGTAAATTTCCAGGTCAAAAGAATTTAGCCAATTGTTGAAAGAAATATTTACTGGTATTTGGTGGTATCCAATCCCTGAAAGGGTTTCACAATTTAATCAATGGAAAATCTTCCTGATGGATTGTAGGGCAATTTTGACAATTTATCACCTTAGCTCAGATACTATCTATTGTGTTAAGATTAAAATGGATGAAGAGAGATTACAAGAAATAAGAGGATATTTTCCTTTTGCAGACTACAGTAGCTCTGCACCTTGAAGTGGATTCACTTTAATTGATTTTGAATAGACAAGCATAAGCTGCTAAAAGTACTTGTTTCAGCAAATTTCTGGACAACAAAGAATACTGTAACCTGAATGCACCACAGTACCAGTCCAGTCAAGGCATTTACAAAGTAGTATCAAAGTACATTACAGTCAGGGGTGCACTCTGTACACAACAGTTGAAACTTTGGCATAATGTAACACTTCCACATATGTTAGTTTATATTGCATTGTCTGAGAAAGTGTGATAATTGTTTAATTCAGCCACAGTTTTCATCCTTCTTCGGTTAAAAATTTTCAATACACACCACAGTTGGTAACATTCTAATTTTGTAGTTTGATATTTCAGTTTTTTAGTACAAATCATGCTCTTGCTATCTCTTGTGAGGGTACACTGCAATTTTTTTAAGCTCACACACCACGTGTGTGAGGTATTAGAATGATGCTGATGTCATCAAGTTTTTCAAAAGTTTTTCAAAAGCCTTCTCTTTCTTCATTTTTTGAGATATTTGTCTGAAAGTTTTTCAGTGTGTACTTTGGGATAGACATATGTTTTTCCACCTCATTACATTTCGACTGGCTTAATTTATAGGTGAGTTGCAATGTAATTTTTGGAGGAAAATCGGGTTTTTGGTTGCTTTTTGCACACGGCACTCTAACTGAATGGGGTTAGCTGGAGAGCTATTCTGTGGTCACTCTAGTACACAATAATCAAATTTTGCTTTAGGCTGGCCAGCCTACCTGCCCTGTGGGTCAACAAGTCCAACTGAACTATCACCTATCGATATCACATTCCGATACCAGTAAATTGACATGCAAATTAATTTAGTTAAGCATGTGGCTGAGTGATTAAAATAGGTTGATAAACAGGGTTGATTTGTTGCATCATCAACACTACAGTGTTTCTAGAATGTGTCCATTGACTTGGATTATCTTAAATACTGCCCATAATAAAGTTTGAACATGTACAGAGAACAGCGACATGAATAAATAAATATATAAATAAAATAAATAAATAAAAATACAAACTTCTAATTTTACAACCATTGCAAAAATCTAGTCCAGCGCACATTTCAATATAGATCCAGCCAAAGCCAGCTTTGACAGGATCTAAACATTATCCGTTGCATCCTTACATATCACACAGCCTAAAGTAGATTTAACCTTCTCTACAGACCATAGCTGGTACACCTATTAACATTTTTCAACATCACATGTCAAAATTAATATACTACACTGGCATGTCTGCCAATGTCATAGGCTTGATAGTGTGTCAACTATACTTTTTGCATGTAACAATTTGTCACCTTCCAAGTACTGTACTTTCATTTTGCAATGCCACAAACAAAGATTACCTCTACTTACTTCAGTGACTGCCCTAAGTTTCGACACCCCTGTGTTCCGACACACTTATATTTCAACATGTACACTTAAACTCCGACAGCAGCGGCTGATCAATGCGTCATTATTACACCAAGCATCATAGCTGGGACCCAAAATGGTGCGTGATTTAATGAATGTGTTGTAACATATGAGTGTCAGAACATGAAGCGTGGGAACAAAAGTGTGTCAGAACATAGGGCTGTAACCCTCAGTTCAATTGTGTGAACTACAGCGGCATTGCTGCCCTAGTTTATAATTCTTTCTTTCATTTTTCCATATTTACAATTTGCCCATTTTTTTTATCTTTAACATATTTTTAGATCACCTTTTTCAGAGCTCATGCCATCACACAATTTCCATTTGTTTTATGCAATTGACGACTTGGCGGAATAAATCATTATCTTATCTAAAATCAGTGGGCTTAGGGCTACATAACTTAATAAACCAAGTAGATAGGACAGATACTGTGCACCAGAGTTTATCTAGATAAACATTCCTGTCATTGTGTGATGTATTAAGGGTCCATCAATTACTGCTCAGTGCTGGCATGATGAAGCTGAAAGCTTGCACTGCATGTCATGCATGGCTTTATGTAAAGACTGTACCTTCACTTTCCAAAGTTTCCAGTGACCAATATGCACATGACAAACAGGAAATCTTTGAGGTTTACATGTACAGTAGAAGCTATGTGAGAGTATGCTACATCTACAAGATTGTAAGGTATTATACAGGCCTCTTCTTAATAGTTAACTTCATCAATGATACAACAATGGAAAATTTCAAATAACAACTACAGACCAACTAATTCAGTCCACTGAAATACTACTTCAGGGAACATTTATTTAAGTGACAAATTCTGAATATCTATTTATTTTTTTTTCCACTGGTAGCACTTCATACTACTCTGGATACCTTTGCTACAGGTATAGATAACCATTGCATACTGTATCATATTGTTTAACCAATGTGACAATTTGTTTTAAAGTGGACCTAAAGTCGAAATTGTCAAAAATATATATCACAAAACATGAAAAATGCATCAAAATGTTCCAACTCCCATCTTTATTGGACCAGGGAGTTGTTATTTGACGCAACTCCCTGATTGGACGTTCCTGAGCTGAGATATAAAATGTTGAAATTTATTCACTAAATTTGGAATCACTGATTGCATAATAGCCTGTGATGGCCTTCTTGTACAACTCACATTACCTGCTTTTGTTTCCTTTTGAAATTAAAATGTTTGTTTGACCTTGACACAATTACTGTTTCTTTGTTAGCATGTTGTAAGGAGAGGGCTATTATAGCCCAGTCACCCTATAACCATAAAACAATGATCGCATTTTGGAACAATGTGTGATGGCGTTCGAAGAAACAAAGTAAAACAAAGATAGCAATTTGAGTAGTACAAGAATGACATCACAAATTATTGTGCAATCTACCATTTTTAATTTAGTGAATTGGCTTCAACATTGTATATCTCAGCTCAGGAATGCCCTGTGAAGATGGGAGTTGGAACATTTTGATGCTTTTTTCAAGCTTTATAAAATATATTTTTGAAATTTTTTACTTTAGGTCCACTTTAAATACACTTCATGTAACCTACAGTGACCATATGGACACATACCTTTGTTACTAATTACATGGGTCAACAGACAACACAGCCAAGCCACAATACGTTGCAGGGAGTTGAGCAAACTTGTAAGAACAGCACATACTTCACACAGTGCAAGACCTCCAAAAGGAGAAAACATTCTGGATTACCTTAACCTGCTATAGGTCATTCCTCTTTCATAAAATACAATAATTCCCATACGTTCCCTTCTGTTCTCTTCATCTCAAGACAATAAAAATGGCAATTACATAAATTAACCTTCTCCCAAACAGCAGCATTGATGGATAATTTCCCTCAGTCGCTATGTCTGATTTTCACTGCACCACTGAGAATTTTATCGTTTTCAAACATTTGATTCCTGGCCAATGCTAGAGTTGAATTCTTCATCCAGAATGTTGCGTGTCACAATATAGCTTGAACTCATGGAAACACAAGTGTAGAAATTAAGGCCTGATCTACGAGAACATAAATACTGAGATATTGTAGCACACACTGCATAACTAAATATAAAAGAGAGCACAAGTTGTGTGATGATTGTATTTTGCAAGTACCTTAAACAAAGACTCAATGATGGTGGTGAATACACAACTTTAACTATTGATGTTTCTTCCCACATCTGCAGTGCAGTCCAGATATCCCAATTCTGACATTCAAATTTCCAATTATTACAGTTATTTCAATTTTCATGATTATTCAGATGACAATTTTTATTGGTTGCAGCAGATCATCAGTTTTTCTTTCAAATGTGGGGCTCTTGTCAATTAATACAGACACTTCCACATTGGATTGATCAAAACAACTACAGACTATGAGATTCAACTGACTATGAATTCTACGGACTAGGATTTGATGTTCTTTTTTTTTTATCTGTCTTACTCTTATCCATCAACAAGAGTGCAAAATGTGACTTGATGTAAACAGCTATTTCAGTAAGACTGGCTTTTTCCCCCTGTAACTTGTTCTTATAATACTGCACTTTTTGTTTACTTATTTAAGAGAAGAGATTTCCACTTGGCTATCACTATCACTTAAAGGGAAATAGGGCGTTTAGAACACACCGACATGACATGCAAAAGAAAATAGCAGTTATCATTGTTAAACCATTCAGTCTCATCAATAAACATCTACCAAAGCTTCATCTTCTAAAAACATTATGCATGTGAAGAGTAATGGAAAATGCATCATTTGAATTTTGAAAAGTTTGGGTGAACAAATTAGTGTTGAGTAACAAATAACTGAATTTCTATCTGTGAGGAGCATATTTCTTGAAAAGAAGGCTACTGTCCTTCCTTATTTTGAATAATCTATCATTCTATGTCCAAAAACACTGGTTTCAAAAATATGGATGTTTTCTCTGAAACAAACGCCCTATTTCCCTTTAAGTAAGACTCTGAAGTCTTATATCGGTAGGATAGCATATCAATAAAGGATTAAGGAAACACTCCTACTGGCTAGAAAAGGAGAGGGGGAGGGAGGTGATCTACTGACAAAATACATCTGGCGTACTGATATGACATTTAAGAAAGCTAGTAAACTAAGTAGGTCCACAATGATGATATAAGTTGTCCCCCTTTGAGACAGTTCAGTCTTTGTTAACAAATGAATCTATTAATATACTGCAAAAACAAACCCCTACAGGGTCTTTCGTCATGATACCATATTACAATTCAGCTGAAATGAACACACATATTGTATCAATATAAGTAAACATTCCCAATCCAAGGAAAGGTTGTTCACATTCAAGGTATAGACTGAATGTGGTGGATAGGTGCAAACACCAATCAGAATTAACAGGAAAAGCCACAGCCCTGTTAACAAAGGCTTTAGAAGTATCTCAATTCCTTACACCAGTGTTTCTTCTAGCCTGCTGGAAGAACTCATATCAGCAATACTCTCTAGCCTGAGACTTTTCTTCAAATCTGCCAATAAATTTGACACACCCCTGAGCAAGAATTGAATGAAATATGATGAAAGTAACAAGAGGGAGCTTGCTGTGAGGGTTATGACATTGAGTGATCTCCTTATCACAACAAGTTTCAGAGGCAGACAGTGACCTCACCATCTATGCTGTATTAACCATAGGAACCCAATGACAGGATGCCCAGAAGAGATCCCAATGTAGGCAGAAAAACACACAACAAAATTTATTTTAATTGATATTGTTCTAGCCCACATTACTTCAATTAACCTTTGATAGTTACAATGAAGCTAGAACTGTGACTGTCAGAGCAAATACTGCTATTCAAGTCCCAATTTTTATCAGCCATAAGTTTCTGATATTGAAAGTCAGTGAGGTGAATTTGCTACAATGTTTGTCTTTCAAACAATTGGTTTTGAATCAAATTTAGTTCTGATGAAAAGGTGATTACATGTACTAAACACACAGCATGGAGTAAAACAGACATGAACAAAAACATCAATGGCCATAAGTGATACTTCATGATTATAATTTACTGTTTGCTATCAAACTGATGGTGTTCAGTTGACTAGTATGCAGAAAGTAAGTGTTTACGAGTATGTAATGAACCTGACGGTGAGTGTTCTGTTGACTGGCATGAAGAAAGTAAGTGTTCATGGATGTACTGTACCTGACACTTAGTGTTCAGCTGACTACTGTACATAGAAATTTTAGTGTTTATGAATGTGTTTCCGAAACCTAATGGTCAGAATATGTCCAGTTAACTATGCAGAAAGTTGACTCTTTATGAATGCACCACATATTACAAACCTGACAATTGAGTCTTTTGTACTGAGTTAACTAATTTGCAGTTCTAAAGTTGAGTGTTCATGAATATGTTAGGAGTAAGTGTTCAGTTGACTAAGTAAAAAGTTGGGTGTTTATGATGAACCAGACAGTTTTAGTCTTTAGTGCTCAGTTGACTAATATTCAGACAGTGACTATACATGTTAGTCATCCCTCAAAGTACCAGATGAAAACTGTAGACTAAGCTTACTGTAGATCTACAAACTGCATGAATAAAAGCCCTTCTGTGAAAGTGCAAGGAAACTAACAGAAGTCTGTCATTAATGAAGTGGACAAAGAATAACTCAGAGAACAGATAGCATTATATAATTACTGTACTCTGACTATATTACACATTCTACTCAGTTCATCCTACAGGTGATTTCATAAAGTACTGTACACAGGTACAATGGGTATTGCAGCGTACACAGTAAGCATTATAATCTAAGCTAGCTATCTCTACTGAACTGTAGAGGGCAATCTGTCTTTCTTTTTCCTCCACTGCAACAGACAAGGTACAAAAGATATTCATGCTGGATTAACTCTTTTGTATGGAATGTTTACAATTCTGCTTTCAATCATACTCTATCACCACAACCCGGGGACAGTAATATTGCATATCACACGATTAACAATGAATTTGGCAGGGTATGCAAAATCAGTGTCAGCTAAAAACACCCATCGTTTTTAATAGCTTGAAACGGGCTGGATCTACGTGTAATGCCATTTACATAAGGGAAGGCTTGTTGATGCAACTTCAGGCAAAAAAGGAGTGACAAACTTAACTAGAATAAGTGACTTTTGGGATTACCTTCACTGAATTGCACTGCATGCATATTCACCAACTCTTTTAATAATTAATGCTAGACAAGTTACTACATAAATGACACTGCTAAAACAATCAATAGCATTTTCCTGTTGTTCCATAGTAATCACACAGCTGTTATGCTTTATGGCTCACAACTTCTCCATAATTCAAACTTGTTTTTAAAATCTTTCAAAACCACTGAAGGGTAGTAGGTGATCAAGTACTAAACATGTGATGATAACAATGTTATCATATTCATACATGATTTTATCTTGTACACCTCCTGTACAGTACAGTAGTTCTCAATACCCATTTTTAACTGAACCAAATGCAAATATCACACACCAGGGTGGTGCTCAAGCTTCTAAGTTCTAGCTACTGTAAAGCCTACACACATGTACATCTTCCAAACTTGACATTTTTAGTATCACAGTTGCTCATGAATTTCAAATTTTTAAGTAAGGTATTCATGATCACCACCATGTACTATCAGTGTTATTTAACATTTGTGTAAACAGTGATTGCATCTCATTCAGTGACAGTTAAAACTGTTCCAGAGAAGTACCATATGTGGCATCATTCTTGTGATAACTGAGTTGACAATGTGACAGACATTTGCAAAGTACCTACTATACAGCTGAGTTACAAACAAGTGCCACTACTTTGGACTAGCCTGGAGAATGCTTGCACTCAGCCTGTGTGGAGTATTCTATCAGGACCAGTGAATGGACAGAGGTATTTTATTGATCCCTCTTTCCAAAGATATTGATTTTTGCACACAAAAGACTACACACAGACACCTCCTATTGTTCACCGTTGCAGTATTCAAAATACACACACACTATGACACATACTGCTGTACACATTAGAACCAACGGAGAGTAAGTTTGTGGACTTCTACATCGACTGATGGATACACTTAGAACATGATGAGACTGTCTGTGTTGAGGTAGTACCAATGAGAATGTCTACATGGTTGAATGAGAGAATCACACACAACTAAGTGCCAATTTGTTAAGATATTTCTTGACTACACAGTCAGTCAAATCACTTCATTTTACAATCCATTTCTATCAAATCCCATCATAACCATTCATCCAGCAATGCTGATATCCTTTACAGGTTGTCTACAACACAGTAACACAACTGTAACTAAAGGACTTTCTTGATCTACAATGACTTAAAAGTAATTTTAGTTCACATACTTTGATCAAAAGGAGGTATTTTTGTTCTCTCACTTAAGTCCTGAAGACAAAATTTTCAATTCTGGTTAGTATTTACTGTGACTCAGTTCTAGCAGAAGCAAAGAGGAACTGATGTACATACGGCACTGTCTGGACATACTCATAGATCATTAGATGCATGGCTGCTGTCTCTTCAAGCCAAAATCATGTGATAGCCTGTGATCTAGCCATGACCAAAGCAACAAGCATGATAGAAAAAGGGAAACATATCATCAATTGTGCAATTTATACAAGTAACACTATTCTTGAATTTGACAGATTTCTGACAAAAGAAAAAAATGTGCTTGCAATGCTAGTGCAGTAGAGAGTGCTACAGAGGATGATAAAGAAAGCAGCCATAGAGAGAGATATAAAGAGAGTGCCGAAATCATTATTCCATTAGCTAATTCTTTTCTGGAAAGGCCTCCTTCAATTCCAGATAGTCATTTACCTGTTGGGAAAACCTGCTTGTTTATGTTTCTTGGGCAACATAAAGCTAAGGAGTCCATCAAATGCACAAAGTAATTCTTCTCTGGTCCTAAAGCTTCTTTGAATCCATCTGAATGCTCTAATGAACAAGAGCATACCAACCTCTAAACATTTTTTTACCCCAGCATTGTTCCAATAGTGTGGGTTCAGTATAAATCCTCTTATATGTGCAAAGCTTGTGCACCATAAAAGAAGGATTTACAAGAAAAACCACTAAGGCATCAGAGAGCTTTTACAGTTTTAGGAAGATTTATTTGGCCAACACTGGCTTAGACTGTGTTTTACTTTCTAGGAGATTATCCTCTTACTGATGACAATATCAGCTTTCACCCCAAAGTCTTGTAAACTGAGGTATTAAGCTACAGATGGCAACTAACTGTAAACTAACTGTTACCAGTGCTCCTTCCTTAAGAATCCATTGACAAGACTAGATGGAGAAGCTACAGGAGAATGTCATTAGACTTTGTCAGACTTAAGGACAGACTTAACTCTCTCTTGTGTGCATTTCAAAGGAACTGAAAAATACACCAGCAAAGAACACTCAACGAACAAACTCATTAGAAGGGAGATGTTCAATGCTTATAATATGAAAAACAATTGATTAGACAGACTTTCAACAATATTATCACCAAAATTCAAAAAGTTCTGTTAAAATGCCAAAACCCTTGTCACACATTCCAGACTGAATTTTATGCGCTACACTGATTTGGGGATGGAACCCCAGATAATTAGAAAACTTTCAGTTTACATATTTCCTTAAGAGTGGGACCCAAAATTCAGGGAAATTCAATCGGATCCTCTGTTGACATTGTATAAATTTGTAAACTCTATGGCTATTTAATCCTCTTCTACTCATTTCAACATACAAAGGTTTATAAATGGCTATCTGGAGAAAAATTGCAAAGAAGCAAGTTCAATCTCAAGACTTACTTTTAGTTTTGAAAGGATTCTCATGGCTGAAACTTTGAACATGTATTTCAGTACAGTGTGCACTGTACAATATACAGTATTTGCAAACCAACTGTCTCCCTACTGCTATTTTACTTTTACCAATTGTCTTAGCAAAAGATATTAATCTGGAATGGTCCCTTTTGATTCACTGCCCCCTCCCCTTTTTTTCACAGATTTGCTTGATTCACACCCCCCCCCCCCCCATCTAATTTGCCTCATCCAGGATATAGAGCTACAGTAGTGCTAAAAACAGTACCTCTGCTGTCACTGGTGGAAACCGACAAAAACTTGGCTACTTAACTATATTCAAATCTTTTTACTGAAGCAGTATTTGCATTTTGTGCTGGCTTTTTAAATTTGGGAGAGAATGTTGTCTCTGTCAATAATTTTATGAAGGATTGATGTGAAAGTAGTGGGACGAACATTATTCATTCATCAAATAGGCCTACATGCTTTATAGTCTAATGTTTAACATGCTTTATAGTCTAATTCTAGTTTGTGATAAGTGGCTTCAATAATTAATGTTGTTTCTCACTAGTTTCCTTAAATGTTTATAGCTATCTCAAGCTGAAAATAAGGAGATAAAATTAAAAGGAGAACTACCATATTCCTTACAGTTTATGTTTGTTATGCTTATTGTGCAGAATAAATTCCATTTAAAATGATGAATGTCCAACAGAATTCTTGTTCAGGTAATTTGGAGGCAGGCAATGTTTTGGTTTTGAACCCATTTTGGCATCAATTGTATGATTTGTCAGTTAGTGTCCCTTCTAAAATTCCTTTGTGATGGAGAAACTTTCTCTTTGGGAGAAAATCCTGCAATCTCTCAGCTATTTTAATGCAGTCACTGTATTGAAGAGTTTAGTCATTTTCACCTGGGGCTAGCTACTGTATGCATGGAATAGAAGCTTGAAAAGAAGAGTGAGTGACATTATCTCATGCATGAATTTAAAGAAATGGGATTTTACATTTGGGCTAATTGAAAGTTACACATTTGGCATACAAACCTGAAGGAAACAGGTTCCCTCTTCAACATCTTCATCAATGCTGGCATTGTAAGAGACAGCCATAAACACAGGGTAGTTATCATTAACATCCGTGATAGTTACAGTGACTGTTGTGGTCGAATTCAGAGACGGTTCACCCAGGTCCAAGGCCATCACAGTCAATACCACCTCACTGCTTTTTTCACGATCCAACGGACTGGCGATTGTAATCACCCCTGACCGTGGGTGAATGGCAAACCAGTTGATAAATGGTTCCCCCGTGTTCACGATTGTGTACCTTACCTCTGCATTGCGCCCAGCATCCCTGTCTGAGGCAAGTACTGTTGTCACCAATGAACCATTCAAGGATGCCTCACTTTTTGACTTGGTATATGGAGCATTAAGAAAAACTGGAGGGTTGTCATTAACATCCGAAACAATCAAGGTAAATCTTTCTTCCGCTACTTGTGGTGGTGTGCCAGCATCCATTGCACGGATCACTATGTCATAGGAGGCAACAGATTCCCGATCCAAGGGTTCCGCCACACAAATCAGGTAAATAATATCGTCCTTAGTTTGAAGCCTGAAGTGATCCTGACCACCAACTATACTGACGTCTATATCTTCTGATTCATCATCGGGATCACTAACGGAAATCCTGGCCACAAAATCACCTGGGGTGGCATCTTCTGAAATTTTGGGACTGCCATCTCCACTAGTAAAAATTACATTTATGGAAGGAGGGTGTTCATTTTCATTCTGGACAAATACGCTAACTAACGCTATTGACTCCAATGGTGAGGTTGCATTGTCTCTGCCATTTATGACGAGAGTATACTCTGGTGTCTCTTCAAAATTAAGCTGCTTATTCAAAAATATTTCTCCAGTGGTAGAATTTATTATGAATGTTTCTGTAGAATCTGAGAATTCCAATATCTCATAAATGACAACACCATTCGCTCCACTGTCACTATCTGTTGCTTCAACTTGAATGACTCTGGCACCAACTGAAAATGACTCAGATAAATTCACTTGCCACTCTTCCTGTTTAAATTCAGGGGGACTCTCATTGATGTCCAGAATTACAATGCTGAGGTTCATGGACCCTGTTAACGGAGGATTACCACCATCATAAGCCTGTATGACAAGCTCATAGTGGGAAATATCCTCACGATCGAGTTTTTTATTGACAATTAAATCAAGCTGTAATAGGTCTTCAACCCCAAAGGCTTGGATAGCCTCAACCCTAAAGTATTCCCCTATGTTACCTCCAGTGATATTATAACCTGCAACACTATTTTCTGCCAAATCTGGGTCACTTGCAGAGTCTAAAGTTCTCCTGGTTCCAACAGGAACATTCTCAGAAATCTCAAGTTCCACTAATTCATTTGGAAATTCTGGTCTATTATCATTTTCATCTGTGACAGAGATACTGATACGTATTGAAATTCCAGTATCAACAGAAGGCTGTGCAAGTGCACTGAATTCTGAAATTGTTTCTCTGTCTAAAGCTTTCTTTATCCTTATTACTCCTGACAATTCAAAATCGAACCACTCTGTTGCAGAGGGTGATTGCAGCTGTATAAAAAAGTAAGGACCAGTGGTTTCAGTATCTGCTGCAATGTCCCCAACCCTGTATCCAACCTCTTTCCCTTCTCCAACATTATACTGTAACTCCACTTGGGTAGCACTGCACACAATCCCAGAACATGACAGCAATATAAATAATAACATTGTGTGTATGCCTGTGCCAGCAAAGACCAAACAGTGTAAAAGTTTAGGTCTTCCATGAGGTTTCCAAAGAGATGCAAAAGTGTCCCTTGTTGAGGTTTCACCCCATTTCCAGAACATATTGAGCATATGATTAGGCATCATGAAACCTGATCCATGCAAGTCATTAAGAATGGACTAGCAAGTAACATCCCATACAGCAAGGCGGCATTTGCTGTCTTTTCGGTTCTTCTGTTTTTGTCATACTTATGATCATTATGCAGGTAAAGGCCTTCACCTAACGTTAGGCTACACCATAATAAACTAAGCAGTAAGCAAAAGCAACTGGCATTGGACAAATGAAAAATTGACGTTAGTGTTGATAGTTGCTTCAGTTACACCGCTCAACTTTACCATGGCTTAGTTTCCAATGAATCGGACTCCAGCCAAATACTTTCCAGAACTGCTAAGAAAAGCTTTCCAGAGTGCTCATGTTGAGGACATCTTGATGGAGTTGATGTATCATGTACTGCAACACTAACATGTAGGCCCGAGTTCACGAACCACAATGAAAAAGTGAAATGAACGCGGTAGGCCTAGGCGCAAGGTTTGTGAACGTGACTAAGTTAGTGGTAAGTGCACAAAACATTACCAAGCGTCGTCTCGTCGCAAATTTATCCAATGAAAAAGTAAAACATTCCTAACAAAATTAAATGAATCCTTTTAAGTAACATTTCCAAACTGCAACATTCAAGTACTACGTGAAATCGGTTCTCAGAATTTATCACAATAACGACTGCAAATCGGTATCCCAAGAGTAGTCTTAGTGGTTAAACGCTTCTACGTTTGCCGTTGATCCTGCATGAGTTAAACTACATGCGCGTTGTCCTAGTGCAGAGTTGTCTAGATCTGAGATATAAGGGCTGATGCCGTATGGGCAACAACACTGCGGCCTCCAACGCGAACTTACCAACCGCTGCTATGGGATGCCGTTGGTTTCTAGCTGTCAACGCACACGTATATACTATAACACCCCTACTACGTAATGTTCTCTTCCATGTAATTGACACATGGAAATTTAGTTTCAAAAAGGAGCATCCAAATAATCACTGTCGCTCTGAGAAGACAGTCATACGATGGTTTCAACTAACACAAGACAAAGAAAAGACGATAAAAGTGCCCGTGCCCTCTAATTTTGGTCTGTACCTTTTGATTAAAAGGAACAAAATGTGAGTCACCTGAATCGTGCATAATTCAGTCGTCAACCCAAGCGAAGTAGCATAAATAAACAGCATGATTTGTTTACGGATTTGTCAGTACGATAGTTTCCTGAAGCACAAGAAGTATAGAAAAACATGATGGAATGTCGGAACCGAGATCAGAACAAATTCGGTACGAGGAGAAGACTGCAATATGCCCCCAAATTAACAGAATTAATTGTTCTACATAGATTTGTGTATTTACTGCATTATATACATAACAATTTAACTGTTGATCTAATAAGTAAATAACTCACTGGGTTGGTGTAGCTATTGGAAGCCAACTTTCTCAAAATATTCTCTCAAAATCTCAGATCTTTATTTGCCTCTTATCATTTTCCTTTTCATTTACCTCAGTTTTCCTCATCTGTAATAGTTCTTATACATCTTATATTTTTACCATCCAGTTTAACCTGTGTACTCTTGTTTACAATCTCCATACTCATTAAAATTGATTGAACATTAATAATGGAAATACATGTTTTCACTGAAGTATAACTTTTTTGATATTACTGTCGTTTCCTTTCCTTACATAATCAATTCAAGCCACAAATATCACCAAGGTCGAGGTTCTTCCTCTCAAACAGATGTACTTCTTATGTGCCACCTTTAAAAGGTGCCATTTTGTCCTTATACCCTCCTCATCTTTCGCACACAATGAATAACACCGTAAGTGTCAGAAAGTAAAGCAAATACATGTGGTAACTTTAATCCCTATCTCGGATCTTGATTTGACTCAGTGAGTCAAAATTGACTTTCCGTCTTGAAACCCCTTCAGGTTTACAGTGTTTGTTGGCATACAAAACCCACAGACTTTAAAATGTGAGGGCGCCTGTCGTTTTCATCAACTACGTGAATTTCGCCCTATAAGTGGAAGGTTGTTATTTTATCGATACTGCAAATTTCCCAATTAAATGTCAAAGAAGTTATCGTATGAATGTATCTCAGACTTCAAATTAACAAAAATCTCTGCTTTTCAGTTGATCAAAAAAGACGTTTTGACGTATTTATATAGTTGCCGCCATGCATGCAGTGACAAACATACAATGCCAAACCATAATTTGTAAAATTATTGAAATTAGAGATAGACAAAAACTGACAGTTTTATCTGCATAGTATTGAAAAGGGGAAGTTAGAGATCATAAAGGTCAAGTATGACACACTTTATTTCATTAAATTATTCAATTCGGGGGGGGGGGTTCACCCTAAAAGTTTCAAAATGAGCTTTTAAGTACAATTCTTCAGTGTTATTACTTTGCAGTAATCTGGTGACGTGGACAAAGGAAGACTCGGTACGCTTCTTTGTATGGGAGATAACGTATAGCTAATGTATATTCTGCAGATTTAAGATGGACAATGCTAGGGAAAAGGCGTGGTCACAAACTTGCTCGGACACCGATGGGGTTACAATGTCACTGAGATGAATTATTAAGAATATTCAGATGAAAAATGATATGAACATGCATATATTCAGTTTACACTGTATGGACAACAAAGCGAAGTGTTTGAGTAATGCCTGAAAAAAATAGCAGGTCCTGGAAATGGGCCTTTACCGAAAAGAAAGTGTACGGGGACTGACAGTTGCTGGACACGTCATTGTGGATTAGGTTCTTGATGTCTATGATATTCGCTTACATCTAATGAAATTTTCGTTGAAACTACATTAATCATGTACTGGCTAAAGGGATTATATCGAGTAATGATCAACACTTTTTCCTTATTGAGATACAATATGTAGGCCTACAAAATGTACCGAAGTATAAAAGGAGGGGGGGGGGGGGGTTTGCTGAAATACAGTGACTATCAATATATCCATGATTGGTTTTCTTCATATTAATTGTGTTGTTCAACCAACTTACTTTTTCACTCCAGTCAGTTTTGGGGGCAGTTCTGACAGGGCTCAAAGTCTATCTAAACAATATAGCTATGGATTGGAAACCTATGGTTTTGTAATGTTGGCTGCAGTGTAAGGTGAACTGTTTAAACCTTAAAGGCTGTAATGCATCACCCCAGATAGTTGCAATTCTCCCAACCACCTACCTCTAGTCCCTCCCTCAGCCTGTCTTACATTCCTCCACATGTGTAATTAAAACAATGGATCCCTGTGTACGCTGTGTAATACCAGCTGCTCTGCATCTTTCGAATTTGCTGGCAATCTAAGAGTACTGTAACTTAGAACCAGTTGAGAATTTTCCTTTCAGGGAGGTAAAAATATATAGGGTGATGCAATACAGCCTTTAAATATCAATATGAAGATATGCTATCCAGGAGATTCAAGTCCAGTTATCCTACATTTTAACTGGCTGGTAGCTAACTGCACACGAATTTTGACCTATCGCCAGATCGTTAATTTGTATTTACTAATGCTTTACTATAAATGCAGCTTCAAGGTTGGCCTACAATCATGGGCGTCTGCAAAAAAAAAAAAAAAATCAGAGGGGGAGGTAACTTATTTATTATGTTAATTTAAATTAAACACAACACATGAGGTGGAATGAAAAAAGCTTGCGAGTGGCGTTTTCATCCGGAGAGGGGGGGGGGGGGGTCGCCTGAAAGGCAAAGGGAGGGGAACAGTAATGGCACCTTCTATACGGAGCGTCATCATACACTGGCGTGTAAGGTACGATTGTTTGTATATATACTTGCTTCTTACATTGCAGGAAATGTCGTCCTGGAGTCAATGCAGGAGCTACGGCATGGTCACCCCCCCCCCCCCCACCGAGTCAATGGACTTCAAACGATGCTGGAGGTACCTCTTCGAAAGTCTTCCAGCAATTCTCAGTTCACCCCTTATAAAAAAAATCTGACCTGCGCCAATGCAACAGGCGCATACTGCATTTCCGTATCACACTGGCTGATGCCCCCCTCACCCATGTCCCAGACTCAACAAATCTAGCTACACTTATAGGGGCTTACTTCGAGTCTCTTGACCTCTGCAAACAATCACTGTGACTCCACTGCCCAATGAAAACAAAAGGTGTGGGACTAGACATGTTCATACCTACCGAAATATTTTCCAAGGGCTGAAGATAATGAATGAAAGAGGATGTGTAATTTATGATTTTTGTGGATCATCTCAAAACCATCTGATATGTATTAGCATTTTCATAGATTTACTTTTGTTCTCATTAATGTGAGAAATTGTCAACATGAGATCCCTGTTTCAAGACTGTGCATATGCAGATTACAACACCCAGGCAGTGCCTTTTCCATCTGGGGAGTTTGAAAAGCCATAATTTTTTTATACAATCAGCGCCAACCGATGGTGGCGCTCCGCTTAGATAGCCCTTCAGGTTCCTATATATAGAGAGAATTGAGACAACTGGTTAATTCAGGCCATTTTGCCTTTAACTGTACTACCTTATTCGGCACCTAAAATCGGAACCCTCTTTAGGGAACCCTAATAGTCATGGCGGCACCCACCCATACACTGTTGTGAGTAGTTGGTATATGCGCCCCTAAAGCCATTTCTCTCCGTCTGACTGAAACTTCTAGCTCCGCCACTGTCCCGTTTGTCAGGCCTTATGACTTTCTGCTAAGAAATCTTTACATTTTAGATGAGAGGTTTGGAATTGACACTCCCACTACGAATGGTGTCGAGAAATAACAGAAGGAGAAGTTCATTGGTGTTTAATTCTTACTGTCTTATTTTGTTATCTTAGTTTCTTTGTTTTGAGAGTTAAACGTATACCTATACCAAATCTCCAAACCTAAGTTTGGATATTTTGTCTTGAAGTTATGGCACTATTAAAAATAGATTCATGCACACAAAATTTGATTTGTATACCAGGAAGAATTCAATACTAACGCTCACTTACCATCACGTTTCAGGAATTCCACGATTTGAGAAATTTTAGCCCCACAAGCAAAGTAGCTGGGAACAAATAAATGGGCACTTGATGGGTGTAATTGGATTGACGTATGTAAGTCGGATAGGCAATCCACATAGGCCAAAATGGGATAACTGGGACAGATTGCCCGTATGCGACCCTGTCGTTTGCACCGTGGGCACCAGTTTGGGCACCATGTATACTGTCTAAGTGAACCGCCACCATCGTTGTCGCTGAGCGTAAACACAATTTTGGCTTTTCAACTTCCCCTTCCCCCGATGGTCGAGAATGGTACTTCCCGGGTATCTTACGCTTCATGTATCCACCGTTGAAATAGAGATGTCATGCCTGTATTTTTTTCAATCTATGAGAACAACATCAATCTATGAACAGTGGTATTAATTTGGGTTACTTTTATCTAGATTATCAGCACCAAGAAAATAGATAGTTCGAAGAAAGTAACTTTACGTCGCAGCAAGCAAAAATCAGAACGTCGCTCTCATGTGGCCTATGTAAGTGGAGCGCCATTTTTAGTGAAAGCGGAGCGTACCTTGAAAATTTGGGCGAGAGCACCTCCGGCATTCCTGAGCCCATTTTCTCAGTTTATTTTACGCCTGACCCCACCCTCTACAAATAACTATAGCTTACATATGTTTTGAAGTAAATTTATATTGGGGATCAAAATATGATTGCGCATATGATGCGACCCATCCCAACTTCCTCCCCCACCCTCCACCCCTGTAGTATGGGCGACCATCAGGGCAAAAAAGACAACAATGCGAAAAGGTAAAGACAAACCTCAAAAGGCAAAGATATCTATGCGAAAAGTTGAAGATAATGGTCAAAAGAAAAAGATAAACCTCGAAAGGAAAATATAACGTCAAAAGAAAAGGACAAACGTCATAAGGTAAAGACAACGCAAAGCCAAAAGGATAGCGGAGGGCGTACTACTACTAAGTCGGAAAGGGACAATATCTAGCGTTTCTATCTATGGAATAGAGGTAGATAGAGGTCTACGGCTCTGAATTCACCAATGACAATTTGGTACCCTGATGATGGCGCTTGGTCATTTAATTGTGTCAGTTCATTTACAAAACAAGACAACCTCCGGCTAGCTTCAAGTAAAATGTCTTATCACCCCATCGGGGATGTTGGTAATCTAACGCATCTCTACAGAGACGATCTAGTCAATATTCCTCCGAATTTATTTCCTGAAAATCATGTTCAGATTGTTGGTCTCGGTAATGCAGTATTGCAGTCATCACTTGTTCCGTCCGTCGAGACAGTTATTTAATTACTGTATCGTGTACATGTTCTGCTTGTTCTCCAATCATTAGGCCTACCTCGGCCCCAGGGCCTGGGTCAGGCTGTCGCGACTCAGCCATTTTGGAGTCTAATTCTAAAAGTACATTAGTGTGTACAGGACATGGTAATCAAACGGCCTGTGCGCTATGCTCGTGTATTGAACGTGTATTACACTTTTCGGCTCCAGCCCAACTCTGTACTCAACATGGCTCGCAAGCGGTGCGCGATGTCATTATGTCCTTGAATGACAGGACACCCTCTGCAGTTACCTTTTGAGGTTTTGTCTTTAGTTTTTGACGTCCATCTTTTTCTTGTGACGTTTTTCTTTTCCTTTAGACGTTTGTTTTTTACCTTTTGAGGTTTGTCTTTTTCTTTTCACATTTGTCTTTTCCTTTTGAGGTGTGTCTTTTCCTTTGGACGATTATCTCTTCCTTATGAGATTTCTCTCTATTTTTTAATACCTATTTTTTCCTTTTGAGATTTTGTCTTTTTCTTTTGACAATTATCTTTTCCTTTTGACGTTTGTCTTTTCCTTTTGACATTTATCTTTTGCTTTTGAGATTTGTCTTTTCTTTTAAACACTTATATTTTTCACTTGAGATTTGTCCTTTCCTTTGGACAATTATCTTTTCCTTGTGAGATTTGTCTTTACCTTTTGACATTTATTTTAACCTTTTGAGGTTTGCTTTTACTTTTTCGCATTGTTGTCTTTTTTGCCCTGATGGCCGCCCATACTGTAGCAGCATCACTGCACTCAAGAGGATTTAAACGGTCTCAAAACTTGTTTGGTTACTTTAAAGTAGGCAAAAAGTAAAAACATTGAAATTTCATCTCCAAAAGTTTGGTAAGGCTTTTAATTACACCATTCAGACAATCTGGGAAAATAAATAGGTTGCAGTTGGTTAATTCTGCCATATGATTTCAAATTCTTCTAACATAACGACAAAAAGTGTAGAATACGATAATGTGGTGAACAATGGGAAGTATACTAGTAGTGAATATTCAGTTAACAACTCAGGATCACTGACGCCGCGGGCAAGGTTGTGTTCAGTTCGTGGGTTATTTGTAAATACAGTGTTTCCTTTCACCAAATACTTCAATTCCCAATATACCTACTAAGGAGCGACGACTTGAGTATGTTTTTGATACACTAGTGAGACATGTACTGTTGCATATTCATTACGTAGGCGGTTATAGTAAGAACGGATAATTTTCAAATATGATTTCTGTTTTTTACTGTTTTTATGCCAATTCCATTGCTTTTAGAAGTAGTTACTGTCATTTTCCTTCATTTAAAGACATAGTCCGTTCATGTACAACCTCGCGTGTACATTTAAAAATAAAGAAAAAGTTAAGATCAAACAATCTATCTTTTTGGTTTTTCAGTACACACGCAATCACTTTAAAGTAATGCATTTGGAGCGATTCAAAGAGGCTCATTAAGTTGATATCGTTTATTTTGTGACGTGTTTGAAGTATATATTTAAAGGGAGTGCTTCAATCGGTTGGTGTGTAGAGGACAGTTAACCAAAATGCTTGCCAAAACGCGGAAAGAAGTGCTTTGGCCCATTTTTTACGTAACAAATAGCATAGAAGAGGATTCTAAGAGGAGGAGGGGGGCTTACTTGGTTATTGGTTTATTACCCTTCGTTATTAAAATAATAATAATTTGACACGGTTCCTAGATATTTTGACACTGCCTATGCAGATCATGACATCGTAAGGAAATTAACAGGTCATGTTGCGTTAGAAATTCTTAGACCGTCTACCGCAAATTCTCATTTTTTTTTCATGGACATTTTCTTTCATGCACGTACTTACGTGCACCATTGACGAACTTCAAACTTCTTTTACTTGATATAACAATACAGAGATAGGAAACGTGTGATTCCTATCTCAGATATCATGTTGGCAAGTTTTCAGTATTAGACCTCTTGGTGACCTTTGATCTCCACCAAAGACTATAGAGTTCTTCTACTTGATATGAGGCATCAACAGGTATGAGAACTCTCTGACTTCCATTCCTCAAATATGGTGTGAACAAGATAACCAAAAGATTTGCTCGAGTACTGCGAATGGATACTCACGCATCCTCCAAGAGGAATACCACTAATCTCTTGAGAATTGATCTTTCCTCATCTTGACAAACTGTGGTATCTTGAGCAAAACAAAGGAACCATGTGTGACTTATCAGTGTTATTCCAATATAATTATCCACTTCTCCAAACTCCAGAACATATAAAACACAATACCAAATGAAACCAAGGAACTTACTAGAGAAAAATGCAGTCAAATCTTCAAGTTTATTTACAGATGAAAATAAGGAACAATGGTTTGAATTATGGCATAATTTGAAAGTGAGAATGGTAGTCTCATACTAAGCACAATTACATCAGAACCTGTAAAAGAGAATTGTGTGCAATCATATTGAAAAAAAAAACAAAGTGTAGGCAGCATTCCTCTCTTTACTATTACGTAAGAGTACATTGAAACAAAGTTGTTAGATTACCAACATCAGAATGAAAATGTTCACCGCATTAAAAGTTGCAAGTAGGGTGATACAGCAATGTCTCAAGTAACAACATGCAATATTAGCACATCCTGTGTTTCTACAATGTTCATTGACATAATATAAAAGGTGTTCTGTTTCTATGACAACTGATGGCTAAACAAGCACTGGTACAAAACATTTCTACATTTGTTGATCTGTAGCAGTAACATTAAATATTGGTGTGACATGAAGGTATGTACGATGCACATGAAGATCTCAACACTACTGTAGGGAATAATGTGGGGGGGGGGCATGAAAGTACCTCCAACAGAATTGGGACTAAGCACAACAAACACGAAGGCTAATTCGCAACATGTGAGCTATACATGTTTACTGAAGGGCATATACTTATGGCAGTTCCATGAACAGCAAGAATAGGATGTTGTAGCTGACAATAAAACCTGCCAGAAAGAGATGGCAATACAAACTAGACATTCATGTAAAGGTTGGTAAAGTTTGCAAAAATAGTTTTATGATACTTAAAGTTATTAAATTATGCAGACTGGACTTAACATAGGACTACAGAAGCATTAAGTAATATATTAATCTCCGGTGACAAAGGCTAACACCCTTTACCATGTTCAACCCCCTCCCTCAAGATTCTTGGTAACTGCATCCCCTCCCTGCTGAAGATGCAAAAAATTACAGGAAAGTCGCAACCTAAAAGATCTTCACTGAATGTGTAATTAAAACTTGTGTGGCAGCTTTGTTAATAGTAACTGGCAAAATAATAAGGTGACACTTTCAGCAACTTTAACAATCTCTGACACATTCAAAAAAAGAACTTTCATTCAATTTACTCTCAACAACACTAACTTAAAGTGGTTTGATCTCAAGTTCCATAAATGCATCAGTCAATCATTCATAACACTTGTATCATACAAAATATCACTTAAAATATAGAATGCCAACATATAACACACACATGTACACACACAAACAAAACATCTTCCATCAAAAAGCAAATTTATCAATTTACCAAACTGAAAATGAGCAAGAAGTTTTTATTATTGAATGTACAGCTTCACCTTCTTTACAAGGCTAAAAGTAAACAGAGAGATACACAGTTGCAACAATGATTGCATCAATGGATATTATTACAGTTGTCATGGATATCCTGTGGCAAGAACATGCAACACAAAGCCAGAGAACATGTACCCAATTATTTCAGTCTAACATCTATTGGCTTTTATGGTAATAAAATAGTCAATAATGGCCCCGCCCACGTGAAACTGCCTTGAAAACCAAAAGTAGTCTACTCCATCTTTCCTTAGACGCTATCTTTAGTGCTAGGCTCTGTCAATGATACTGTTGTACCATTGAAACCATTGAAAGATTTCCTAAAATAAGGCTTCCTTTAAGCAATGTCATTTGAATGAAAACAGTTTTTGGATTTGTAGGATGAAAGTATACCTTCTTATTTGAACAAGAATCTGTGGACAACCATAAAGAGAGGTTGGCCAGTGTGAGGACAACATTGCAGTAATATCTGACCATTGCAAAATGATGAAACATCATCAACACTTTACACCTAATCTTCCCATTATGTCACTAATTCAAACCATGTTCTCATCAGGAAAAAAGGAAGCAAAGGAGAAGCTTAAGTAGAAGAGAAAATAGATTAAAGGGTAAGATACCAAAGAAGCTAAAAATAATACAACTGTACAAAACTGTAAATACAATTTCATTGAATGAGATTGTAGCATGTATGGGTGGGGATGGGGAGGGGTGAGTATTAACAACTTGCATCAAAGCAAAAAGTAAATGCAAGATGGTGAAAGTGGCAAAAAAAAAATGCCTGTCATAACATGAATCCTTTCAGTATTAAAAGAATCAGATTACACAGAAAATGCAATGGTCACTTAGGTTCAAAGCTGGTCACACCATGCATGGAATTACTAACAATTGCGAAGCACACATAGCCTATCTAGACATGGATGTTTAACGCAAATACCTGCTAAGAGTGGGCTTTTAAGAAATATCACATAATTAACAATGGGGGTACAAAGAATGTCCAAGAAGAAGAAACATTTTATTTTCCTTTATAACTTCAGTTGATTTCAAAATATGGCAAAGTGGTGGATGTAACCCTCTAATGTTATAAGCATTTGTACTAACAGTTAAATAATTCAATACTTTATGCATCGTAATTTCATTCCAAAAGTGAAATTGTGCTTCAGTGCTATACTTCATTAATGATTCTATTGACGAAACTGTCTGCTTTCAACTTTTTCACATTTTCAAAATGATATGTTTTTTCCACCAAATATGGTCCTTTTTGAGGAAAATGCAAACTAAACAAAACAGATTATCCAGTATTGATGCTAAAGGAGGTGACTGCTATTGACCAGCAGATGCTAAAGGGGCCAACCACTTATGGCAACACACAGGAGAGGGGCCAACCACTACCGACAACACACAAGAGAGGGGCCAACAACTACTGACAACACACACGTTATAGGGGGCTGACCGATGCTAACACCTGGAGAGAGTGTTTAACCTCTAATGACATGCATATGTTGGAGGGGGTATACATTTTGTCTGCACAGGCTGGATAGGCTAACCTGTATCAACAGAGACAGGACAGAGGAGTTAACAACTGTCCCATGTGCAGGCTAGAGGAGTTAAACATTGCTCACAAATACAGGGTAGAAGAACTAACCACTGCTCACAAAGAAAGGCTAGAGGATTGAAACATTGCTTACAAATGTAAGTTAGTGAGACACTGTGCAATGGAAAAATGTACCCCGTTGGCTCTTATGTGATTCTAGGTGTACAATCAACTTTAAAACATTAAATTGGTTCTCTCCAGTTGCTAACAGTTAGTCTACTATCACATTAATCTTCTTTCCATCAATTTTAACTATACCTTGAGTCCAAAAATGTTACAAATAAGGGTTAATGCAAAAACACCATGTATGTATCTGTGTTCACTCATCAAGACAGTGCTGAAATGTTTTCACCATCTGTGCTCTGAAAGGCACACTTACTTCACAGCATTAGTGTTAACGGAGCAAGAATCCTCAATCTCTTTGTGCAACTTCTGAATCTGTCTGTACTTTTAAGTGTCAATATTTTATGTAAGATTTTCATTAGAAAGGTATGATTGGTAGACTATTTGAATGAGGTTATTTGTCTTAGGGAGCTGTTACCATTTGTGCATTGAAAATGTGGACTCAGTATACTGTATGCAATCTGTTACACAATAAAGTATCCATGAATAGTACATAAGTCATGAAACTCCAGGCTGACTAATATCAGACTGAGAAGGATGATGTAAGTCCAGGAAGCATACATGTACAAAGGTATACATACAAAGGTATTATCTCACGCAAAGTTGTTTTTCTTAGCCAGTCAGGGGCTATGTTCTGATGATAGTATATATATATTATACACACATAGCAATGAACAATGTATCATTTTTTCTTATGACTCAGAGTAACATTTTCATCTAGTCAACAATCATACCTAATAAAACACTAATTTGAGGCTGAAATTATGCCAATTGTTACTTAAGTGCCACACTGTAAATAAAAGCAATATCATATTTTAAATCATAAAGCCAGTCCATTTTTACAGACAACTTTCAAATCCATCTCTATTGAATGAGACAATGACTAATTTGGCACGCCAAAGAGGATGTTGCGATTGCTCTCTCTCCGATTGGGTCACGTCCAACACCTTATAATAAGTACTACAATCAATGTACACATGTTCAACTATAGATTCCACATTGCACAATTTCAAGATTCAAATTAAAACATTTACTTGAACGATTAGCAAATGACAAACTTGTTAACCAGAGAAAGAAATTTCATTTTCACCATAAAGAGAGATCAGAGTAAAAAAGTCTGAATGGAATAAAAAAAAATAGTACAACATTAGTCACATTTAAACCTGAGTTAGTTCTTGATATGACCCTTAGATGACATGGTTTAAAGAAAGAGCAACTCCTTCTGTACTGGAATCCGGCTAAAATCTACAATATGAAATGTACAACTGCTTGGTTACTGCTGCTTCAGGTGGACCCAGATGTGATGGGTTTAAAGCCGGGGCTACGTCGTTGTAGTTGGTGGAGCACCTTCCTCACCATATGTCGTACCATTATTTGTGTAAGCTGACCCTAAGCCATAGAGATGTCCACAGTATTTGTCATCATCGATGTTGTCTTCAAAGTAGCTCTGAGAGGAAAAAAATAGTCAGGTCATCATGTAAGCAAATATGTTACTTTCATCCATTTATATGGCTACCCTTCATGTTCATTATATCACAATGCAGCAAGCCTTGATTTTGCTGTTGATACAGGAGCTTCATGCAATGTAAGGAGATAAATCATTGCCTAGACTTGCTACAGCGTTCAGTTTCCACATATTTTTATTTTTACTATGTTAATCACAATGGTGTATCTATCAACAGTTGTCTTGAAAACTTTCAAAAATTTCATGGAAATATCCACAGAGAGCTCCAAGTCCCAAAGGCTTAATATTTGAAGACAGCTCTCTTTACAATATCATACTTCAAATCATATTCAATGTAGTATATACCTCTCTCATCTTGAGGAATGCTAAAATTGTTAATAAGCTGTCACTGCCTGCTTGATGTTGAGGCCCAACTCTGTGGATCTGTCGAGAGAAGAGATGTAAAATCAAAAAGTTGGCATTATGTTGAATATTTTTGGAATCCATGAATTATAAACCTTACAGAAACTTCTACATCTGAACATCAACTATCACTGTTGACAGTTTAAAGGCGATCAGTCGTCTTAATAACACCTTACGTGACGATGTCAGTTTATGGTTACATTTCATGGTCTATGAACCGACTTAAGCACAGTGAATGACAACGTTGTGATGGCAAAGCTGTATTTAGACAAACAGTCTCTGCTACTTGCAACCAGAAAGCCAAAAGGCTTTGTGATTCCTTGCTACATGGTTATATTACAACAAACATGAATTATTCACATGACAAGTATAAGATCAACTGCAGTTATTTTTCTTGATACACCACAAGACTTCAACCCCAAATGACCTTTATTTTGGTGACCTAAAATGACTACGACATTTGACGTCCACCAAAAGCAATAGGGATCACCTACCCAGGCCATACAACCCACACATCAATTACAGTATGAGTATGACATCAGTCAACATTATCTCTGAGCTCCAAGAAATACACAGTAATCAATGCTGCTTCTAGTCTTGCCTGTTGTTAGTTGAATCAAATAACTCAACCTTACCTCATCTGAACTCAGCTTGTCTGCTATATTTACCTCAAAATTCTTCGTAAACGACCACAATGGTGGAATTTCTGCCTTAGGTAATTCCAACGCTAATTTGAAACTCAATTTCCTCCTTAAACTTTTTCAATGCTTCCTCCCTCTCCTCAGTATCATGCTTTTGGCATTCCAACATCCAGCTTTCTGCTTGCTCAAATGCTTCATCAGACAACAGCCCAGCCAGATCAGCATGAACCTCTTCCATTGCCTCAAGTTGGCGCTCTGCCTTTTGCAAATTTTCCTTCATCGACTCTGCAATAATTTCTTCCTTGTTACAAGTAGCTTTTAACACACTCAAAGTCCTCGTAAGTTGACCCTAAGTTATGATTCCTCCTTAATATTTTTGCTTCCTCCATCCTTTCCGACATTGTGAAATATGATTGAAAGCACTCCAATTTGATTGTTAAGAAACCTTGTTCTGCTACCAGCTGTTCCTCTGCATATTGATATTATCCAAATAAATGACAGAACGGATGGTTTTTTTATTTTCTTCATTTTTTTTATAAACCCATTAACATTCCAATGCATGAATTAATGCCACCTTGTCTATCTGACCCCATGACCCCCCATACCAAGACTATCTCTCTGGACAACGTATCGAATGCCCCTCACACTAGAAGTTACTCACTAAGTTACAAATGCAGTACTGTAGCCTTAAATCTGGAGCAATCCCATTGAGTTAACTGCGGCGACGGAATCAAAAACTGCCAATAGTAATTTTGCACATATGCTTTTCAACTAATTTGTACGGTAGTTTATAATAACCAAAATAATGGTGTTTAGGCTATTATTATTGTTTTATAGTGAAAAATTATCCCTTCCTGTCTATTGATAAGCATTAAATTTCACAGGGTCGTGAACCTGTTAATAACAGACAACCTTATCAAATTTAAAACAAATCTGACCCAAGGATAAGGAACTATGGCTGTTTTAACATTTTTTATGTTTTACCCCATAATCTCATTAATATGCAAGATTTGGACACCAAAAACAATAGGGATCATCTACTTAATATGGGCAACCTACATGCCAAAAATGAAATCACTCAGAGTTACCCTTCTTGAGATAGAGAGTTTACCAGTAACCGTCACACACACGACATCAGGACTGCACAGATTCCCCTGCCTACGGCAAGGAATCAAAAAGCAATCATAAACTAATGACATTTGTCGAGAAAAAAGACTATTCTCAGGAGATATTAATACAATGATTAGTCACCTTTAAAGCTTTGCTAATTTCTTGTAAAATCTGTACGAAGATCAAGGGTGGCATAGTAACAGATCTTTTGACACTTTCAGGAACAACAATGAATAATCATTGACAATTAGTTTGTATCATATGTACATGTTGCAAGGAATAATCTATTAAATGACAGAAAGATGAACAATGAACTTATGATGTGATGTTAATCTTGAATGTTTAAAAAATGTTTTGCAAATCCTGACAAGATACAAGCAATATAAATCCTGTCAAGATGTGAATCAGAATAAGATGTGATATGACATGAATCCTGACAAAATGCTTCATGGATCCTTCATGATGTAAATCCTGTCAAAGCACGATGTGAATCTTGAAAAAGTTTTATATGAATTCCAGCAGGATGTGATGTGAACTCTGGTAATATGTGATGTGAGTCCTGGCAAATAAGTGATGTGAGTCCTGAAAAGATGTGATATCTTACTAGGATCATACTATGAGATTAAATAAGAAATTTAAATCATCTTAGCTCACCTGCAATATATCTGCAACTTCCTGAAGGCCTCCTTTCAAATCCTTGCAACTTTTCATTAAGTACTTAATGTCGTATATCCTCGGAAAATAAATCCGAAGCAGTTCAAAGAACTCTGTCTCTTCAGAGGGCAGGTTTGTAGCAGTCAGGGCTTTCAGCAGGTATGAAAAGTCATACCCACTTTATGGAGGGTAAAAAGAAAAAAATAACTGTTATTACCTAAAAGCAAGTCAAAACACATAAAATAAACTGTAAACCAACTGTAGAACTACAGTGGCTACACTGAATATTCCATGAAAAAATTCCTGATCATAAGAGGTGGCTTTAACTTCTCAACAGTAAAAAATTGTCTTAGACTTTGATCTTCTTTCATTTCTGTCGATTTCAGTGTCACCTAATGACAACTGTGTGTATAAAACCCTTTGTGTGCAAGTGCAATATTTTGACTTGAAGTGCTATGGTAAACATGGAGCAGGTATTGTTTCTATCTGTTGCTTTTGTCATTACTTTTCATCTTATATGTTATGTTTAACCTTTTTCAGTGTCACGGAAAGCTTTCTGGTCATCTTCTTTTTACTTTCTGGACTCTTTGCTGATTTGCAGTAAGACCACAAGTAAAGTAAAAAGAGCAAACTGGCACTATGTTCATATATCCAACATGTTGACTTAATGTCAAGGCATATATGTATACCTCTTGTTGTTTGTTAATAACCCTCAGAAACTTGCAATAACAATGTAAATTCTACACCTTAAGAAAGTAAAATACTGTACTGATTGAAACAAAACGTATTCATATTATACGCTTTTGTATGTTCATACTAGTAAACAACTACAAAGTAAAATTTCATACTTGCAAAAATAATGTACATCAGTTTTTAACAAATCTTTTCTTTAACACAAGATCCAATGTTGTGGCAATGACAGAGAGAGGAATTCCATTCCAATACTTCGGGTAGGGGGAGGGGGAGTTTCCAATACTTCGGGGGAGGGGGACAGTTTCCTGAGGTAGGTATCTTCAGGGATAAAGAGAAAATGAAATCAAAAGGAAGAATACCTGTGGAAAGTGATCCATTTAACAGAGTCATTCAATATGACCCCTGAGGTCATCAACAGCTCAGCAAAAGTCTCCACGTCAATGCCTTGTTCATCATGTTTCGTAAATTGTATGCCTGATGTTGCTAGCAGCTCAATGGAATCATGGGCGTACATATCTTCACTACAAGACAGAAGCAACGAGATAAAGGCTAGCGTTGATTTTTTTCCCCCCAAACAGATTTTAGCAGTAAGCCAGAAAATACCAACACCAGACATCATTCTGTGCTTTTTGTTTAGAATGTAAGCTGTACTCTCTCATACAGAGACGAAGTCGTACTGTCCTAATATTATCTATTGTTCTGATTGAGTAGATACATACTGTCCTACCTACAAGTAGCTGGCTGGTTCTCCAGCTGTACGGTATCTCTAAGATGGTATGGCTAGATTAACATTTCTTTACTGCAAACATTAAAACCCCAAGAGAAGCCTAAAGTTCATTGACAAACAAAGTGATGAGTTGTCACCAATATGGCTCTATCTACCCATCATGATCATTTAGTATGGTGCCCTTTCAAATGGTTGCAAACATTTAAGAAGACAATAGAGTGTCTTGGTGCATTTTAAAAGACACAATCTCCCAGCAACTAGAAGTCTCTTTTACAGCAGCAAATAGGGTTAAAACTCTACTACTACATTTCAATGTCAATAACAGTTCAAAATTTTGAACCCTTCCACTGAATTTGCTTCTGGTACATATAGAAGAGAAGCAGAGAAATAGCTACTGTTGAAATGATATGAATCACAAACATATCGTCATCATATCACATTTGAAAGAACCAGATAGAAAATGGGAAGGAAGAAATGAGCATAAGTATCTTCCTGGTGTTTCTTCAGAGAAAATGTTCATTTAATTGTCGACAATATTTCACTAAAAGTTGGAAACAATAAAAGAGCCACATTTTTGTCCCTGAAGATTCTAAAAAAAATGTCTTGGAAAGTGTCAATCTTTACATTTTAATGAATGTGTATCACATTCATGAGCAACTGAGAACGATCTCTTTTTATGAACACCACTGAAATAAATGTTTAAATCACATCATGATAGTTCCGCAGAAAAAAATGGGTGCTTAGATATCACAAGTCACTAGTGACCAATACATTTACAACTTTTCACTCACCACTGTCTAATACATCAACAGCTATTCACTCACCACTGAAAAATGCATGAACAGCTATTCACAATTTCCAGATAAAATTTGTTAAAGCGACAACTTACTGTAAATTAAATTTAAAATTGAACTGGTACGTGGCTGCTCCTTGAGGGAAGTTTCCAGATTCATCACAAAATGTTAAACCCAATTGTATGATCTTTAGTAGATCCACATTACATCTATGTAACTGGTACTGGTACTCTGAACTGCTTCGGAATTCTCCCAAAGGCTTGGCAACAATGCCTGGAAACTCTGTGTCCTGATTAATTAACAAAGAATAGAGTTTTATTTCATAAAGAATTAACTCATTAAATAAGTAAAATACATTTAGTTATAAAAATGAAACAGTGTTGCATTAAAATAAAAGGAAATAGTGATGACCAAAAACAAATAATTGCTGAGAGACTCTGGACTGTAGGTCTATGGCTGTCCACAACTAATGCACCACAAAAGGTTTTACTCCGTAAAAGATTACGCACCATAAACATGCAGGAGTTTTCCATAAAGTTAATTTTAAGTCTGAAGTCACACAGAGAAGATGCAAAGCTTGAGCAGATTGATCAAAGAACATTCCACAACTAATCATCATGAGACTACCGTCAAATCAAATCGACTTGCACCACCATGACATGAAATCCATTTACATCACAAATCAAATCCACAGCTCTAAACTGCAGTGCCGATCAAATCGACTTGCCCCACCAAGAAATCGAATCCACCTGCACTGGAATCAAATCAAATCCACCTATGACATCTCCAAATCCACATGCAACACCATCAACTCTAACTGTAATACCATTAAATCAAATTCACATCTAACACTGTTTAAATCACATCCAGATACAGTACACCACTATTAAAATGAGTCCATCTGCTTCATTACCATTCTCTCAAACCTTTTTTTTTTTGCTGTCTGCTGGAGTTAGTTCTAACATTGAGCTCTATGTCTTTCTGACACCAGTTTGTTTTGAATCTCAAATTAGATTCCTTTTATAAAAGGATGAGATCCCTTTCTTTAAAGGATGGACAGAGCTGGTGTAGCCAGGATTATCCAAAAGGAGTTAGAAAGGGAGCCAAATGTGAATGATAGACCAGTCAAAGGAGCATGCAGACCAAAGGGGACCGAGAGTCAGATGATGTGATCTTTTGCAGTAACTAACAAACTTCCTTCAACAGGATTAACAGGGCACAAAACTTGCAAGTTGTTTACAGTGTTCAAGGTACTACTTATTCTACTTTTGAATGGGGGAGGGGAATGTTGCCCCTTTTCTCCCTTCCCCTGCTGTGCCAGTGACAGGTAGGTTAATAGATCATGAACAGTGTACAATGCTCCAGAGCACTTGGAAGCAAACAATATTCCGGCAGACTTACATATTATGAAATTTCTTTCTGCTTTACTCAACACAGACTATCATTTTAATAACAGGCATGTACAGTCTTGTTCTGACTGAATTAGTACTCATGCAATTTATTACGCCAAACAATTCCTGAAGAAGGTATAGCACTACTGTTCGGCTGAAAATATCAGAAGACCACCCAAACACAGAACAGAAACATTGCATAGAACAAATTAAATTTTCAAACAACCAATCATAAACAGTTCCCTGCAAAATAGCATACAATCAAAGTACCTCTTCTGAATAATATAGAAACATAGCCTAGTACAAATAACAACATGTGAGTACCACTATGTAGACAAATAGCCTAGTGCAAATGAAATATGTGAGCACCACTCATAACAGTATAAAACTTTGAAAAATTTTAATATTTTATGTGGTATCATATTGCTCAATACCTTTATTCTTTCTTGGAACTAAATAGAGGATAGAGATATCAATGTGAAAATTACCATGGCAACATAGTTGTACTTCTGTACAATGATCCTTATCTCATTGAAAACTTCATCCAAGTTATTACTCCAGACATCCACAATCACTGGTTCATTGGTTTGCATTGGCATGGTCTGTTGCATCTCTAGAGGAGGAAATGAAAGGAAAAAAAGAACAATGTAAACAATAGAAAAATACCTCAAAGTCCACTGATTTACAATAGGTCACAGAGGTCACCAGACTGTCAGACAGATATTCAGAAGGAGACTTCACTATACCACAGTGAGTGCTTCATTACATATCATGAGAGATTGATCAGAGGTAGGTCTGATATATCACTCTTGGTTAAAGGAACAAAGTGACCAATCACTTAACTTCTGTAGTGTTCTGAGTTACCTACTAAACAGTTCGTGGATTACAAAACTACTGCTTTTGTTAAAGAAGCCTTTTCATTTGTGTTACCCTCCTAGGTTGGTATTCCTGGTCATACTAACTTTTGTAGAGGGTTTTGAGCAATTCTGATATTCTTGGAGTCAAGTACTCACAGCCAAATATTCATGACTCTGAAGCTACTCGCAACTTATACTAGTTAAAAGGTTTCAATGATGTCAATAACATTATACTTAGAGCAGGACATCTTGTACAATGTATGCAGGAGACTCAAACAGTGTTGGTGGGTAAGAATTGGGCCTCTTGCTTATAATTTCTAACTTGTACTAGTAACAACTGACAACTTCACAAGCAAAGGAAAAAAGGCAAGTTTGTAAGTTATTTAACTTTTGGAAGAACATTAATTCAAACTGTTCAACAAACAGACACAAAAAAAAGATTTCATGATTGTTTTTTCATGATTCAGTTTCAAAAATTCCACAGGGGTCATGACTCCAAGGAAAGTGGAGTCGGCAGTCAACTCACAGTAAAGAGTCACAATTCTGAAGTAGAGTCGAGTAAGGTGCCTAGGTCTTGTGGGTATTCCTGCTAACTATCTGGTGTTTCTTGATGTTTTCAAATCAATGATCCAGAGTTCATGCATTGCTAGGTTCCCTTAGGCCTGGAGAGTACCACCAAAAATCCACACCAGTACTTTTGACACGTCAGTACTGGTACTAATTGAAGTACTGGTACTTCCTACATGTTCAAACCAATAAAGAACACGAAGAATGTACAACAGTTCTGTGCTTCTTACACTGTTGAGGTAATTTATTGCCATGTGCTTCACATAGACCCACTCATTTTCCATGAAAGGGGAAATTCTTCTTTAGACTTTCAAAATTTCATAAATATCTGTGATCAAAAAGCATACATTACGTGAAATTCTGTGTTGCTAGTATATATAATACCATAGAATCTTTGCTATAGATCAGGAGAGCCCAAATTTTTTGACCCAAGATCCACTCCTCATGTAGCCAACTTCTCCAGACCTACCAGTCCTGTGTTAACATCACAAAATATTGTAAAAGAAATTACAATAGAAGAAAAAGTTTTCAGTTTAAACCATTTTGAGAACGATTCATAACACATCAGAAGGGGATTTTGAGAATATCTTCAAAGTCCACTGACACCCTTGTCTGAGGTGGAACCGTGGTTCCTTTCATAGGTTTTTGACTATAATGTCATTCTTAATGACACAATTCCTGTTTGAAGGAAAAGTTATTGGGAATGTGTCTACAAACATGTGTTATGTTGGAGAAGGCGTTTGATATCCACTGGAACTCCGATCTGGAGTGAAGCCGCGGTCACGGTCCTGGTGACTGTTGCTTAAATATCATCTTTCTTATACACAGTTTTTGAGTTCCACTGGGGCTAAAACCTGAAGAGGAGTCGTGGTGGGGTGATGAAAACAAACAATTGGGAAAGTCTTGGTGACCTACTGAGACTTCAACCTGGAATGGAGTTTGGGTTGTGGTCACAGTGCTGAACACAAACATTTGTGACGTCATAGTGGAAGGCAAAATACATCTCACTGGGACTCCGATATGGTTTGGAGTTGTGGTTGCAATCCCCGGTGGTTGTTTACCCAGCAATATTATCTTGTACATAGTACATAGTAGATATGAGATATTCCACTGGGACTAAAATCTGAAGTGGAGTCTGAAGACGGAGATGAAAACAAACGATTGGGAAAGTCTTGGTAACCTACTGAGACTCCAACCTGGAGTGGGGTCACGGTTGCAGTGAAGAAAACAAATGCTTGTGATGTCATCGTGACAGACGAAATACATCTCACTGGGACTCCAATAAGGTGTGGAGTCATGGTTGTTGTCCCCGGTGGTTGTTTTTCCAGCTACATCATTTTGTACATAGTAGTTATGAGATGTTCCACTGGGACTAAAATCTGAAGTTGTGTCGTGGTCGTGGGCGATGAAACAAACAATTGGGAAAGTCTTGGTGGTCTACTGAGACTCCAATCTGGAGTGGAGTCACAGTCCTGGTTGCAGTGACAAAAACAAATGCTTGTGACATCATAGTGAATGACATAATGCATCTCACTAGTACTCCAATGTGACGTGGAGTTGCAGTCCTCTGCAGTCGTTTATCAGGATACATCATATAGTTGACGGAGACCGCGCCTTCAAAGTTTAAGCAGTAAAGGATTTGGGGGGAGGGTATTCTGCAATTGTACCCATTCTAAGTTTGTGACAGTTCCACTTACAAAAGTGGGAACATTCTATTAGTAATCAGTATTGTCTTAAAAAAAGATGATTTCATCAAAGGAAAAATTGCGTCACTCAAGGTGACAATTTTGTTCTGGGTCGTCATAAAGAAGGTGAAATAATTTCACCTTCTTTATGACGCCCCAGAACAAAATTAGCTGCCACAAGGTAGATGTCGACTGCGCATGACTTAAATGTAGAAGGGACAAAAAATGGTGGTGTCCTTGATTATTATAATTGGCCCAACCAAAGCTTTCAAAAATTATGATTTGGAATGTTAGGCTGGATGTGCACTCCACAGGCCTGGTCATGGCCACACTTCTTCTAAGTTCTAGGCATACCAATATTCTCAAATTTGACAAAAAGAAAGCTAAGCATCTCCGCTTGCACAGTGAATCATGAATGTTGTTTTCACTTCTGAAATTGCAACAGTGACTCACATGTATGTAAAGAACAGTAGATGTTCTTGGCCATACGCCTATTCGTCAAAAAGAAAGATTACAAAGTCAGCGCTGTGTAAAGCAAAGTTAAGTTCACTATTCCGCTAGACTTTATCAACGTTTGACTTAAATTCATTCAAGGATGGTGCATTGACAACATATGCTGGTAACAAGTTCCAAACGCCAACACCTAGTTGGGTAAAAAATCTGCCTAACATTCTTATACAACAAGGCTTCCTAATTTTAAACTGATGACCTCTAGCATTGGAATCCTTTTCTCTCTGGAAAAACTGATTATTAGTGACCAAGCCACCATTCAAATCCATCATGTCTCCTCCTAATCTCCTAAAACCAAGAAAAGGCAAGTTCAACTTGTGTAACCTATCAGCTAAAGTGACTAAACCAGGAATCAGTCTGCTCACCCGTCTCTAGCCAGGTTCAATAACATACTGTCAATATCCTTCAAAAGAAAAAGCGACCAAGCAGGAATGCCATACTCAATGATGGGATGCACCATGGATCTACTGTATATAATAAAAGTATAGAATTACTATCCAGAAAACAAAAAGTTTATCTGATGATACCGAAAACACCATTGAGTATTGACCTTGGCAACAACACCACCAATATGATCACAAAAAGCAAGCTCATCATCAACCAATACCCTAGGATCTCTTTGATATGGAATTTCCTCAAGATTATGTCTAGCACCAGCATAATTTGAGGCAGAACCGCCCAGTGATACCTTGGAGTATGACACTTGTCAGGATAGGAGCCAAGCTGCCACATAACAAATCGATCAAAAGCCTTGTCAACAGCAGACTGTAACAGGTCACAGTCATTCACACAGCCAATTTCTTTTTAAAGGTAAGTGTCATCAGCCAATGTGTTAATCCTGCACTGAGAAATAACATCTGGTAAGTCATTAATGTAGACCAAAAACAGAGAGGGACCCAACAAAACTGCCTTGGGGTATACCGCTCGTAATATCCACCCAGTTAGAAAAACACCTGGAACACAAAACACTCTGCTTAAGATCAGAAAGGAAGTACTTAGTCCACTCAAAGTACCTGTAATAAAGTAAAATTACGTAACTTTAGCAGTAAACTCTGGTGGGTAACTTTATCAAAAGCTTTTATAAAATCGGTATAAATTACATCAACATTACGGTTGTTATCTAGCAACCTTGTTCAATCATCCAAAGTATCATCGAGCTGCGAAACCCATGACCTACAGTACTGTACCTGTAACAAAACCATAGTGTTCAAAAGATAGGAAATTATTACAAACCATGTGTTGAAATGTAATATCTTTCACAAAAGAGTCATAAATCTTACAAACAAAGGAGGTCAGGCTGACCAGCCGATAATTAGAAAAGTATGAATGTTTACCTTTCTTGAACAGAGGAGTTATGTGCCCTAATTTCCAATCAGAACGAAGGAGAGCAGCTCTAGAACTTATTGAAAATCACTTCCAGTGCCTCAGAGATAACACATAACGAGTCTCAAACAAAACCCAATGCTGGGAGATTTGGAAACATTCACTGTACTCAATTTCTTCCAAATACTATCTTTATGTATCACAATATCAGAGACTGAAGTGTACCCAGACCTATCCTCAAAAAATGGCATGGAACTGAGATATTCGTTCATGAAGACACTACTAAAGAACTGATTAAGAGAGCCATCTTCACCAACAACATCATCAATTGTAAGCTCCCAAATGTCAGGACTTATAAGTGCCTGGACAACGCATGTCACAGCCATCTTACTTTTGATGTAACGCCAAAACACCTTCGGATTAGCCTTTACTTCCGTAGCAAACTTCTATTTAAGGTACAAATAGCTTTTCTGGTATACCGCCTAGCCTGGTTTCTCAAACATGCCTAAATATTATAATCAACTGGGACTTTGATCTTAAAAACTGCCTCCAGGCTTCTGCCTCTCCTTTACTTTTCTAATTGCATCACCAATCATCCAAGCAGGTTTCCACCCAATCTCATTACGACAACAAGAAACAGGAACAAAAAAGTTCTGTCTCAGCAATCTTAGCCTTCAAAAACAGACAAACCTCCTCAACATTCATATTATGCAAATTGACTTTCCAGTTAATTTTAAGAAACCGTGCCATACTCACATAGTCATCCTGATCATAAATACACAAAAACAGAATAGCCTATACCTAGTGGACAACAAATTGAAATTGGCTCCAGCATATCTAATACCAAAGATCAAAATATCATGATCACGATTACCTAAACCAGGGAACTGTTCAATGTCTGTTAGAGCATCCTGGTATTGGGTAAATAGTAAATCTAACAAAGAAGACTCTTGACCCCTCCTGTTTCTAGTGCTAGGATACAACTGATGTTTTGAGTCTTTTACACTTATAGAATTAAGAAAAACATTATCAGCATAATGAGCAGAAGAAAGGGAAGTAAAACAATTACTACTAGTCTGAGGAGTGTCAAATACCACTACCAGTCTCAGGAGAGGCAAATGCTGTTCAATATTGATAAATGCAAGGTAATGCATATTGGCAATAATAATCCTAGGTATTTGTACACTTTAAATGGACAGTCACTGAAAGAGGTTGCTGTTGAAAGGGACTTAGATGTTCACATAGATTCTTCTTTACAGCCAGCTAAGCAGTGTGTTGAAGCAGCTAAAAAAGCAAATGTGATTTTAGGTATGATTAAGAGAAATTTTAGTTTCCTTAAGCAAGGCATTGTTGTTAGACTCTATAAGCAGTTGGTTAGACCTCATTTAGAGTATGCTGTTCAAGTTTGGGACCCATATTTTTCTAAAGATAAGGAGTTACTTGAGAAAGTCCAGCGCAGGGCTTCTAGATTGATTAGGGCTTTCAAGGGTGTCCCCTATAACAGCAGGTTATGTCTCTTAAATCTCACTTCGCTTGAGCTGAGAAGATTACGCGGGGATTTGATACAAGTCTATACGATTGTTTATGGATTTGATAATTTATCATTTTCTGATTTTTGCAAGTTTGCTAATAGTAAAATTACTAGAGGTCATTGTCTTAAACTCCAGAAGGTTCAAAGTAGGATCAATATTTGTCGTTACTTCTTTTCTCAGAGGGTAGTGAATGAGTGGAATGGGTTGCCTGAGGATGTAATGATGGCAAGAAGTGTAAATGGGTTTAAGAATGCACTGGACAAGTACTTTAGGCTTTGTGATCGGGTTTGATTGTTGTCTCTTTTTTTCAGGGTCCTTGATGGGGACTTAATTGTCCCTCCTGATCCTTTTTTAAACTAAACTACTAGTTAGGCTTGGGCAATACCCTAACTCCCTAAGTTAGTGTAGGCCAGGTGACACTCCCCCTACAGGCTACAGATTAAATGAATTTCCTAATCCTATTCCTACAGTACTCCTAGGCTAGTACTACTACTAGTAGTAACTTCAGAGTGCTAGTGCTACATTTTCTGTACTGCAGCCTTACTTGTACAACCCATATATACTACCGTATATCAGCCTAACATACATCATGCGTGGGCCGGGTCGCTGGGTTTATCTAAACAGTTCCTTAAGTAATAGTACTGGATAGGCTATGCAACAATGCAAGTTATCTCCAGAAGTGCCGTGCAATGAAAGAAAAGGGCAACATTTACCCTGCCTAACAGCATCTGCCCCAAACTCGCACAATATCGAAGTTTCGTCCGTAGAAACACGAAGTGAAAACGCTTTCCTCTTTCGTCAAACTGTCACCTGAGGATCACACGGTTGACCAGTATTGAATACCTTTGAAATGCCAAGAAGTAGCGTGACCTTCGAGCGCTGCATCACTTGTAAAGTCTGTAAATAAGAGCAGACTGCTGAATGGTAGTATATGCGTCCACATATATGCAGACTAGTACTACCGTACCTACGGCTAGGCTTGAGGGGACAAGACCGAATCGCAGACGACTAAGTTAGTGAGCTGCTATCAACTTCAAGTCGTATTTTCGATCAAAGTTGCGTGCCTTTCACTTGGTTTAAGCAGGGTTAAAGTGGCTTAAGGAAAGACAAACAGGTAGGCTAAATCTCAAGAGGTAGAGTGGCATCTGCCTGATCTGCTGATCCCAGTAAAGCATTCTGGGGCCATGGGCCTAACGTTATATTATTAGGCTAGGTCATAACCAGAGAATGGTCCTACTGTATCCTACAGTATTCTCCTTGGATGAAATTTGTTTCGTAAAAAACTATCCTGTGAAGTGCCTATATCTGCATTCTGGCAAGGAGGTTTCCTAAGTTGTCAAAAATTTTCTTGTACAATGTAAATGTCAGACCTATCATCAACTCCCCAGGTTTAGTGAGGGGAGGGGAGTTGCACAGATCTCTCGGCCTCCCCGTTTTCATATTCTAATCTCCCGATTTTTAAGACCATTTGCGATATTTCTGAAAGTAGCCAAAACAGCACAAGGCGTTTTTAATAATTGGCCATAAACTAATGTAGGTCTCATACAATTGAAAATCAAAATATTGTTTACAAATTTTTGAGCTGTTAAACCGTAGATTAGCATCGATAATTACACCAGCGACACGTGTTGTAAGTCACTAGTTTATGAAGGGCTGTGCATACAGAAAGGCCTACATGTAATACATAGCTGCAATGTAAGTGAAAACTACATGGGCAACTTGTGCTGTGCATGTGGGTGATGATTCTCTTTGGGGCACTGTTTTTTGTTGAAAATTACCACTCTCCTTATTTTTTTTTTTTACTAATCTCCGAATTTTTGGCTCTGGAAAATTTAAATCTCCCTATTTTTTGGTGAGACAGGTTGGCAGGTCTGATGTGTGTACTGATTGTGTTGTGCTGCTACTATAGTGTCAAACATGTTATTTTGTTGGCTTCTCTTGTCTAGGCTCCTGCAGGGCCTGTAGGAGGATGCAGACCTGCTGTCCTGGCAGAGAGTCGATTTTGCCAAGGTTTCTCTCCTGGAGACTTCCTCCTTTAGTGTGGATCAAACATTCCACCGTAGAAAAACCCAAACATGGGTAGGCACTGCATCCTGTTTTTTTTTTTTCTTGTAGAGAGTGGTTGCATCCCTGCCTGGTTGTTATGCACAAGTCTGGATGTCCTAGTGAAGGTCACTTCCTCATGTCCTGGTTTGGGGTAACCCAGATGGCAACTGGTGATGTTTGGCTGCTATCAGATCTGGATGGATTTTGGTGCTTCTGGCATCTAGCTAGTCATCATCAGAGAACCTGGACAAGGAATCCAGCGAGTCTGTGTTGGGGCCTCCTTGCTGGTCCGGATCTCTCACATCTTCTCCTTTGTCTGAAAAGGCAGGGGTTTCTGGGCAGTAGAGGGCATCCAGGTCCTTGCAACTGGGTTAAACTCCCAGTACCCTACCTCAGGGGAACCCAGAAGGTCTGTCCTGTTGTGCTCTGTGTTGTAGCTTCTTGTGACCTGAAGTAACCTCCATTTGGTTGTTGAGACCCTGTGGGTGTCGATAGTGTTTTGACATCTGGCACATTTGTGAGACGATGTATGCGGGGCGTAGTGCTGCATTCCTATGTGCCATATGTGGGATCTCTTGTGATGTTCTCTTGTGGCCAAGGTCTGAATTCTCCAATCCCTAGTGTGAAACAGGAGAGAAGTGCAATTTGGATCTCTGTTACCTTCCCTTGCAACATGTGCTCTCCTTGGAACAGCCTCTTGAGCATAGATCTGGCTCTTTTGTCTTGGGATTCTGTTCGGCCACAATCAGACCCACTAGTGGTCTGATTCTGATCCAAGTAGCACAGGGCTATTTTCTGGTCCTGTCGAGTCTTCTTGTGTGCACTGTCAGTTAGTCCGCCATTCAGATGAGCGTTGGGACAAGTTCGGTTTGGACTGCCATCTCAGCTGTCGTCTGGTTTCGCTGGGAAGGGAAGCCTTTACCTTCCTTTTGGATAAGGATTTGGTCTTCAAAGAGCTTTTCCTGTCAAATTCAAAGGTTGACTGCTTGAGGCTCTCATGTTTGCTTGCGGGGTATAGCAGTAATTGCCCAAATCGCTCCTTTCCTGAGAGTAGGTCTCTGAAGGGATCGATAGCTGGTCCAGTTTTGTCTGCAGTTACAGACAGGAAGTTGCTCATGTTGCTTTAGTTTCTTTTGTATATTACAGTCTTCAAATAGTTTGGTTTTATTACAAGATGTATTACAATTGGATCTTTGCAGATAAATAGCATGGAAATTCCACACAGTCTACACCAAAGGATTCCCAGATTACCAGGAGTGAGTGAAACCCAAGAAGCAGTGTCCACTTTTCAAAGGTATTGGCAACATTATGAGATGATGCAGGAATGGATGAAAAAGTATGTCAAAGCATGGAATGACAATCAAAATAGTTGTACAAGAAAGATGACTCATAGACAGAAAGGTAATAAAAAATTCACAGTCAAAACAGGCACACAGAAATTTGCTGGTCACAGAAGAACATGCCACCATAGCAATTCTAGTGACCAAGGGTTTTCGCCACCCACGGAAGAACCAGTACCTGCTGAAAGAGTGCAAGGCAATAAAGATGGTTCTTCTGGCAGTGAATTTGAAGTTGAAGTTAGTGAAGAGTTCAAACAATTTTTCATTCAGTCTCAAAAGCATAGAGATGAGAGAGAAAAGAGAAAACAGGATGAAGTTAAAAAGAGAGAACAGACTGGTGAGGAGGGCAGCAAACATAAAATAGAAGCCCCAAAGGAGAGACCTGGTTCAAAAAGGAATGAAGAGATGAAAGTGAGTAAAAATTTATAATAAATCATGCTCAACATTTTAAAAGAAAAATCTTGCCATGCATGTCAGTGCATTTCTGTGTCATATGTCTGAACTGTTGCCAACATTCATAGACAGTTGCATTTATTCTATTATATATCACAGCTCTGGGAAAAACATGGTGAGGTAGTAATTTGCTATATCTTTAAATTATCGGTATGTCTTTCTTCTAGTCTGTATGTTGTTAAATGACATTCATTTCTCTTATGTTGAAAAATCTGTTAATTTTCTTTTCTCTTGGTTTTTGCAGATTCTTTATGGAAAGGACACCCCAATGATTCAGGGTCTGGAGACAGCAATACAAATGGAGTTTGATCATATATTAGACAGTAAACAACCACAACTGTGGCCAAGCATCGCTCTTAATTTGTAAAACTATAGTTTTTTTTTATTTTTACTTGACTTCCAAAGTGAAATATGGATAACTAGGAAAGACTGTTGTGCTGCTTTTGATTCTTTTCTGCGCTGATGATTTGTGCATAATTATGTAACAGAATAATCAATAAGAATGTCACAGCTTTGTTGGAACCATCTAACATTATCTGATCCATCAGGAGACTGTGTTGTTCCAATTGAAACATTGACAATTTAATGCAACAACAGAGCTGCACGAATTTGTCAAGCAAATACTATTTACAAGAATACTCTAGACTATATATATTAAAAAGAATCAACTATTCTCATAAAATAGATAATAATGTGAAATAAGTTGTCAGCAACTCTCAATACAGAGAGAACGGTAAACAAAACCATTGTGTGACTTTCCCGTCATCATGCAGTGATTATGAATTATTCATAAATTATAATCACAGCTGTCTGTAAACTTATCATAAAATGGTTTAACAATTTACATATTTTTGTGGACCAAGAGGGCTTTGTACTTACAGGAAAATGCAATGTATGATTGTGATGGAGGATTCTCCATTTGACAGGAGTTGAGAGATTGTCTGGATTGCTTTTTTGAAGGAGATGAACAGTTGTCCCAACTATATTTTGAAAAATCAAAATCTTGCAGTTTTCTTTTCATTTCTCTTACAATGTGTTTCACGATGTTGCTGAATCATTACTGCATAAGCAAGGTGTTATGATGACCTTTGAACTTCATTTAAAGCATAGACTTCTTGTACTCTATAAGATACACCTACATCGTTAATATGACATCTGTCCAGGCTTCCCTTCTCGAGATATTGTGTTTGCAAGGTTTTCACAATTTGACTTGTGTTGACCTCAAATGATGTTTGACCTCCACCAAAATCAATAAGGATCTTGCGCCTAGGATATCTGCTGCATTGGCTGAACAATGAGCATGTTGTTATAAAAACCCTTCTGTGACTTAACGATTAATCTGGCTACTGCTTTGATCCCCCACGTGACATTTTACCTTCACCAAAAACAATAAGCTTCCTATACTGGATGAGGTACATCTACATACCAAATATGAAATTAGTCCAAGCTTCCCTTCTTAAGATATCATGTTTACAAGGTTTTCACAATTTGACCCCAAGTGACCTTTGACCCCCACCAGTGTTGTACATATATGTACTAAATATTGCACCTTTCCAACCTTCCCTGCTTGAGATTTGTGTTTACAAAGTAGGCATCACAAACACACTGCTGCGTGATTACATAGGTTACGATTTCATGGAAACCAAAAATGGTATCACATAATGAAAAAGCCATTCAGGAATTAGCACCGGGGAGGGGGGGGGGGGGAGGTATAATACTCCAGTTTAGGGTGACTGTATTTTCCCTATATGTGAATGTGTCAGCTGCCCCCTTTCATGGAGTTTTAAGGTATAAATTTTCTTCTAAAATTTTCTTCTAAAGCTAGCATGAATATTTTAGATAAGTTTCATCAAGTGACCCATGCATGTCACTATGTGTGGGACTCATCTGAAATTGATGGTGCAAAATGTTTGAGCAGTGTTACAAATTGTAACCAGAAGCATTTGGACAGTTAATAACCACACTTCGCAAAACATGCTTTTGTTAAATGTATGTTTTGCTAATTCAACACAGGTTATGCCAGGTGTATGAAGTTAATTCAAAAGGGGTGCTACATTATTTCAGTAAGGGTGTCGTGTGTTTGAATTGCAAACATAGTTTTGCAATAAGGCACTGCATGTAATTCTTTCTATTTCTCTTCACATTTTGTGTCAAATAATTGGTGATCAAAACATTTTTTATAAAACACCAAATGTCCTTTTTGCCAAACTGCATGTGATATGTCAAATGCAAGGTACCCTCTTCACCGTGGTCCCGAAGGGACGTTTCAAGATTTCCATGTCTCATCTTTTTTTTTATGTTTTAGTATGTTTTGGTATTTCAACTGTTTTGTTTCGAGATTTCAGTGTGTAACGACTTTTTCGTTTTGATACTTTGATTTTTTTTTTTTTTCGTTTCGAAATGTTGATGTTTTGAGATTTCAATGTTTCTATGTTTCAATGTTTCTACTTTTGAAACGAGGAAGTCCAAATAGCAAAGTCTGCCAACGTCCCTTCAGGGCCACGGTACCTCTTGTGTACACCCGATACAAAGAAGAACATCCTGTGCCATACATCATGTCAAAGTACCAGAGGAATTTTGAAAGCAGATAGAAATTAATGTTATTGAATTTTATGTTAATGGACAAAAGAAGGTAATGGATTGCCTGAATTACCTTGTCAGTCGAGAGTGAGTTACGAGGGATACACCCGTTGATTGTGTACTTGTGGTTTCTTTCGAAGCAGCTTGAAATTAATGAAGAGCGTTACTCCAGAATTATCGATGTAGAACTCTGGACCGTCGCGACCGGTTGAGGTCAACACCCCCACCCCCTCAACCCAAAAATGTAATAATAACTCAGAAAGACGACAGTCAGAAAATCTGAATTACCAGGTAGAATTTTTCATATCTCAGCACATTTTGTGACGAAAAAAGATGCCAAATATTGCATCAGACTGTAAGGTTACCTGGTAATCAAAGAAAATTTCTCAGTCAACTGAAATTCCATTTGAATTTTTCATATTTCAGTCTAGGAGTGAGGATAGTCAGAAAGTCTGACATACTAGTTGGATTTTATGACTTCAAAAGAAGTCAAGTATTGCACTAGATAACATCTAAGTTTAGCTAGTAGGTGAAAATATTCTCAAAAGCGGGTGGGGACACCTCCCCCCTCACAACCCTCTCACAGATCTAGACCTACCTTCATTCTTCTCAGGCTTCATGTGCCCTGATCTATGTCAGTCCTATGGTATAGCATCTTTTTTTTTCTCTTCAATATGGCTATCATTTTCAAAAGTTATCGGCACAAGAACGAGTTTTAACTTTGTCAGGCCCGTAGCCGTGGGGGGGGGGGGGGTCGGAGCGTTCGAACGACCCACCTCAACCTTGAGGAAGGTCCATTTTTCCAGCCCTGTGTCTGAAGGGTCAGCTATGAAATATTATTCATCTTGGCATATTGAGGCCGAATTTCCGTTCACTTTTAGAAGGTAGAAAAAACCTTTCCACTTAGCCTTTGTCATAAAATGTGTACAGGCCCAAACTGACCACAATATCTCATCACCACTTACATATACCATGTGGGGTAATGAGATAATAAGCTCCAAAACGCGCATGCATGGTTATATCATTGTGGCCGTGGATATCATTGAACTAGATACAATACAAAGCCCGGGACACACCGCCAAGACAACCTGCGACAAGACGGCGACCACCCACCGCGTCTGCTGTGGTCGTGGTGGTGTGATCGGTTCCACGACTAGAGTTCAGTTGTGTCGTAAGCTGTTGCCGGGCCCGATTAAATATGTTCAATTGTAGTCGGGTGCAGTGGGTACATTTTAAGCCCTGTTCAAACCGCCACGACTACCAAATAGTGTCCACTCAGGCGCGTAGCCAATGAGGGGGCGAAAGAGACGACCGTCAGCCCCCGCCCCCTCTTGGCTATATTGTGGTATTTTTTTTATGTCTTCGCCAGAAATACCTAGCAGCATTGGCATAGCCAGTGAAAGGAGGGCGAATAAGGCGACCCAGCTTGATCTCATTTTCCCTTTTTCCCCGCGATATCGCTTAATAGTAATTCCCTGAATTTATGCGGCAGGCCTACCAAGGCAGGGGGCGAATGCATTGTTGGGAGCATGTATATATGCATGTAAAACACCCAGGAAGGGCCGTTTTCTACTATCTGATTGGTTTGTAGAGCCAAACGTTTCTTTGGATGCTCATCTCGGCATTGCATCATTTTTCACAGACTAATTGTTTTCTCAGTAATTAAGAAGATGTAGAGATGAGATCTGTGTTTCAAGGCTGGGTTCATGCAGCTGAAAAGACTTGGGAAGGGCTATTTCCGGCCATCTGGGGTTTGTAAAATTTTCATGTACGCTCCGCGCCAACTGATGGGGCGCTCCGCTTAGATAGTCATCGCGAGTTTGCACCCCCTTGACATATTCCTGGCTATGCCCCTGTGTCCACTAGGCCTATTTATGTAAATTGTCTACAACAGAAGGTCTTTTGTAGTCCTCTAAAATGCTCCAGATGGCGGTAAATCTGCAGATTTCAAAAATCCCCGGGGAAATTCCCCCGACCCCTAGCAATGGCATGCTTGCGGCACGCGCCAGTCGCTTCCGTAGTTGGAAAAAGGTCCACATCTTGGAAAAAAGACCCAGACTATCTCCCCATAGGCTGGCTACGGGCCTGTTTGTCATGCAATTATCGACAGTTGTAGCAAACTATAAAACAGTAATTGTTGGAATAATTTTTCTGTAACCATAATTTCTCTTTGGAAAAATTGGCTGCAATAGATGGGACACCTTGCACCAATTTTTTTTTTTTTCTAAGGTCACCTGCTAGTTGAAACTTTCTAAAAAAGAAAAAAGCTGTTATCGTTAGAGAGTAAAAACGCTTGAATTTACTTTTCAGAAAATAATGATGGCACAAATATTCTAGATCAGAGCAATCCAATTTATTCCATACCATTTTTCCATAGAAATGTACTGAGAAATTGCAGACATGAGTGCCTTATCTCAAGGCTGGGAACATGAAGTCCAGGACACCCGGGGAGTGCCGTTTCCTAACATTTGGGGGTGGGTAGGGGGTGTAAAGCCCAAAATTTCAGGCTCAGCGCAGTGTGTGCAGAAGGCTTTTGTCCTCAGTTCATGCTTCATATATAATATCGATAACGTATAAGCAATTATGACCCCAGTCATTAGACCCATGTTAATTTCTGTTTATATTCTATTCACGTTCATCTACTGCCTAATCGACGAAACTTTGATTCCGAATATTCGCTGAGAGTTTTGAACCATTCTCTGTGAGACGTTTCGCTGGAAATGCCCTTATATGTGTTGCCATTTTTCATGGATGTGCGAACTCATTGTAGCCATCCACTTAGATAGTAATCCTACTCAGTAATTAGTAACAAACAAATGCGGACAAAAATCCCCCGGCTCGGAAAAAAAATCTAAGAGTCCCTACGCCCATGTGCTTAGACCGAAATATTTGCAAAGTACTCAGAAAATGAGAGACATGCGTAATTCATTAGGATTCTTCTATCACCTCAACCCCCAGCTGATATGCATTACACGGTACCATTTTCCTTGATTTAATTTTTTTATACTTGAATTGATTGCAGATGTGATATGTCCCTATTTCAAGGCTGCGTATAGGCCTATTCAACTTAGGACGGCTGGAAGTGTCATTTCAGGCAATCTGGGAGGTTTGGAAAGCAAGCCAAAAATTTTCCCATGCGTTCCGCGCCAACCAATACTGGGGCTCCCCTTAGATAGTCCTGTCACTCACGCCTTCGGGCCAGCCTCCATCCTCGGTTAAAACCCCTGGACACGCGCCACAAATTATCCTTTCATAGACTTTGAAAATCTGTGCCTTCAATCACTGGCCCCCTACCTGTCAGTAATCAAGTATATCGTTTGTCTCAAAACACGCAATGTCTGACCAGTTGGGGTTTTCAATACCATTCGAAGGTACAGAAATTCTGCTGTCAAAGTATGCTCACAATTCTGCAAATACCTTAAGCTTCCTGAGTTTTCTTCTGGTTACCGAAGTTAATGGACGTTAAACCACATGCCAGGAGGAAACCTATTGGACCTGTCCAATATACCCAAAGCTATCAAAAAGTGCAGACCCACTCTGCACAGCCTTAATCATTCAAACCATGTCCCCCTCCCACATTTCAATTTGGATTGACGCCCCTGCATGCCCTAGGACTACATAACAGAGTATACTCAAAGTACTGTAAAAGCTGAAATGTATTATTGACACTTTTTTAGTGGTGTGACTTCCTGATGTACCCACACGTTGAGTTTTATACATAACATAACATAACAAGTTTAAAGGCAAAGGAGGGCAAAAGTCCCATAAGATGCATGTAATCCAGACCCCCCTCAAAAAAAAAGAAAAAAAAAGAAACCTAACCAAACTAGTATCCAACGAAGCCCAGCAAGATCAGATTCTGCCACAGTCACAATAAAACTTATCAATGATACTTTTGAAGCTATCTACTGAAGTGGAATTTACAACCCAATCAGGCAGACTATTCCACTCATTGACAACTCTATACTTACGCCACAGTCAGCGACTTGGACCGTTGGATCGGACCGGGCAGCAGGGTGACTTCCAGCTATAGCCCTGGCTGGGGGGGGGGGGGGGGAGTCGTCCAGTTGGTACTTGGTAGTAATGTCAGAAGTTTGACTTAAGTGCCTCCACCTGGGTCATAAAAAAAGGGGAATTCCGTAATTACAGCCATCGCAAAGAATAACGATTACAGTCGTCACGGGCGCTACGGAAGGTCGGGATATTTCAGTTGTTGCGTAGTGGAAAAATAGTTGCATGCCGTTAAGAAGAATTATCGAGACAGTTTTTAAGGACTTCATTCATTCTTTGCGTTTTATGTTCTTCATATTTGCAAAGCTTCTTCGACGTCGCCGTTTGGCTACTGTTGGGATAACAATAACAGTACTAACACTGTAGCTGAGGTAACCTAAGAGTAAGAATAACTGAATAAGGTGAGCCTAACTGTCATGCTAGTACAACACTTTACAAAAATTACACTTAACAGAATAAGTATAACGTTCTAAACTGTGTGATAAGTGAACAGTGTGGAAGTAGCATGAAATGCATTTAACACACAGGAATGCAAGTGTATTGGTATACCTGTAGTCCTGTCTGTTTTCAGAGAGCACTAGACAATTTGTCAGCCATTGTATTTGTAGGTGGCCATGTGTGACTGACATTGGATCAACAAATACCACATTTTTTCTTTTTGCCATTTTTGCACTTACAGCCATTGTTTTGTGAAGCAATGGTTTTATTATCCTTCTGTTTAAGAGAGTTGGTCACAGGCTTCCATGATTTCCCCATCTTTCATCACTAGTCTACAGTATTTCTCCCATCAAATCATTGTCCACATTATACCATTGAATTATTTCCATCATCGCCTTGCCCACTCGGAATGGTGTCACTCAACGCCAGGAGGATGGTCTCACACTGCACACAAATGGAGAGATTTTATGTTGGTAACAGTTTTGCTATATTTACTCATCCTTTCAGTTTTAGGTGTTTTGAAGTTAGGTGTTTGAGGTGTTTTGAAATTCATCTGCAACATATTAGAGTTCAAGCAGTATTTAGATTCTCTCAAACTTTGTTGTTATTTTCCTTAGAGTTACTTTAGTTACAATGGCAGTGCATGGTAAGATGTTTTATTTCCTTTCCTATATTTTTCAGGTAACATTCTGATGTAGACCATGTCAGGATCTGTCACTGGATTGGAAGAGTCTGCCATTGCCATCCTAAAGAGGGCAGTTGACCTAGACTCCAAGAATAAGTACACAGAGTCTTTAGTGTGCTATCAAGAAGGAATTCAACTTCTCCTGAATGTACTGAAGTGTAAGATTGTTTGTCTCTTGTTTGATGACTTTCTTGGTAACATGCTTCATTTTGTAAATCTTATCCCAAAGTCATATGCTAGGAAACAAGAAAAGCCTCCTTACCCCTCAAAATTGAAACTTTGATGCCGCAAAGCTTTTTCATGTTGGTAACACAAACATAGCTCTGTTGAATTTATGTGTAATGAAATAATAAAACAAGGAATTTTTCTTGATTACAAAGAGTTTTAAAATGACCTTAGGCTGTTTTACTTTTTGTTTGATTGTCTGTCACGTAAATCTGTGGAACAGACCAGACTGGTCAGTGACTCATTAAAGAAATACCTTTTGAAGTGTACTGCCAAAATAGAAAAAATTTTGCACTGTTGTAATGAATTTCATACCTTGAGATACGGATTAGTGTTAAAACAGGCCACAAAGCTCGCAATAACTAGAAGTGTTCAGTAGCATATTGAAGAAGAGGTAGATATTAATTTAGCAAGTCACAGCAGTAACTACTGTAAAATCCATGTACATTCAAAAGAAAAAAAACTAGTTGTTTCTTTCTAAGTAGTATCTACTAACAATCACTTTAGACAGTATAGGGAATTGTCTTGGAAAATAATCCATATGACTTAAAAATGCTGTATTTTTAATTTACTGAATTCAGATCAGGTATGAAATTGATGTTCGTATTTCTTCAGTTCCACTTATTGCAGTTCTTTTTGTGGTATTCCTGTGTTGGCTTTGTCTCTGACATGGTTTCTTATTTATCTTATTTTCATTTACTGTAAAAGCCGAGACCAACCAATCAAAGAAGGAGCAGTTTCGTACAAGAATCAATGATTACATGAGCAGAGCAGAAACGATTAAGGCACACATAGAAAAGCAAAAAGATGGTATGTTGGTAAAATAATGAAGTGTCACATCAAGGGTTATGTTTGCTTCAAAATGTATGATTTTTCAGAGCTCTCTTTAAAATAACTTCTTGTACTGAATGGCATACCTGAGGTAGTTGAATATTTGTGGGAAAACTGTCAATTCAATTACAACAGACTAAATAAATTGCTTTCATTCTTCAAATTAAGATAATAGATTAATTCTATCTCAGAGTAATCAGCTAATGAATTTCTAATTATATTGTTTAACTCAATGTAGTTATGTCTCCCTGTTACCTTCATCCCTCCTGGTAATTAGAGAAGATGAAAGAAATTAAATTTTGAAATAAAGTACATATTTTACAACCTAGCAAGGCACAATTATTCATAGTCATTGTTCTCATTCATCGTAAAATTTCTCTCATCCTATGCCCCCTGCTCGCCTCCCTGCCCTCCATCTTTCCCCATCATTGTCATGATAAAATAAAGACATTAAGATACATATTATTGTCTACAGCTGGAAAATACCATGAACAGATTCATATCAGTAAGGGAGCCACAGGGTTTAGTTACGAGCACGTCTTTGATCGATTCCTTGATCAGACCCTGACAGAAGTGACTGTTGAAGATCCTTACATCAGAAGTACACATCAAATCTACAACTTCCTGCGATTTTGTGAGCTCTTTATAGCAGCGTCTTGTAAACTGAAAAAGATATCACTGGTCACAGGGAGAGATGAGGTAAGTCTATCACACTATTGTTTATTTATGATGTATACAGGAGTGTTAAAGTTGGTTTCATACCATTTATCAATCATGAGTAGCTCTGCTATTAGCTACTTCATTATATTTTTAGGTCAACAATCATTTTAGCAGAACCTGGTCCTGTGTTGAATACAGCCATTTGAATAGCCACTATGTTACACTTAGTGGAAGTATTTGTAGTGCAACTACTACTATGCAGTGTTGTTTCCATTGTAAATTCTGACAATTAAGTTTCCACCCTTAAGAAATGTAAATAGTCAATTCTTCTTTGCAAATTCCCCAAATTAGAGGAAGATAACATTGATGTCTCACCATTTCATTCCTTTGTAAAGGAAAACCTAAAAAGAAAAATTCTGCAAGTTTTCACTCAGAGATTATGGACATCCACACATGAGTAGTGTGTGTGTTTTAGATGATCAAATACTGCACAACCATTGGGCAATATTTGGTTGGAACCTTGTACGTAACGTTCATAAGTAATTATGTTTTAGAGATTTTGCCGATTTTCTTAAAAATGTGCAAGAAAAAAATTTGGAATTGTTTGGATTCATGATTCTTAAATTAGTTAAGAAATCGTCTGCATGAAATCATGTTGCTTCCAGAGGTGGACTATGAAACTGCATGATGGAGACCTTGGGCCATGTGCCTTTGCTCATGTTGATGTATGAAACTGTACATTGAGACAAGTAGGAATTTTTGCTAACCATGGCACACATCAAACACCTGCACCCAAGCAGACATGACAGAATAAGAAGGTACATTATTGGGTGGGCCGAGTAACCTCAGGACTATCTAAGCAAAGCACCACCATCAGTTGGTATAGAATCTATGTTTCTTTGTGAACCATGGCCACTGTCAGCTGGTGTGGAAGCTTTGTTTCTTGCCAAACATGGTACACATTAAACAACATCCAAGCAGGCAACGGTGGATAAAAACAAGATCTGGGTGGGTTGAGTGTCACAGGACTATATGAAAAGAGTCCCAACGGCAGTTGGTGCAGAGCGCGTTAGAAATTTTTGCCTGTAGAAGCCCCTCAGATGGCAAGTGAGAGCACTTCCTGGGTATTCCAACTGGCCTGTAGCCAGCCTTGATAAAAGGATACCATATCTGCAATATCTCAAGTAATGAGAAAAATATAATCTATGAAAAGTGGTAGTACATATCAGATGGGTTGTGTTGATGCAATCATTATAAATTATGCATCCTCTTCCATTTATTCCTTCAGCACTTTGCAGATATTTGGGGGATGGGGGGGGGGGGGGGCTCTGTACATACCTTCATACCTTTAGCTTTTCTTTGGTGGCCTACCCCCTCAAAGCCAGACCCCCTCAGTTTTGTTGTCACTGCACCTATTAAGAACCTTTTAGGTGAGCTCATAGAGAGATCACTTCCCTGAAGGCTGAAAGCTGGATGATGAGAATGTTCAGTTCAAGAGAAGATTTCCTCTTAGGGTTATCATACATTCTTTACAGAAAATTTGATGCCCATTGACAACATTGTCACAATACAACTATTCTATATATGTGCAGTAGTGATGGTGGCAGATGTTTAATATAGTGGGAAGGGGGGGGGGGTTAAAAACACTTCCCTGCCCATTTCCTCCCCGCTTCCTACACCTATGCTGAGGTGAGGAGGGTGTATTTTGGATGAGTTCGTCTTTTAGAATGATTAAGTCTATGAAATGATAAAGTTAAAATATTTCCATTGTTTTCATAAAAGCAAACTTTTTTACAATTTTCTTCCAAAGCAGAACTACACTCAACAAGACGGTAGGCTACGGGAACTTGCCAAGAGCCTGGCAGACTATGGCATTCAACTAGAAGTGGAGTACTCAGACAGTCTGCATGACAGAGAAATCAGGCAAGTTACTGTTTATAGCAGTTTGTGGTGGAAGGCTTAAATTTATGGCATATTGGAAAGAAGTTTGCATGCATTACATCTTTTGAAATGCTCTAGTGACCATCAGATACTGTGCTGTTGCATTAATGTTGTACTTGAAATGTTACTGAAGGACAGAATGCTCTCCAAGGTACATCTCGGTTGCTCAGTATCTCTCCACAGATGTTCACACTTAATCTTGTAGGATGCAGTCCAGGTTTTATTTGCAGTAGTCCCAGTCATTTCTTTTACCATGTCATGCTGAATGAAGCAGATCTTTCATGAAAGATAGTTTTAAAAAGTGTGTAGATGTGGATTTCTTGGCAGAGGCAATTTTGCATTAATCTGTTAATCTCATATCTCTCAGTTAGAACAGTTTGTAACAGTTTAGATTCAGGTATTTTGAGATCACAGTAAGATGGGGGAGAGGCCTGATTTGGACGTATGGGAGAAGTTTAAGATCAGAGAAAGTTGGCCACAAATAATGTGATTTCCAGATGCAAAATGGTCTACTACAGTACTGTTTATATTAAAGAATGAAAAGTTGGAGTGGGAATTGGGAGTACAGGAGTCGTTCTGCAAACAAAGCAGTTAATGGTACAATCTTTTTCTCATTTTTGTTCCATTTAGGTTCAATAATGGATGGATCATCAAAATAGGGAGAGGTCTGGATTATTTTGTCAACTGTGGGAAATTTAGTATAGGTTATTGCAATTTTAACCTGCGTCATTGTCATGAAACAACCATAGACATATTTCACTCTAAACAGTTGAAAAATAGATAGCTATTAGCAAAAACTGGGAGGTTTTGCCAGTTACCCACAATTGGATATGCTGCACTTTTAGTTAAATGTGAGCTATACTGTTAACTGTTATGCCCCTGTAATGATACTATAATTCTGCTAGATTATTAACTGGTTAAAAGTAAACACAGTTGACATAGACGTCACCTGTATCCAGTATTTTCTCTCCCTTTGTACCGGTATCTTCACCTTTGTACTGGTATCTTTAGTCAAAGGTAGTCACATGTGGCATGGAAGTTACCTATATGAAAGGTTGCAGCTTTGTATCAGCATTGGTATATTTGTAGGTAACATGTATCTCAAGCTGAATTTGGGTGAGATAGACTTAAAGGCTGTATTGCATCACCCTAAGCTATATTTTTACCTCCCTGAAAGGAAAATTCTCAACTGGTTCTAAGTTACAGTACTCTTAGATTGCCAGCAAATTCGGAAGATGCAGAGCAGCTCGTATTACACAGCATACACAGGGATCCATTTTTTGATTACACATGTGGAGGGAGGGACTAGAGGTAGGTGATTGGGAGAATTCAAACTGTCTGGGGTGATGCATTACAGCCTTTAACCTAAGAGGATGACTCATGTCACTGATTGCTGGTGGTTTTATTGATAGCTACACAATGACATCTCTAATAGGATGAGGAATAGGGATGAGAGACAGATAACTAAATACAAGTACACTGGGGATATAGCACAAATATTCATGTAGCCAAGGACAAGTAAGAGATGTAAATGAATATGTACAAAATGTGTTGTGGTTTCAAGGCTGTAGAATATTACAAGTATTTACCTACATACTAGTATGGCTGAAGGTACATTAGTTGCAAGTGTGCATGTAGCTAAATACAAGTTTGAATAGCTTCATGTAGGAGATATATTCGTTCATTTCAGTATTACTATCTGCAAAGAAAGTAAAAAACTACAGATGACGGTAGTTTAGCTATGACTGAGAGGTACTTCATTCCATATCATAACATTGCAACACAAACTTAAAAGTATGTTACTTCACTAAATTCCAAATGGAATCCATGAAAATGTGTTGTTATATTATTTGAACGGTAGTTTCATCAGTTGTATAAAATCAGGACATCATCATTCACAAATTGATGTTTAAATTGTCTTACAGCCTTCAACATTTCTGAAGTGCTGACTTATAAGAATAATACTCAGAGTAAAATGGCATTTAATTCCTAGCCATTTTTCTTTTACATCTTGTAAATGCATCCACATACATTTTAAACATTTTTACTACATTTATTCCAGTTTCAAAGTAGACTTAGGGGAAGAATCTTTGGACCTCACTTTTGCCTCCTCTTCATTGAAAATGCAGTCTTTCAACAATCCTCAGTACATAATTTCACTAACAATACAACAATGCTGGTGTAGTTTAGTTACCAGTTTCAGAGACAATATTTATTCAAAAGGAGAAAAGAAGCCTTACAATTTTCTGTGATTCACAAGAATTTGGCTTTCCATTTTCTGGTCTTGTATGCTTTTGTTTGTCGCTAAATTAGAGAAAAAAGAAGCTACCATAAACAGCCACGTACTTGATTTTACAGTTGTAAAGGAGCGGCAGAGGTTAGCTAAATCAACTCAGTCAACAGTGTTTTTCTATGTGATGGATTCAGTATGCTAGTGTCAATTATCTTAATGCAAGCTAAGTGATTAGAAACCTAACCACTTTGTTAATGACGTTTAAAGTATCATAAACATTTGCTAAATATATAACCAAAGTTAAACTGCTAGCTACTGATGAGAGTTAATGCAACTGTAGACAGTTCTGTCATATGCAACTGTTGTGAGAGTATTGGATTCAACCATAGACCAGCATGATCAGCCCACAGTCTTCAGATACAGAACATAATGTACTTGTAGGGATATTAGTGTTTGGCAAATACACTCCTGTCTTCATTTATCAACTCAGCATTAAAAGATTTATCATGATTCATGCTTGAATTTGTTAAAAGTCAATACTTTGTGTGTCCTTTGTTAGTATCCTTCAACATAATACTGCAATTGTTAGGTTTACCTTGTAAATATCTGCTTATGAAATGTTGAACTCTGAATTACATAATACTGAAATAAACAGAAAAATCATAAAAAGTGTTTTATTAATGAATTCTTGTTTCACAACTAAAATGGGTATCTCCTGCATTGGCCGAACAATGAGCATGTTGTGATTTAAACTTCCTGTGACTTAACGATTAGGCCGGCTACAGCTTTGACCCCTGCTAACCTCAAATGACGTTTGACCTGTACCAAAAACGATAAGCGTCTTGTACTGAATGAGGTGCACCTACATACCAAATATCACAGTTGACCAAGTTTCCCTCTTTGAGATATTGTCTTTATATATGTTTTCACAAGTTGACCCTAAATGACCTTTGATCTTCACCAAAAATGATAAGGTTCTGGAACTCACTGTGGTACACCTACGTTTCACATGTCAGAATTGTTCAGGCTTCTCTTCTTAATATAGATTGTTTAGCAGGTTTTCACAATTTGACCTGTGCTGACTCCACATGATCTTTGACCTCCACCAAAAACAACAGATTTCTTATACTGAATAATGTTCACCTACATAGAAAACACAACATCTGCCCAAGCTCCCCTTCTTGAAATATGTTTAAAATGTTTCACTATTTGGCCCTGCTGACCCCAAGTGACCATTGACCTCCATCAAAATCAATAGGGTTCTTGAACTCAATAAGATACTCACTCACTCACTAAATATGACACATGTGCAAGTTTCCCTCCTGAGATACTGTGTTTACAAAGTTTTCTCTGTTTGACCCCTGTTGACCTTTGACCTCCACCAAACACAATAAGCATCTTGTACTGATTAAGGTACACCTACTGTACCAAATATGATGTCTATCCAAGCGTCCCTTCTTGAAATACCATGTTTTCACTATTTTACTCCTGTTGACCCCAAATGACCTTTGACCTCTACCAAAACAACAGGCTTCTTGTATTTAATAAACCCTAGATTTCATGTTTAGAAGGTAGGTGTGACAAACATACACAAACACACATGCATGATTGCAAAAGTTTATGATTACCAACAACTCTCAACAGTAAATGTGTTCTGGCATTTTTCGTTGTAGATCCTGAGGTATGAATTCTTGTATTCAACGCTAAGACTCAGATCAACCATATTTTACACAAGGTACTTAGTCTACATTCAACCATATTCCATTTTTTATTCTCCAACCATGTTCGATGCATTATGGAGACACCAACACTATTCTGTAGTTAGTTCAGAGGAAACTTAACACAAAGGGATAAATTCAATAATATGAATAATAAACATGGTATATTTACACAAACACTCTCTGTGAGACATGACAAAAAAATATATGAAAATATGTGAATACAGAATTGATTGTTAGTCAGTCTTGGGATATAATTCTACAGAAATGACAGGACTGTTTCATTCATTTGCTAAGTAGATAATGGTTAAATGAAATTACAAACTGTTATTGTGACTGAATATAAGGTAAAGCAACATATAGATGTAAATCATCTGACCAGCAGTTGTTTCAATCCGAAATTTACGACTTCCAAGATTTCTTGACATCTTTTTGCGATTTCAAACATTTCAGGTTTTAACTCAGTTTTGTTACATGATATCCTCTCATATTTTGAGCTTTCTCTTGCCATATCTTGCTAGACTGCTGTGGTGGCATATAATCAAGTCGATTGACAGAAGATTAAATTCTGTGTATCCAGAAGGTCTTCACTAGGCCACAAGTCCTTGAATAGACAATGATATAAACTGACATTGATGACAGTTTCAAATAGGCATCATTAAAGGCATACCATTTGGTAACTTAACCCATTTCACAAAATGCAACATCTTCATAATTTTCAATATGTAATCAGAAAATAGCAAAACCACTACACTCAACACAATATCTAGAAGTTTTGGCTCAGAGTTCAATTTACACTGCACCTTCTAAGAAAGAAGTCTTAGAAGATTTGGTATCACCTTGAGAACAATATTGATGAAATGGTATACTAATAATAGAGAAATCTGTGGGGATAAGAATCAACTCTGGTATGCAAGAGAAAAGGATTAGTCATACCAACATGAGAAATTTGATATCCTGTCATTGTCAAGCCAAAATAAGTAGACCTGTTTACAAATTTTTCTTCAAAATTCAAAACATTTTCTATGAAACTACTTTGATATACTTTGATTACAATTTGTTAAGGATTTAACAATCTATGAACTGCATCATTAATAAGTGATTGTCCAACTTAAAGTTAAGTAATGATCCAACAGTTACATACAACATACTGTTGTTAAATCGACATGTATCCTGTTTTTATTAAATAAAACAAGTTATAGGGTAGACAGCAAGTACTGCATAATGGTGAAAGGCAATATAAAGTAAGAATAATGTCAATGATACATCCCAGCCGGCAGGATTTCAGTATCTCATTGTAAAAAGTAGTAAAAAAAAAAGGCAAATTTCTCAAATTGATCAAAGATAAAGACAAAGATAATACAAACACAGGGTTAAATTTATCTCTGTTAATATACATTATTTTCATGCATGTTGTCTACGTCTATCCTCACAGGCAATAAACTTCAGACTAATTTAATTATTTGATTTTCCTGAAGAATGTGTATTTCTTTAATATGTCATGAGTGAATACTTCTTTCACGAAACCTACAACATTACAAAAATGATTGAGCGGCTGTGTATTGGATTTGGTCGCACTACGGTTTCAAAGTGTAATCCACCTAAACTTAATATCGTATACTGGTCTATACATTCTACTTCATTAGTAGTTGTGAGTAGGAATCACAGGAGGGTGTGTTCTCATCAATGTTTAAGTGAAACATAAGGCAAATGTCATGGCATAGATGGGTCACTAGCAGTTCTTTTCAATACACCGATGACATCAGCGATGATTATTTCTGGCTGCTTCCTCTGAAAAGGAAAAATTGAATGATAAGACAAAATATCATCTCAAAGGGAAGACATTGAAAGCCTAAAATTTAATTCAACTTTAAAATCAGTAAAATAAATGTATATCATTCTGAAAATTTACTCTCATATTCAAAGCATACAACAGACAGGCTGAAAAACTTAAAAACAAAAAACAGGTGGAGGTAAGTACATTCAACAAAACTGAAACCAGAGTAACATTTACTGAGAACAAGCTACATATATATACTACTACGACTACTACTGAAGTAATTATTTCCAGACTGCGGTATGACAGAACTAACATGGAGTCTATTACTGCAAAAGACGTTCATGTAGATTTCACTGATCCTGTAAAACTATTAATGGGCTGCAAGTTTAATGTGGAAACACTGAAAAGTCATATCACCATTTAAGTTTGGCTGCCAGACTCAATTTTAACAAAGTAAGTCAACTTTGTAGGTTTCTCACTAATGAAAGTTGTCAACCCATTGCTCTTGGTTTAGTTATATCAATAATTGATGTTCTTTGCCCCAGCACTACTGTACTTCCTCGGCAATCTATTCAAAACCAGGCTGCTAAATTTTAATCCTCTCAAAGTTACAAAAGTCCCAGTGAGTATTTTCCTAGTCTGCAATAGTGAAGTGCAATAGAATATCGTTTTAGATATCGCAGTAAATGTTTGTTATAAATAAAATAAATGTGAAGAGGGAGGGGAGATGTGACCCAGGCGATGAAGGCTATGGAAACAAGCAATTGAACACAAAGCATAGAGTAAACAACAACCCAAACAATGATGAATACATTTTCAACGATTTACCTTTAAGCATTCGTTTGATTCTGGTCACTTCGTCATCATCGGAATCTTCCAAATTTGATTTTCTGCTCAATCTATATGACAAGATATGGTTCAGAGTTAAGATATTTAACTATTGTAATACGAGAGGCAATAAACATAACGAGAGAATATCATAATGAGACAGTAACATAAAGAGACATTATAATAATGACACAGTAACATAAAGAGACAATAACATAAAGAGGCAGTATTATAATGAGACAACAAGTAGGCAATCCACAGAGTTGCAAATCTCATCCCTATACAGTGTTTTGCATACGTATTCCCCCGAAGTACACTGGTCTTTATATTTCATCAATGATTCAGATTGTTCGTTGTAGACAGAAGTGGTGAATATTCAAGTTATTTAATGATATAGTAATGCAATACACCATGTAAGCATCAAACGGCACAAATGCCCTCATGGGTGTACAGATGTGCCTAGACATCGAGCGTACATCAAAAGTATTCCCAGAAAATGTGTGCGCATCAGAGTATTCCTCATATCCGCAAGTCCTGTCACTGTGGATCCTTTGAGTGCCCTGAAAAGCGTGTTATGAGTGGTTCAATAGTTTCTTCACAGTGCGCAAACATCTCGAGTTCTTGACCAATTGTGCAGTATTTCTATATATGTATATACGTTGTAAACATATACTGAGTGAAGGTATTATCAACAAACAGGAAATGACATCAGTACTGACCAAATGTAATCAGTTAGCCCAGAATGTGGTTGAATAGGTTGAAATACCATGTCACATTCATGGAAAGGCAAATATGTAAAAGATACGAAACACTTTTTTCAGAGCATTTTTGCCATTTTGACCTTTAACCATGTGACCTTCGACCTTGTCACATCATCAATATTTTTAAAAAAATTCTTGTATCGGACACAATACTACATACCCAGGCACCTACCAAGTTTGAACTTCATCCAACCAGGGAGGTGCAAGAGAAGGAGATACAACAGAAGCCTCTTCCCTTGAGGTAGCCTCGTTTCCGTCGTAATTGTCTCTTTTGTTCACCTCTTGAAGATTCAGTGGGATTAAAGGGTATTAGGAACTTAACGTAAAAGGTCTATGTTGTCTACTCTGTTGTAAATTACCTAAAAGAAAATTTTGTCTATAGCTATAGCATTGCCAGTCGTTATTCTTGAAAATCAGCGTTCAACTTCTGACGCGGTCCAACGCCTATCGCAGTAGAAAAATTTGATGTTGTGAAACTTATTGAACATGGATACACCCTCTGCAAACTTGCAAAAAATCAGTGAAAATCCATAAAATGCAACAATAAATATAGTCTTATGATTGTTTTCATCATTTGCATATAGCAAAGGTCTATGTCTTATTCTTATATCAGTCTGTCTTGATTCCAAAGAGATAGCCAGTCGTTTCGATTTTTGAGACAGTGGTTTTGAGTTGATTGTCGGCAATGAACCTCACATCACAGCTTTTTGCTACGCAATCCTTTTCAAAGATTATAAGCAGGTGTGAATGAAGATTACTTGGATGTCCCTAGAAGTAAGATACATCACACAAAAGTAAAATGGCACTCTAAGCTGTTCTCCTCCTTTTATGAATTGAAAGTTATCCAGCCAGAGAAAATCTAACAGGATTAGCATAACTTAACAGTCCTCTTGTATCTCCTTCTCTTGCACCTCCCTGATCAAACTTACTGCCTATGAGGAGGTCATGAAAAACTTTTTAAAGCATATTTGCTGATTTCACATTGAATCATGGGACCTTTCCTGGTTTGAGACCATTCCACGATATTGCTAAATACAAATAGCACTCAGACCTGGACAGATCGATTTGATACATGAACAAAATATGATAGGGTAGATGATGAAAGGCAACATTTAACCTTACTTATTATTAAGATGGAGTGGATTGTTGTCCTTTAAACTCTCCAAAGGCAGTTCTTCATAGTAGTTGCTCTTGGCTCTGATCTTTGGCCTGCAGGACAGGTCTGGTGCACCATCCTCACCACATGGCACCTTCTGTGCACTTAAACAGGCGGATGCTTGGTTTATCGAGGGAGTACGTTGGATGGTACCCCTGCTCCCTGAGGGCAGTTCATGTTCCTGGCTTCTGAGATGAGCATGGGACACCCCATCAGTGTGATGCTCCCCAAGAGACATGCGGTTTGCATAATATACATTCTCTTGGGGTAATATGTTACCAGTTGTCATGTAATCATCTTCCATAACTATGTTATTTGTGTGAGCACCTTTGTGGACAATGCACCTGTTTCCTCCAGCAACATGTCTACTACTTCCCTGATGAACTCCAAAATTGTTATGTACCACATGACCATTGCCATGTGTCACATGACCATTGTTTAGTGTCACAAGACCATCAGTTTGTGCAGTGTGATCAACGTGACCACTGCTGGTAACAATAGTATCATTGTGGTAGCTATGAGGTCCATCCAGGAGTGTGCCATTATTGGAACTAATTCTGCAAATAATTAACATCAGAGAAAGCATAATATTAATGGGTGTAGTGCACTGTGTTACAGTGTATAATCCAAAATAACTTTGCTAACTGTAATGCATGGTTTTCTTTCTCCAGCAGGTAGCATGTAATATTGCATGGTTTATTCTTTCTCGATTGCTACATAGCTATGTCAATTACTTAAGGATAATCCTAACTTGAACCCTGTTTGCTACATCATTACAGTGTTTTATCTTTCCCAAATATATGATTACTTACAGCCTTGTTTACCTAAAATCTTAAAATTTCAGTAAATGTACCAATGACAAGACATTTCCATTGTCACATGACGGATACTGCTGAAACAATCTGGCAGTTCGTGAGGTAGCAGACAGAAGGACGAGGAGGAAAGTGAGTGATCATCCATCAAAGAAAAGCTAAAGAGGCCATGATACTCACGATGATTCTAGCAAATATGCTGAGCTAATAATTTTATCTTTCTCCCTAATCTGTTTCTTCCTGGAGCAAACACAGCACATGAGCAAAATACAGAATAGTAAAAGAATGAGAATGATGGCAGCTGCTACTCCAATCATCACCCAAAGCAACAGATCCATCTCGACCTCTTGCTCCTCTCTTGCAGCTGAAAAATCAAAATCAAGGCAGAAGTTTATCAACATCACCACCACCAAAATCGTCATCAGTACAATTACCATCATTCTAAATACACACATCATGATCATAAAGATGATGATACCACATTCCTCATCATCTTCATCACTGCCACCAATATCATTCTCATTATGATCATGATCATCATCTTTGTCTTCATTATCTGCATCCAAAATATGTCTTTCATTCAACCATAGAATTAATGTATCTCATTCAATCAGAGAATTACTCTCTCATGCAACCAGAGAAATAACGTCTTAAACATTGTTTTACACAGCTTTCAAGTCATAAATTTCCCTGCACTGTCCTGTCAGGGCAATCTATGTAATGATGATGTGAAATTAATTCATCTCACACATATACCTCTCCAAGAACACATCAACACTACACCATTCAATGGAACTAAATGTACCTAAATGTACATTAAGTCTGACAAACAAGTGCCTCTGTTTATAGTGACACTGTTCAACCAGAGCCTGAAATCAAAACATCAATTCACTTACTGCACAATGTCATGTTACCAGACCAAATGCCTGTGTCTTGACAAGTTCTGATCTTGGATCCACTCAATGTGAAGCCTCTTTCACAAGTGAATGTTACCCTGTACCCTAGGAGGTAAATTTCTCCTTCTTTAAAGCCATTTTGAGGTTGTGAAATGTATCCACAACTCACAACTGCCAAGGAGGCAAGAAAAAAAAAGTGTATAAGGTAATCAAGCCACAAAAGGAGCAGCATCTAAAGTGGCAATGTTAAATTATGTGTACTTTACACAAAGTATTAAAACATTAATTAAAACAACTGGACATGTATAAAGATCATGTCACGTGCACCTAGACAAGAGCTGGCTTCATTTAAAAGATGCAGAGTGAAACCCTGAATGACAATCCATTGAAATCGTGTTTACATCTACTGCTGTTTTGAAGAATGTGGTTTTAGAAGTTTGATGTAAAAACAGAAATTACAAAGTGGAGTGATGTACAGTGTCAGTATTCCTTTTGTTAGGCCTACATATATATTCTCTTCATTACTGGCCATTTGGCTCACACATTGGTAATATCAATATTTTTTAAAGAAGACTTATGCTTCCAAAGTAAACCCTTGCGGCATATAAAATTTTCAATTGTCCTTGAAATAAATGTTGTGTAAATGAAGGATAATACAAGGTATAACATGTGAGTCCCGCCCTTGATGTAAAAAATTGCATATTCGGCCGATGTTTATTCACAATGCAATTAAAACTTTGCAGAAATGTGTGAAAAGGTTAATATTTGATGGATTTTTAAGGAAATTGTGGTCAATGCTCCAAAATGTGTTTTTAATGTCTGATGTACTTCAAAGATCTTGACTGTACAGTCCTTGACTCCTTTCACTGCTGGGATATATGAAGTCAACTTTGGTCAATTCAGCATAATGGTTTTTCAAAATATCATCCTTGTTACAGGCAGGATTAATTTTTGCATACCATGCAAATATTTTGTGATTACAAAAAAAGATCGAAAATAAAGATCATTAAAGAAGATGGTCCTCTAACCTCCCATTAAAAGTTGTCTGGCTCTCTTTTCCTCCTCTTCAGCTAGTTTTGTATTTCTACCCTGTATTGGCAATTTGGTCTTCAGACAGTCAAAGCGACACAAGCTGCTCTCTTCACAAATACTGGTTATATTCTCTTCGGTTATGTTCTCTGATCTGACGGCGTATTGTGGGATAAAAGCATCTGAAGCCTCCAAGTAAGTGGAAGCACTCTTACCGTTTACATAGCGGAACAGAGAATCGCTTGCAGATACTCTCCCTGTGAAAATGACATGAGCGTAAATTTAAAGCACTGTCATAAAAGATAATTGGCGACACTAAATATCAGATCATAAGTAATTATTCTTAACTGATAAATTGTTATAATTCATCAGGCAAAAGGTAACAACAACCTGTTCTGTCTTCAATGTTCTCAGATTTATATGTCAAAAGTTTTACTGCCGATAGAAAATGATAATTCAATTTCCACTTTATCCATTAATCAATTAAGATGAAAGGCCATGTATTGATAACGCTTCAGTCCACAGTAACTTTGTATTAAAGTCTATTTGTGAAATGTCAAAGAGGACTGTAGCATAATTGTTATCATTTAATGATGATATTATTCCCAGGTATTTTGATAGCTGTCACAATAGTTCTACAGCTCTTATCACCATTAATATCTCAAATTATTCAATTTAGAGCCATCCAAAAATGACAGAGATAATATACTTACAGTCTAGCAAGTGATTATAAAGAGGAGCAGATTCTGAATGGTCAATAAAGGTACCATCTCTGAGAGTGAATTCATTTCTCGTGTCATCGTCCCATGTTCCCAATAATCCCCAGGTGTTGTCTTTTTCTCTTTGTGAGAGACTCAACAAAACATTAAGTGATCCTCCAGATTCAGGCAATTTTACTTCAAATGATGAACCTCCTCTAAATGTCACCAATGCACCTCTTCGGCTTTGGTCTCTGGATTCACCTACGTAAACTTCAAGGATAAGATCTGTTGATGTATGCACAGACAGAGAAACTAACACGAATGTTGTCTTTAAATATCTCTCAGTGAGATTCAACGAAATATTAAAGAACTCTCCCAATTTACGTAATTTTACTTTAAAAACCCTTGAATCGATACTTCCGGGATCACCCAAGCACCACTTAAAATTAAACAGAGATAATGATCATGAGGAAGTATCTACTTCAAATAACATTCAATACTACAACAAGTCAACAAAAAGAACACAAATTAAGTTTCAGCATTCATGGTGTGAGCATTCAAATTAGTTGCATTGCAACAAGCTTGTGTTTTAAATTTTTAAGTCTTTTTCATGCAAAATGGAATGAATCTTACTACATTACCAATTTATCTTGTTGCCGCACAATACATCTCTACTTAAACAACACTATAATAATTCAACATAATGCCATTGCTGCTCTTTTTTAACTATCTCATATTTAATGTCAACTTTGAACTTGACCATTGGTTCATTTCCGCATTCAATCTGATAACCATCAATTAATGTTCCAATATAATTTTATGCCGGAATTAACAATAATTAAACTATTGATAACATAAAATCTAACTCTGTGCCAGTACTGAAAATATTCAATTAAGTTCTTCATCTCACATTGTTATCTGTGCAGGAGATCATGATAGTTTGGCTATAGATCACTCTATAGATTATAATGTCAGTTTTTACATTTCTCTTATTAATTACTTTGCCGAAATTACCAAGCTACACAATTAGGCTGAACATAAATATCTGGCTCTTGATTAGACTTGTAAAAATAAAATAATTGAAGTAATTGAATCTATGAAGTATTTTTGTTTTTTATGTTCTGTTCAGTTTGAGTTAGTGACAAATCAAATACTACTACTGTACCATTTGCAAAGTAGAAATTACTGAGTGTAAAATCAGGGGAGTGCCATCTGTCCGTATTTTTTTGGTAGATCCAAATGTCAATATCTCTCCGCTGACTGAGTTCTACCTGGACTCTGTCTGAAGTATCAGACTCTGCAACGATGGCAGTCACACCAGTCGCACCGGCTATAAAATGGAATAACGCAAATGGAAAAAGGATGAATATTGTAATAACACATATGCAACACACATGGAAAAAGGATGAATAATGTAATATTACATAGGAGCTACATTATGACCTACAATCCTCGCAGATATGCTAACATGTAAGGCATGACATAAAGTATACAGAAGCCAGACAAGATAATCTATTATAGCATTGAAGGCATTTATCTGTTTGTAATTAATACCATTGATGCTTGATGTGTTATTCATATGACTCATAAGATTCCAACCTGTTCGGTTTGACATAGAAATTGGCTTTTTTCTTTAAAAAAGCAGCAAATTTCACTCTCTTTAATACAAAAGTGATATACCTTGAATATTACATTGTCAAGTAAGTCCTTGCAAAATTTTGCATTAAATGCTCTAATACATCTCAAGATATGCTGGAAATACCAATTTTGGGACAAAATTGGATTTTTCCCTCCAAAATCAGAAAATTGCACTGAATTTACCATTACTGTAATATTATGTTGAACAATGTGTTCTCAGGTAAGCACTTTCAAAAATTTAAGTTAATTGGTCTAATAGTTCTCACAATATGCTGGAAATACCAATTTTGGGGCAAAATTGGCTTTTTTTCTCAAAAATCAGCAAAATTCACTGGATTTATCATTACTGTAATATTATGTTGAACAATGTGTTCTCAGGTAAGTACTTACAAAAATTTAAGGTAATTGGTCTAATAGTTCTCAAGATATGCTGGAAATACAAATTTTGGGGCAAAATTGGCCTTTTTTCTAAAAAATCAGCAAATTTGACTGGATTTACCATACAACTAATGCATCTTGGACATCAGTATTGGCATCATGCACAACCTTACCAAGTTTAAACTTAATCGCTCATATACTAGGCCTATCTGGAAAAACCACAATTTGGACAGGTCCGGATGCACACACACATGCACGCACACACATTGGCATGGACACGTTTTTATTTATACCACCCAACAGGACCTGCCTGTACCCATGGTCACTCTACCATAGGGTACCCCTGGGGTGTCATTACTCATTCACTCCAAGCGTTTCCATGGCAACCATTTTCCCATGGGTGCACAGTACAATATATAGCTCCACTAGCCAAGTGACTACAATATCTCATCTTAGCCCCTATCGGGCAATGAGATACTAAAGTATATAAATGGAAGCAAGAACTACTACAAAGATAAAGCAGTAAAACAAAAAATCATTAGTGCATCAGAGTAAAAGGTACGGAGAAACAAATACTGAATTCCCACAAAGCCGAGTATACCACCTTATATTAAAACTTTTGGTGTACATTTTATTAATGGAACATGGTACACAGGAGGGCTTGTGCCCATTTGTGGTAGCAGCTCTTTATTGCTTTATTTTTGATTTATGTTGTATGAGTTTATATGATCATAAATTGAATGGAAAAACAGACTACGCCAGGATAACGTTCTTATGTTTTCATGTTACACAGAAACTTAGAAGAGGAAAAAAAAAACCTCAAAACAACTGACGAGGTTTCTTGTGGTACTGAGGAAAACATTTCATCACCTCCTGAACAAGTAGCTAGTCTCAAACATAGCTTTCAACCAAGAAGTTATATATTATGCCCAATGAAACACATTTGCAACACAACAGGTATGAGAACATGCAGGCATTGCAAGCTAAGTTGTACAAAGAGTTAAGTTCTCCCACATGACCATAACAGGTTGACTTTTATTTTGTATGTTTCATTTTCTGTGCTAAATTGTAACACAATAGAGCTGACCATTATTAACTATCAAGAACTTACACTCCATGAAGATTTCTTCCAGTCTCCCTTGGACACTAATTCCATAACTGTATCTCCTCGGACCTGCCAACTGGTACTCACCATATCCATGACAAAGAAAATGAGCGATTATCCCAGCTAGTGATGTGAGGTTCACCAAATATTGCACCTGATAAAAAGGAATCAAAACTTGAGGAGAACAAAATATTACATACCACAGTCTAGTGTTAAGAAGTAAAACACTTTATTTTTTATGAATACAGGGGTACTACAGTCCTTGTGTTGTCGACACTTGTTGACAAATCCATATTTAGTAATATCTGGATAAGCTGGGTGTGTCTGTCCATAGCTATTTAATAAATGACCAAGCTGGGTATATCTTTCACTATGAATATCTGGCTGGCCAACTTGGGTATATTTTTCATCTGAAGAAAAACTAACAGTTGAAAATTGCTATGCACAAAACAAGCTAAATAGCAGTAAGTCAAATATTTCATGACAGAAACCTAAAACCGTTCAATGTTTAGGATTTTACTTGTAAATGTTCCATGAATGAGAAAAGAGAAAAAAAAAATAACCCTTGAAAATCTGCATCACTGACCTATTCCAGGTGGTGAGTATCTTGTGCAGTCTCTTGGTGGTCTCAGATCAGTGTAAAGCTGGCAGGTACTCTGTTTATTAGTTTTTCCACAACATTCCTCCCACGGAATCGTATCATGGAAGAAATTCGAAAAGTATGGGATGTTTCCGATTTCGTAATCAGGTTGAAACCCAAAATGATGACGAGATTGAACAGAACCACCAGATATATTATCATTTAAATTTAGGAGATGGCCTTGGTTGCTATAGCAACAAAGTTGTCCTCTTCCAAGCAAAAGACTAAACAGTAAAGAAGAATGAATCCATTTGAAGCTAAAATAAGAAGCTGAAGGTCAACCTTTACCAAAAACATGCAAATATTAAAGCAGCATCTTTTTGGATATTAAGAAACTTCTGAAGTATCTCAAATTACTAAGAAAGATGCACTGTAATGTAGATAAGTGTGATCAAATATGCCATAAACTATAACTGCTGAACAGAACGTTAGACCACAGCTACAAACACCTGCAAATGTACCAAACGTGTACAGTCAATTTACAGGCTCTGATGCCTTCTTTTCAAGTGCAATGTCCTTCATAGGTCTTCACACACAAAGATGCACTAGAGTGATAAGACCATTGTTTCATTTCAACCTCAACTTGAATGTGTCCTCTACATTGAAGGCAATTCATTCAATATTTTGAAGAGAAATGATTGAGAAAGAGCTCAACATGTGATTAACTGATGTTGTCTTGTTATACCACAACATTAACTGATGCATAAACTATCAGGTATGTATTTGCTCAAGATAGTATGAACCTTGAATGTTGGAATGTTTACAGTTCTGATACTTTTGCACTTACTTTTAAAACAATGCAAGATACCATTTCAAAGATAATAACTTATTGCAGGACAAAGAATAGCAAATAAATGAAATACAAGTTACAATGTTTCCTTCCAGTCTTCCAAGACATATTGACCTAAGTAAGTCGGAATGATATTATTTTATAAATATGGAACATCTCTCAACAATGCAATTTCAGATGAGCTATTCAATAATTTGTGATTGATTAATCAGACCATTCCAAATACTAAAAAAGTCTTAAGACAAGTATTTGAATACATGCCTGGTAGTTGAACAAATGCGTCACTAACAATTTTATGAAGTTACAGTCACTACAATAACTTAATCAACTTCTGAGCAAAGATGACATTACAATTTCTAAAAAGATGACAATTTTGGCACTCTTTCTTTTCACTAAATATCCCACTCTTTTTATAAATACAATGCAAGCACAATACAATACCTTGCTGTGGCAAATCCCAAAATAGTAACAAGTTCATGTGGAACGATCAAAACCACTGGCGCTAGATTTCTATTTTAGTTCACCGCCAAAGACCCTTCTCAGGATCAAAACAAAGTGAATGACTTCACTTCAAAGAAAAGTATTTCAAGAAGTGAAAAATATGCTGAGTCAAGGTCATTACCCTTTGTGTGCATTTGAGTTCAGCATTCCACAACGACAACTTCCATACAGAACAAACAAAAAGCAACTTGTATCTTAGCAAGTTTACAATGCTATATGGATATTGCATGTTTCAAATAGCTCCATTTATCCCTGCATTGAAAAGCATAATAAGTGACTTCCTAATGTATTATAACTGACAGAAATATTGATAAACATTAGTGAGTGGTGACATGTATCATTATATTTGCTTGCATTTTCTCTAGCTTGTTCAGCAATGATTCCTTCATGTAGTCAGTTACATTGTTTTCCTGTACAATATTACATGGATTTTTTTCTTCATGAACACTTCGGAAGCACACACAGAAGTTCCCATCCCTGATGTACTACATTATCAGACAGTAATTTGACCAGGTGGTTAAATTTTGAGTGAATCCCACTCCAAGTTTTGCCTGCCACTGATGGGCTTATATTGACACCTAAGAAGTCATTACAATGAGCATGTGTAGATAGTCAAGTTACAACAGATGTGCAAACTAAGAGATGCAGCTAGTCAAATCTAATAGACTAGCTCCTGACCTTCCAAACTTTGCTCTCATGCAGATGAGAGCATCTTCACGATACTCGCAGTCCTCCAATGAGGTTTCTTCATTGCTGCAATCGACCCAGATCTCAAACTGGCCCTTATCACTGAGAGCTTGGTCCAAGATGCAAGGGCAATCTACCAACTGGTCTTCTTCATTGTTGGTTATCCTCTCAGCGACCTGAGCCCAGTTTCTGCACCAACGGTCAGCACTGAGAGGATCATTGGGATTAGTATTAAACGGTAAACTCCACAAAGAAGGAACAGGATCTGGTTGCTTTAATATTCCATCTGCTGACCAACTGTAAAATATGTCAAAAATACTGATTGAGTTGACTATAGAACTTTGTGTAAAAAAGTGAATGCTTGGAGATGAATTCAAAGACCATGGCATAAATCATCATGATATTTAACTGGTTGCCTCTCTTTGCCTAGATATCTTACATCATCTACAGAGAGCATAATTTGCAATCAATGTCTTCCATAGCTCCCTTTTATCTCATCAAAACAGATGTTACATTTGATCTTGGTTAAGGTAATATTTATCTTACATTTAAACATGAAATTGTGTTCTTCAAAACACATAGCTCATCCCTGTCTTTCCCAGCCAGTCCCCTCTTCATATTTGCAAAATGTGGCACACGCATATCTATGGCATACCCATATCAGATATTTTGCTACATACAGTGGTGTAACCAGACTTTTTCATCGGGGAGGAGGGTGGGGGTGAGGAGTGGCAAAGGGTTAAAGTAGGAGGTAGACAGTTATGACACTATCTAAGTCGAGGGCCACCATCTTTTGGCGCTGGATGTACTGAGAAAATTTTTGGATAAGAACGCTGCTCAGATTGCAGCAAATGACACTTCTGTCTGTCTGGTTTGATGAATTTCATCCAACATTTCATTTATTTTTTTAAAACACAGCGTTGGATGTCCCTCATGTTTATTACACAATTTGGTGGCCAGTCTTTGGCGATGTTGTTCCTGTGGCTTACTATGCCTTTAAACTTTGTATGATCCAACTCTTTTAATTCATCGTTAACATTTCAACAATGACCATATATCTGCTCATAATTTGTTCATTGCTATTTCAATTATAAAAGTTTTGCTTTTAAAAATGGGAATCAAGATTTGCAATTCTTGCTACTTAAAAAAAAGAAGATTTAGCAGCAGCACTTTACTACTTGAGCTCAGTTTTCATTTCAATTACCAAGGTCCTCTTTTATTTTGATCTTGACTATTCATCAGTGTGTCTCTTTTAAGTAAAATACTGTATACATCAGTAGTAGTAGTTTTTGTCTTGTACAAATTTTGCCCTATATTTTTTACCTTCGAATTTCATTCAGGGGGCAAGTGGGGGGGAGACATTTTCCAGAGGGGTGTTTCCTCCCCCCACTGGTTATGCCACTGACTACATACAATGCAAATCTAGCTTGATAGTTTGATGTGTCCATCAAAGGTATGTGATAGCTCCAAACAGTTATGCAAATTTCTGTTAAATGTCTCCAGTTCTGATGTTTTCACATTTACCATGTTGTCTCGGTACCATGCACATACACCCTTCCTGATCCTTTGACTTATCTTCTATAGACCAAACACAGTACTCCATATTACATAGCATCTATTATTATTGACAAATACTGCTCAGATACATGATTTCATTATTTAGCAGACACTTTGTTTTACACTTGTGCCATTTACTCACCTATGAATATATCTCTTTCAAGATTCATTGCAGCTATTTCTGTTATTTATATAATCTATTTACCTGTATACATCTGTTTCAAGATTAACTGCGCCTGTTTCTGTTATTCGTATAATTCCGACATCGATTCCTCCTTCCAAGAGCTCAGAAGAGTCCACGATGTCATTCCTGTTACTGAGTCTTACATTGGTCTTCAGAGCACTAATCGGCTTCAGTTCCACAATTCCTTGGCCAATATCCTCCAGGTATCCATAGAACCAAATATCCACATTTGAGATGGTTTCTCTTGAGAGGTCAAATGGCAAGGCATCTTCATCCCATGATAGTCTCTTACTTAATTCACTCTCTTCTGTAACCCTCACCAAGTCTGCCTGGTTATCCAGTGGTACTAAAATTTAAGGAAATTATTTCATTCATCATAGAGCAACATTGTTATACATTAACTACAACTACATACAATGAGGTCACATTTCCTAACAAAGCATAAACCGTATATTTAATACTTATGCAAAGACTTTTTAGATGTTACATTACTGATGAAGGAATACACTTTATGTTACAATTTAACATTGAGAAAACACTTTACAAACTACCAATGACACAAAATGATAATCTGATAACAACAAACATGTCCAGGAAAAAAATACGTATGTGACATTAAAAGAGTGAAGCAGTCATGACATTTCACACCCTGGCAATTCAAGAGAAAGTTTCCCCCCAAAATAATTAAAATTTCAAAACAAACACACAGTAACATCTTGTAGTGAAATTGAAAATGAAAATTTCCACTAAACTTGTTTCAATGTTACTGGTGCAGATGATTGCTTACATTATAACTAACTGACAAAGAACAAAATACAAGCCTTTTGAAGTTAAGCCACCCATCTTACCCCTCACCCATACAACAGGATAGAGGAAGCCTTTAAAGATGAAAATGCAACATACACACTGTCTTCATTCTGTGTCCCAGGAATCAGTTTACATTATTGAACATTAAAAGATTATAGGAAAGTAGTATATATACCAATTGTTATACAACGGAATGCCGTAACATATAAATTACTTAACACAATACAGCATACTGTACATATAAATTGTTATAACACAATGCAGCATACTGTACATATAAATTGTTACAACACAATGTAGCTTACATGCCACATGTTCTATGACAGCAGCATACATACAAATTGTTATCAGACAATTAGCAAACATACCAATTGTTACTGTCACATTATTCTCAAAAGTCATTCCTCCATCAAAAGACAGTTCGACAAGCACTGGTCCAAGTCTCATAAAGGCTGGAGTGGCACATTGGACTGTGAATGGGTCCAGGGCTAGATTGTATCTTGCCTGAAGAATGGTACCATCTATTCTACAGTAAATGTCATGAGTGTACTCAAAACAGGGTCCAGATACAGCCAGAATGTCACCACCAAGCATTCCAACTTCAGAAGGTGAGATTTTCAGTTCAGCTAGATGAAGAATATTTTAGAATAAAGATATTACTTGCTAAAGGAAATACGTGTACACAAAATTTTGAACCTATTCTAGATAGAGGGGGGATCAAGATGGTGAGTAAAAATGTTGCACAATCGAAAATGTTACATCTACAAACTGGTAATATAATAAAGTTGTATCAGTAAACTTTTATCAAATGAAGAGGGATGTTCATTGACTTGATTTCAAATTCAAATACAGACAAAAGTCATTTTACTATTTTGATACCAACAATCTGGCAGCAATGTCTTAAGACGTCACATCCTCAAATGTCACAAACAGGTAAAAAAAGAGTTGGAGGAAACTGCAGCTATGTTATGGTAGAATGTGATTGAAAGGCATACAGCCATTCAGGCCTCAATGAAAATGTTAAAACCAACCTAAACAACATAGTTGGTATCAAATCAATTTGGGTACTAAGAGTCATTACTTTGCTGGGACCATCCTCAAAGCAATTTAAGGTCTCTCTGATTCTTGTAAAGATTTATTTCCATGTTTTCAAAGCGAACTTTAATGGGAATTTCACCTATTTTTTGATCAAAGCCTATAAGCATCAAATGCCTATACATTAGAAGAGGAGAGGCTTGTGTAAGTGGAGAGCACCACTTGCCAACTGGAGTAAATTAGCCGCTATGGCAGGGCCTGAAGCTGCTAACGAATACAAGTACAAAACAAATCAGGATTAAATTCCGTACCTTGAGGTAAATTACGTTCACAGCCAGCAGATTCTATCTGAGCATTATCAACCCTGAACATCCAACGACCAGGAATATCAACATTAGACAACCGGGTTACATTAATGACCCTCTGAGTCCGAGAGCCCTCCACAGCAAAGAAATTTACTCCATCACCAGCATTAAAACCAACCTGAGAAAGATAGGAAAATACAGATTAAACACGTAATTAATCTTAATTTAGAAGAGTTACAAAAGAGGTTTATATAAATGGTAAAGATTGCAATAATTGCATTTGCTACTTTAATGGTTGAAAGATTAACAAAAAAGTTTTGTATCTATCACATGATGAATATTCAAACAGGCAAACTAAAAGAGGATGAATTGCTGACAATGTCCAGATATTAACAAAACACAGAAAGGAAGACATACTGCTTCACTCAAAACTGTTGAGAAAGTTACAAAATCAATCAAAGGGTGAATTTCAATTGGACATCGACCACTGATTTGAAACCATTCAGATTCCAAATGTTTTTAATGTATTTTGGTCAATTTGTCATTCAAAATCATTTGTTAACAGTTGAGATTACCATTTGAAAGTTTAAGACCAGTTGGTACCATTCACAATGATTTAAAAACCACTTACAACCATTCAAGACCATTTGAGTAGAATGTTTTGGGCAAATGATCCAAATAAAATTTTACCCTGAGACATGTCAACAACTGGTGAATGCATTTTGATGAATAAATGAAACAATACACCACTGAATTGATGGAAAACATCAATATATTTACAGTGTGCTCAAAGATTATAAAAAAAACACTACATGTTTTGGAAGGTCAACTTCCATACTCAGGTTATTGGTAAGACTAAATAAGGAGACGGGAGCGACTACTAATTGGTGTGTCACTTCTATAGATATGTTGATGTTTTCTATCAAATCAGTGGTGTGCTGTTTCAGTTTATTATCACAACTTGTAATTCCAAGAACATTCAGAAACTTTGATGAATGTAACTATATCAGCAGTGCTAAGACAGATGTGGTAAATTTAGTAATCTGATGACATAGTAGCAAAAGAGAAAAACCCTGATTTTGCTAGGAATTTCACCAAGTAGTCAGTATGTATTTGATAAACATAAATGCTGAAACACAAAGCAGGTTTGAAAATTGTGCAGAATACTTTTCACAAACAGAGATTATATATGTACTGCAAGAGTGTGACTGGAAAGGGAACAAACACATTCAGCATTCAAAATAATACCTCATATTTCAACATCAAAATAATATCTTTAAATTAACAGATCAATATGCTATAACTTTTTTTTGGGTGGGGTGGGGAGGCAGGTTTGCATTTACCAGGCAGAAGGCTTTATTTCTATCATTAGTCAGGGAATGCTGGACTGAAATACTTGATGATTTCCTATGTACATTTTTTTTTTAAATGAAAATATTTAGTCACGTCTCCTACATTCTAACTATTTTTAGCACTTACAAACAGTTGTTGAGTGTTAAAATACCAACAATCACAACTTAGTCTGAGGTAAAAGGGCTTTATTTTGTGGTTTTCATTCATCACATATCCTACAGAGGGATTAAATAGAAATGAAGGTCAGAAGTATTGTTCCATTTTGGTTTAGTAAAATATAAATATACAAATTGCTATGGTCAAATTGTGCCATAAAATACTAAATAAAAATAACAGACAGCACTCACAGGATTAAAAGGCACTTATTGTGAAGTTGCTGTATCGGTCAATTGGAATATTACATGTGGTTACAAAACACAAAATACATGCACTTGCAAGCAACAAACAATGACTGCTTGCAAACCTGACACATTCTTGTCACTAAATTTCTAGCCACAATATCAAACTTTGTTGGACCATAATGAACAAGAGACATTTTAAAAGTAACTTATGAAATGACAAAAGAGCCACACCCTGATTTTGTTGGACATTCTGTTCCACAACAGCATTCATAAACATCACTTTGACTTACATTGGGTATCACATTTAGCACATTTCACATAAGTCATTATTTAAATTATTCTTATTATGTCTGCATTGTGTTAGAAAAAGAGAAATATATGATGCAATCTAAACTAAGAAATATAGTTAATGCACAATTAGCCCTACAATAAAAAGCTTTAAAATGCAGTAAAACAATGTAATGAATTCTGAATGTTGACCGTATTTCTTGCACACTGAGATAATATTGACTGTTGCAATCTTTTCCCTTAGATACTAATTTTTCAGGAGTGATCTTTATTATACCTGGGCCGCAATGCTTTCTTCTCTATTTGCTGATCCAGTTGCTTTGTCTCCAAAGCTTGAAAGGCCGGTTGTCCACTCAATCTTTTCATAGTTGAAGAGGGTAAAGGAATGCAAGCCATTTGATGCTAGCACAGCCTGAAATGTATTGTTTATTGGCTGAAATCACAACAATGGGAAAAGGTCAGTGATAGTTTTTAAGGTTTGTAGTGAAATGTAAAATTAACAAACAATGGGCTAATTGCTAAAGACCAGGGCAAAGACTATTTGTGTTTACTTAATGTCCAAATCTAAATATGGATGAATTTTAATTAATATCCAGTGCATGGCATCTTTATGCAAGTCAATGCATGATGAAATGATGCTATTTACACACATAATATCTGGCACTTTATCAGTATGGTATTTCAGTCATTACACTGAACTATGTCACACTATGCACACATTGTTTCATGACTGAATGTCTTTACTGATTCAGATGACCTTGGGAGAATATTTGCATCAAATCTGGTATTAAGCAATCAAATGAAACACAAACTTGATTAGGTTTGTGCACATGTACAAGGAATCAATAAATATCAATGCAAGAGAAATAATTAATGCCATATGTGAAAGCAAAAACAGGATAAAATATCAGAAAAAGGAACAGAAATAACACAAAATTCTTCAAACAAATTTGTAGAATAACTGAGCATGATCACCTTTATCTGTGCTTGTCTGTTGTTGTAAAATGCTACCATATCCCACGTAGCGATAAAAACCCAACTGCTGACAAAACGTCCGAAGTTGACGGGGAAGGCCCTGTGAATGTTTTGATTAACAAGCTGAATCATCTCTGGAGTCCTATCTTCTCTGAAATAGATCTCCCCTGCTACGGTGGTATCGACGTCGGCCCAAAATGGTGCTATGAGACGAGTGCCATCGCTAAGGGGGAATGCATCAGGGGTGTACTGAACCACTTCAGTCACAAATGATATGACCCCATTAGTGTTGAGCTGAAATATTGATTAAGGGGTGTGGTATGCAAATTCATTTCTCCATATTCAATTCTCATTTCTGCCATGACATGTTACAATCAAATTTAACTCACAATGTTTACACATGTATACATGATACTTAAAATCTCTTCACATTTATTTCCTGACTTCTGACTGATTTTCTGACAAATTAACCTTTGTTTTTGTTTGTTGTATATATGCAAAGCAATTTCATCCATACTATCATTTAACTGTAACTGTATAAAACATTCACTAATTCTTGTAAATTCAAATTTAATACACTTCAACACTTATTAACTATAATTATAGAGAATGTATATCAAACTGAACTGAGTGGGTGATATGAAGCATGTAAAATAACATTTAACAATTTGATTAAAAAAGTTGGAATAAAAATTCTATGACATGTGCACTCAGTGGTGGATCCAAGGAGCGGGGTTTGGAGGTTCAATGCCCCCCCCCCTTGAGTTTTTGAGACTTTTTTTTCCCGGGAATATTTTATTTGGCTATACTAGGCTATACCCACTGAACTCCCAACTAATTAAATCCGAAGAAGTAGTACCCATTCTTAGGTTCAAAGTATAAGCCCCCCAATATATTATTTTTTGTTTCTCCAAACCTGATGGTGCACTTTTGTGAAGACTGCACCATCTCCTTTATCAACGTCTGCCTCCCTAAATCCAAAAGTCTAGCATCAAATGTAGACCACCCTCTGTAAGCAAAAATTTTGCAAAGGATAGACGGACAGACATGAGACCCTCCAGGACGAGCATCACTCATCCACAAGCCAGCATCAACCCCCCCCCTCCCACCCCACTTTGGAGAAACCCTGGAACCGCCCTGGCATTTATGTACCAATGACTGTAGGGATGCACTTGCATATAAATGCAAGTTTCTAACTACATATACATGAACACAGATTCAACTTGTTTTCCAAACACCTCAACACACACTAAGATCAATACCATTTCCAAGGAACCAATATTTAGGTTGATTTGGGTGAGGTCTGTAATATACCGTATTAACACCTTTGAATATGCTGTTTGAGTTCACATCATCTGTATACACTACAGGAGAAATGACAACTGTGCCAACAAACCAAAAGCCTAACCATTTTTATAAAAATTTTGCTCCAATTTATTGATTGTAAAAACAAACACGCACATTAAGTTTGAAACAGGCTTGATAGTACTTATGCAATACTGAGCAGCCAATTACCATTTATATTGCTTGAAGCAAAAAATACTTTATCGTCTAAATTAGCACACTACTCCCACTTATTCATTTAGCAGAAATTATGCAAAATTACTGCTGAACAATCTTGCCTTCCTGCACTTTCCCATAACGTACACTGTATGGTATATGTCAGCAATACTACACTGAACTAATCAGTGTAGCTAATATGTTATCAACACTGTCACATACAAAAGACTTTGTATAATTCAACAGTTTGGTTGAGATGATTTTAGATTTAGTTGTAAAGTACAAACTTTCTTACAAAGATGGTTTATCATGACGATTTGCAATAATCCAGAGATGTCAAACCTAAACACTGAAATGTCCTACATTCTACTAAAAAAAAAAGAAAAGAAAAAGAGTGAGTGAAAGTACAGTGCTATCTATGAGGTACCAGTAATATGAAAACTACTTTAATACTAAACCAAACAACTACTGTTCTTAATAGTTATTGTAACTGATATTACCAGCGTATGAATAAAGGTAATCCTGAGTAATCTCATGTAAATCTGATAAGCTTTTCTGGAATCTTCCTCTATTACTATCTTGCCATTCATGGAGTAAACCAGATCTAAGTTACCCTGAGATTCACCTAATAAACTGTGACTGTTAACCAGACGATGCTCTATGGTCTTCTTTTATCTACAAGACTCTCTCTAACCGAGGATAGATAGTATTACAGTACCAAGGTAGTTAAAGTCATTATATGAAAACAAGTGACAAAGTACAGCTTCAACATATTACCTAGACTAGCACTATTTACTCACATTTACTAAAAACATGTATTCACTAAGAGAATTATGGTAGAGCAGTGTTCTCACTAGCACAATTATAGCACTGCATGTACCCACTAGTAGAATTATAGTACTGTACATATTAACTACCGTACGTAGTAGAATTATGGTACTGTATGTATAGTAGAATTATAGTACTGTATGTACCCACTAGAAGAATTATGAGTTGGGATGTACTCACAAATAGTGTTCTGTGATTTCTATCAAAGAAAGGAAATTCAAAATCCAGTGGTACTTCCACATATGAATCGTCATCTGCAGGCATGGTACTGTCACCATTTTCAGGTCCATATGGAAAGAGAATATCTGAAAAAAAAGCAATAATATGATCAAATTTACACTCTTTTACATTAAAATCATCCCTACAGTGTACAATACATATGTATCCACCTTTATTGGTACCTTGGTAGTAAAGGAAGTCCTGCTGCAGTTACAATAATCTATGCTGGCAACAATGAGCTCAACTTTTGATTAAATTAAGTTTTCAGGCCAACCCAGGTACCCGCATGGCATTTTATTACCCAATTCCAAAATTACTACCCAATTCCTTCATAAAGTGGAAAACAACATAACCTCTGCATTAACACACTGTGTCAGATTGCCAAATTTCATCTTACAATACCTGTAGCAAATTTAGAGCTCAAAATGGAATTTTCTTCTTTTTCTCAAGGAAAATAGGTCATCCTATTCATGAGAAGCTGTAGGCAAGTGAATGTAGTGTACTAGTTAGATTCCTCCACACAAATGTGATGCACAGTGCTGTGGCAATACCAAAGTTAACAAGTTAATTGCCATTTTAGTCGGGTCTCCAGGTACCCAATGCATATGGGAAAAAATTACCCAATTCCAAGTTTTACCAATCGATGAAAAACACTAACTTTTATGTTTAATAAAAGTGGATTATGATCAATTCAGTGGATGAGAAATTAGCAAGAAAATGTACCACAAATTCTTCAGTGATTGTCTGAGAAGGAAAATTACTGACTTGGTATGTTGCAACTGAACAGCAATTACTTTCAAATCTCTGGTGTAATACAGATGCAGGGGTACAAAAAAATTTGGAATTAAGAACATTTCAATCCACATCTTTAGCATCTTAACTAATAGAAACCTGCAGACAGACAACAAGGAATGAGAGGATGCATTTAAATGCTATAAGAAATGAAGGCATTTATCATAGATATTAATTCCTCTGATACTGCAGTGTACGACCAAACTAGTAGTTCAAGTTGGTCAGGTTTACATGCTTCTACAGCAATAATAACGATGACAATGTAGAACATACATGACTAATGTATGTTTGTACTGAAGTTGCCAGCAGCAAACAAACAAAGACCACAAAGTATTTATTTGTTTGCAGTAAAAACATTTGTAGTTGCTAGCTAGGTCATGTTAATTAGGCATTGAAATGACTCAATGCAGCACTGCCAATAGCTTAAGCATGATTTCAGCAACATATACTTTCAATATGAGAAAAGTTGCTACCACGGTTTTTCAATTTTGTTGTGTCAGAGGAAAACAGTGTACATCACAACAAGCACACAATAGCTCCTTGATCAGCATAGGAACAACTGAACAATATTTGCAGTTGCACCACTAATACTAAGCCTTCTGCCTTCTTTTTTGTTAATTACCTACAGCTTAAATGTATTAACTGACATTTGGAATATTTTATGGGCCAAATTTTATGCATTGCCTGCACTTTATTTAGAAATAGTTTCCCCTGTTACATATTTGGAAAAACTCTTCCCTCAGGATAACTTCAAGTCTAACTAAAGTGTAAAATTTTTAGACACACGAAGGCTATAGCTACTAAACATGTCAGTGTACATCTAAAGGTCTACCCTGCTGAATATTCTTGCTTAATTTGATAGTACATGAACACTGTACAAATCAAATCTCTGAGATATTGTTATAATGTTATCACATTCAATATTTTATGTTTGCTGACTGCCATACTGCCACTGAAAGATTGAGAAAGGGACGAGGGTGAGCAACAGGAGCATGCCTCTATTAGGGCATAATAAAAACTTGAAAGAAATGACAATAAATGAAGAGGGAGAACCGGAGAAGAGATGTTTCAACTGGTCAAAACTTATGCATCCATCATAGGCATACCTCTCCGATATTACAGTACATCAGTTTACATTGGGCCGTCTAGATAAAAATTTCAGCACGAAAGTACTATACAATGTACATGTACGCAGTGTGTTTTAAATGACCCAAAGACCTAGTATTGTGAAAGTTACGTTGGTTGTTAGCAGCAGTGGCAGTGAATTTGTATTTCTAGAGAAAGTTTCAACACAACAAAACACGTTTTCAATGTCATGATAGTCATGATATTAGGTAGGCTACTACTGATGCATTCTGGGATACAAAAAGTAGAAAATGGTCCTTCTGTCATTTGAATATGTACACTATATGCCTAGAAGATGTGACTGAAAATACAAGTCTTCGGTACATTTGCCATCCTTAAGTGGTCAATGTTGTGCATTGCTATGTAACCACAATTAAAGACTGAGCTGCAACACAGCTCTTCTTTATGCTCCAGCCGGAACATTCCATTTTCACATTTTAGTTTGAACGTTTGGAGTATATTGTGTGGCTGCACTGTCAGTATGCACTTTTCCTCCCCATAATACACTGCCCTAGCTGGTGATCAGCAATACAGCAGCTTATGATATATTCTACGAAACGAAACAAAGTGAAACGAAATAGCCTTACCCTGAAAACGTGACCTGTTTGATATCGCGCAAATTAAAGAATGTAAAGGGAGGACAAAATTCAATTGCGCGAAGTATTTACAGACTTTCTGTTCTGTTTCGCAAAATATCATTAGCATGGTGGGGTATTGATATTCTGCGAAACTAAACGAATAGCCTTACCCTGAACTTACACAATCTGTGTGATACATTGCAAACTAAGGAATGTAAGGGGATCGAGGACAAAATTCAATCGCTCAAAGTATTTACAGATTTTCTGTTCTGTTTCACAAAATATCATTAGCATATGGTAGGGTACTGAGATTCTGCGAAACAAAATAGCCTTCCCCTGAACTTACACAATCTGTGTGATACATAGCAAACTAAGGAATGTAAGGGGAGGACAAAATTCAATCGCTCAAAGTATTTACAGATTTTCTGTGCTGTTTCGCAAAATATCATTAGCATATGGTAGGGTACTGATATTCTGCGAAACAAAATAGCCTTACCCTGAACTTACACAATCTGTTTGATACATAGCAAACTAAGGAATGTAAGGGGAGCTAGGACAAAATTCAATCGCTCAAAGTATTTACAGATTTTCTGTGCTGTTTCACAAAATATCATTAGCATATGGTAGGGTACTGAGATTCTGCGAAACAAAATAGCCTTACCTTGAACTTACACAATCTGTTTGATACATAGCAAACTAAGGAATGTAAGGGGATCGAGGACAAAATTCAATCGCTCAAAATATGTACAGATTTTCTGTGCTGTTTCGCAAAATATCATTAGCATATGGTAGGGTACTGATATTCTGCGAAACAAAATAGCCAATTACCCTGCAGTCTGTTTGATACATAGCAAACTATATAAGGAATGTAAGGGGAGGACAAAATTCAATCGCTCAAAGTATTTACAGATTTTCTGTGCTGTTTCGCAAAATATCATTAGCATGGTGAGGTATATTCTGCGAAATGAAATGAAACGAAATAGCCGTACCCTGAACTTACACAATTTGTTTGTTAGTAAACTAATGAATGTAAGGGGAGGACTATAATTCAATCACTCAAAGTACAGTACTTAGAGTTACTAAAGGCTATTTCGTTTCGCAGAATATTATAAGCCCAATATAGCTTACGGCAATCTATCACCGCCTCCACTATCACAAACCCCTGGATATACCTATACCACTGTGTTCCACTAGCCTAACTTACTAAGTTATTGACTGTTAGTACAGTTATTCACACCGGGCTAATTATAGCAATGTGAACAGCATGTAGGCAAACCTTACTTGAATGTAGGCTAGGCCAAATCAACCCTATAAACGTTAGTAGTATGGGCTTGAGCCAAAACCACGCCTGGCCTGCAGTATTTTTACTTGTTAGTTGGTATGACATAACTAATGTGGGATACATGGTGTTACTGTTGGCAGTGTGGGGCAGTAGGGAGTTAAGGACCTACGTCGTAAAATAGCTACTGCAACAACGTGAAACAATTGCAAGTAATATAAGACATTCTTTCGTTGTCTCATTTCATAAATGGAAAGAATTGACCTTATTTCCCTGCAGGCCTCCCGCTAGGACCAGCTTAATCATTCTTCTTTAGTAAGTCCAGAATCTAACCCTCACTAAATATGTTGTGACAATGCATACAGTAAGATGAGTATTGCCGTCATACGGCAGTAGTAACTATTGTAATATTGCTCTATGGTCTCACAACCGTCTCACGGTGGTGCTGTGTACTGCGCTACAGACACCGGTACTAATAAGCACAGTGTTTATGAATGCAAGAAACTTACATGGCTACCAGTTGTGCAGACTACTTTCTAAGCATGTGAGCTCACTTTACTCCCACAATCACACTTTTCATTATCCTGGTCGCAAGGACTATGTTTTTAGCATCGATCAGCTATTCTCAATAGTTGGATTCCTGCCTGTGAAATTAGTCAAATTTTCGGTTTAAAGCAGTTACTCATAACTAGTGTGCTGAGAGTGGAAATAGAGAAGGGGTCAAAAGAATGCAACAGAATGGAGCTCAGCCTAAAGGCTCCAACTCTGTGGCATTTAATGAATATTTAATGGGCTGAGCGTGGAAAAGCGCTCCAACCCCTGATCCAGTGTATAGCCTTGTTATGAATACTCATTAGTATTCAAAATTGTCATTACGTCTGAATTTTGTAGGCGTTAAATGTAAAATACGACCCTTAATTACAGGTTAATTAAAAGACATAAGAGCCATGTTAGTCAATATAATAGGGGTAATTAGACACTGGACATGCGTGAACCATGTTGGAAACATCATTGTCTTTGTTAGTGAATAGTTAAAGGTGCTGTGATCACAATTAATATGTAGCGATGATTTTTGTATAGCCTATATACTTATGTGATGAGTTTACCTTTTCAGTCAAGTTCATTGACAAGCAATAAACAATTACATTACTTGCGCGCAGAGCATCCTTTTCATTTGCTCGCAGAAACAGCTAGACATTAATCCGGTTCCTAAGCAACTGATTCACCACTAAGCTACTCGAGACGTCTAGTGTTAGATGTAGATCTGGTCTGCTCTTACATGTTACAATACTTTAAATGCTAGAAAAATACTACACAAACAGATTATATGAATAAATGAAGTACTGAGCAAGACATGGGTTACCTATAGCATAAATGTATCACATATGTAACCCACATTACTCAAATCATGGGGCTCGTCCCAGACGGAATCCACAAAGCAAACGAAAGATGGCTGCCATATGGGCAATATGGACCCAGTTATTCCATATGAGTCCGTGAGGATTGCCCATCTGGGTCCCATATGTCAGTCTAGTTGTACCCATGGGTCCAAGATATTTTGCTTGAGGGGGACTCATCTCCAAAGGTGTGTGTGGGGGTAGGACATTTCAATGTGTGCAAATCACAGTGGTGGATAAGGGGTTTGAATTTAGGAAATGAGGGGTAGGGGTCCCTCCACCCTGATGCTCGAATAAAAACTATTTAAGCAGATTGTCCTGACTCTTTTTTCCGTTGAGGTTTTGTAATAAGACAGTTAAGGACATATTTGTGACCATATTGCTACATGTTTAATATTTTCTTTCCACAGTTTGAAATTCAAGTAGACCTTTATGCATATGTAGGCCTACGTTTCAACTCGTAGGTCTTACAATGACCTTTTGGTTTCAACCATCTCTAATTCCCAAAATGTTTGCTTTAAGCGATATTAACGTCTTTACACGTGACAGAGTTCGGTTGCGACCCCCCTTTTCCCCGTATTGGTTCAAATTGTTAGCATGCTACATTTTTTAAGTTTTTTTCTTCCTTGTGTATTTTGATCAGTCACCAATTTGCATGCTCCGTGTTATCGACAAAATGAAATCTTAGTAAGTGCCAAGTTCAATCCTTGGTTAGAACTTTTATCCTTTTCGATGTCCTTCCAAGTTGTCCGTCCCTACTTAACTCATCGAAAGTCAAAAGATTATATGGCATGCTGACTGTAGTGTAACGCCTACCAATGATATAGTGAGATAAAATTAAGATTCACTTATCTTTTTGGGAATTTACCCAGTGTTTCTGTATATTTAGATTTTGAATACATGGTCTAATAGTTAGAGTTTAACAAATTTTGTTGCAGCTCTTCGCATCTCAGATCACTTTGCTATCGCAGAAATTTCCAAAAGGACCCTTTTCTTATGTTACTGTACCATGGTACCAGGTGGCACATTCTAAAGGACTGGGATCAGCCGTTGTATTTATTCCTACTTAACCCCTTACACTGATGCTTTGATTTGTGTTCGATCTTGCTAAATAGGAGGATTTTTAAAATTGAGGTAAAAATGGGAGACGATAATCGAGAAGGGCAATAATGGATTTTATTTGATCAATTGGTGTCGTGTCGTGCCCAAATGTTGTAAAGGGTGTTACAAAATTTTGTCTGGAAATGCATTTGAAAATCCTATACAAGTCAAGAGATCACTGCTTTTGAAAAGAAAGCTTCATTGAGTATAAATGTTTACGAGAAAATGGGACTTTTGCTAACAGAGGACAGAGGGTGGCAACTTTTTGGTTATTAATCGTCGATTATCAAAGTTTAAAAATAATCATTGGCTGATAAATGAAGAACCAAGTGTGCCATCGATACGACCATCGTTGAACACTATTATTTAGTCAACACAAAGTATACTTCAGTAAGTTTAACTCGTTACGTTTGCCAAGAAAACGTTATCATTGTCAGTTGATTTTCTAAAAATAATAAAAATGATAGAATCTGTAAACCTTTTTTCAAAGTCTTTTACAAAGTACGGAAAGTTAAGACAAGTAGAATGAACGAAGACCATACGACTATCTTCATGAATAATGAAAACAGTTTGCTAACAGGTACGACAGGATAAATTTTCTTGATGATCTGATGGGTATAGTTTTGCATAAAAATATTGAAAAAAAAAATAATAACCAGTCGGTTACGATAACTTGTAATATACCGGTAACCTGAAAAACAATCAGTTCATCGTTATCGAACATTCAGAGTTTTCCTAACTAGGTTATGCTAATTTTGCCTTGTCTGTCTATTTTTCGCACGAAACCGTTTTTCCTTCACCCTGTCACCCCATCTCAAGCCACTTTCCCCCACCCCCCCCAAAAAAATTACTTTGTTTCTGCACACTTCCAATTGACTATTAATAATTTAAAAATTAAGATATTATGGAGAAAGTTACTTATTCCATTTCACTATGTGGCCTATATATTGAAGATAGGTGATAAATATATTTTGAAAGATGCAAATTGGTTACAAATGTTGAATTTTACTTGTTTATTTTCACATTTGTCAATGTTACTCATTTCATAAAATCTTATTTTGAAAACGATCTCATATTATCGGAATAAAGATTTGCTTTACTTGGAGGAGTGACAAATTAATTGTTCGTAGGTTTAAAAATCATTTTAATAAGCCGCGATCGTTACACATCACTATCTTATCAATAAAATTATTGCAGTTTCTTTGCTCAGTCAATAGTAGTGATAACATGAAAGTAATGAATTGTAAACAAGAAAAGTAAATCTGTAACAATAGTTTGTCGAAGTCTTTCTTAAACATATATGGGAAAATCTACAACCGTAGGTATTTGATGAGAAATAATACCACCATATAACATTTCGACATACCTTGTTGACCAGATAATAGATCCAATATTGAAAACATAAGGAAGGTGATACCGATGAAATGGATTCCCATATCAGCCTTTTTTGTTGCGCTTGCTTGTGAGATGTTTAAGCTTGTGTGCTCTCAGCCGATAAAATATGACGCCTTTTTATATCAAAATAATGGAAGACTTGAAACCAATAGTCGATTGTTCGTCTGACACACCATATCAACAAAACGGTCATCCTCGATTTTGCACAAAAGATGAAATTAAAACTGATGGATTAAAATACCACAGACTTCGACCAACCCCGTAAATTCATGTACCGCAATGCGAATACAGTGTACGTACAGTTGGTGTGTTATTTACTTTACTCACTTCTAAATAATTTTCCAATGTTCATCCCTGTAGAGTAAAGGACTCTTTGGTAACACAATAATTTCACTTCGATTTTTTGCTTTTGAAACTGAACTGTGTGTGAATGGTTCTAATCTTCACATAATGACTGCATATAGCGGCCACTCAATACCCGGCTTGAAAATAACAATACAAGGCATGCAGGCGTGGATGAACAAAGCAACTCAGTGACGTCACCCAGTGAAACGTTTGGTATAGTGAAGAGGATGGGTTTGGTCAGTGACTGCGGAATGGATGACAAACAGAGATGGTGGTTTCTTGGAATTGCCAATTCGATCTTGTTTTTGACATTGACTGAATTATCTAACATAAACTACAAATAGAATAGCAATTATGTGTGTGCGCTCCACTTGTTAGAGGAAATTTAACAGCATACGGAGATACTCACTTGATTATCTGACTAACCTGGAGTGATCATTCTACCCTCAAATCTTTCAATAATTGGTAAATATGAAAGGATCCACTATGTTGCTTAGCTTTTTCATCTGACCTTATTGTACATACAAACTGTATGTCACAGCTCTCCAAGGAACCTTCATTGTCAAAATACAATGAAGCTATGGGAAATGGGTCCAAATCAAGCAAATGGAAGACAGCATTTTTCAGTTAAGTTATAAATTATATATGATGACGGATCCATTTATGTTCTTCCATTTAAAGACAAATAGTTGGAGCTCTTCAATACTTGTCTTGTACTATCCACGTTGGTTGGGGAAACACGCAAAACCTTGATGGAAGAATATTAAAAAAAGAAAGAAAATTGAACAACCTAACCAATATTGAGAGTTTCCCCATTGAATGAGATATTGAGAAAACAATTTGCCATTTTGTGGAAAAATTTGGCTTAAACAAGTGAATAAATTTTACATCCACCATCTGACTCTGATCCCTGTCTGAAAAACAAACCAGAGAAAAAAAAACAACCAAGGTTTATAAAAGAAGGGGAACCCTTTAACCCTCCCCTGCAGCACGGCTATCAGTTGTGCACTGGGACAACATCATCCATCAACATAATTCCACCATGTGGCACTTTCACCAAATCAAATTGGGAAAGCCTCTTCCATAGGCTAAGATAATATAAGTCTTAAAATTTCCAGATCACTTACGAAGAGGGCGGCGAGAAACAGGTAAACTGTAGAAATTTGCATTCAGTGCTTACGGTAACTAGGAGAGATCTATAGTAATCTGTAATTTCATTTGACGTATATAACAATTAGTATAGTCCTACTTAAAAGTTACGAAGTATTTAGATTAAACGATGGTAGGCCTATAAACCTACCTACCTATATCTGAACAGTAATATTCATTGCAGCAACATCAAAAGTCACTGTTTGCTGAAGAAAGAATTAACTTAGCTTGAACTGTGTTGTTTAAAGTAAATCGTATGAAGTAAATCGTTCCATTTTCCCTTTTTTCCCTGCTACTTCATCAGCTTTGATTAAAGTATCAAATTACATATTTACGTATTAAGTTACATATTTACGTATTAAGTTACATATTTACTCTAAGTTGTCTTCACTTTACCATCGACTATCACTCACTGCTTATATATAATAGTTTTATTTCAAAGTTTTAGCACACTGTTTTTCTTTATTTGGCCTTTGGAGAAGCTGCGTTCTTGTTTTGAATGATAAATGTATGAAGATGAGATCGTTTAATAGAAACTCAAGTACAACAAGAGATACTAGTTGTTATTTGATATACCATTATTTAATTCGATAAGTAATTCATACAGTTTTAATTTTTTAAAGTGAATATCACGACATGTGCCTATCAATAAACTATTGTTCTATTGTTCAGATATTCCAGGTAGCATGTAAATATTGACCACAGACGTCCTTGGCACGTAACGCGTTATCACAATAACGTAACGTCAGCATATTAAGGCCAAGGGCATTCACACTCACATGGAAATATTCAGCGATAACAAAGCGGTTACTTTGTTAACAATTACTGGAGGTCATTCGTTGCTTTAAAATATCTGAAATGATTTCCCACGATAAGCATTCCAAAGCTGTAACGCCCTAGTCCGGACTAGGACTCAATCTCGGATTCGAGTCAGGCTTTTTTTTTTCTCTAGGGCCCACTCCTTAACCGAGGCCGGGTTCTGGAATCGGAAATGGCCTGGAATGGGCTGCAACTAGTTGAGTCCGACGGAGTCTGTTTATAAATAACAAATTAGATAAAGTGGGTTTCGGATGATTTTCAAGTTTCAGTGATTTTTTTTATCAAATGCGTACTTGACTAAAAATTGAGAAGCATTGTTCATTTTCTATTAAACAGACAGGAGTGGCTCATTAAATTCGTACTGCATGATAAGTGCATATGTCATGGTTCATGTAAAACTACAGTAGAATAAAAAACCTGATGTTCACTTTTAATGGAACTTATAATCTACAGTATTAGTAGGTACAGTTGTGGTCACGGTATCGATTTGGTCACTTTTTATCATTGTCTTTGTGCATTTCAGTTCACACGCCTTCTTGTGTGATAACAGGTAGTTAATATCATCAGCCGACACTACTTCATTCATATCCCTACAGTGGTCAGTATGGATAAAGTCACGTGGGTGATCTCTAAAATGACCGAGCGAAGATAAAGTAACCACTTAACTACACCTTAACCAAGAAAGTAACCTCGTCAGTCACATTGATGAATAAGCTACTCCATTTTGTGTGTAGGCCTCTATTATTCCATAATGATACTGAACACATGTATATGATCTTTTATCTACATAAACAGAAAAATTCGACCCATCGATTCCAAAATGGTGTCAAAATAATTCCCACCTATTTGACCTTTGACATTGAATCCAAAACAGCCCTGCAAATTTTACCCCCTTTAAAATCCTCCTCATTAAATACTGATCAGCCAAAGGCACTCGACTACTGTATTATTTAAAAAACCTAAAAATTGTAACATATAAATTTTAGAAAAACTATCATTTGCACAATGTAATAATTTATGGCCCATTCTGAAATTGTACCCACAAATGTTGGACACTATAATAGGTTTCACTACCACAATGCTAATTTGACAAACCTTTCACATTGTAAAGCAAAACGTGGAAAAAAATATTTTGCATTATGTCAGAAAATAGTCGATATGGGACCGAAAATCCTGAACCTGAAGGACCCACAGTAGTAATGTGACACAATTTCAACTTAATACCATAGAATCTGTAGAAGAAAAGGCATTCTGCATGATTTCATAAAATGGCCCATTTGGACTCGAAACTCTCGAACACTCCAAAAGCACCATTACCATAATGCATCCATATACCAAGTATCACCTTTGTCCAAACTTACTAACTTGAACTATCGTGTTAAAAAGGTTTTCAAAGTTTTTCCCCAGATGACCTCTGACTTCCACCGAAAACAATAAGGCATACTTTCTCAACATGGCAAACATACATACCGAATCTGATTTTCATCGGACTTTCCCATATTGAGTTAGAGCGTACCAAAGCAAGTGTCACAGACACAAACGTATGCCAACCTGGCAGCATAGGGTCCTTTGCTGACGCAAGGTACCAAAAATGTTTCTACTAGCAACATGGGTGTATATTAGGTCACTAAATAAGACAAACTTTGTACACTGAAGAACTTACATTAAAGACAACTCCACTTAGAAGAGACACAATACACAATACAAAGAAAAAAATTAAACGAAGTGATCTGACATGAAAATTTATTCTTTTCTTTTCAGAAATTACATTTATAACACTAATACAATATTACTTTGCATGAAAAAAAAAGATTGAAGAAAAAAAGTTGCCAGTAGACATTAATTTTCTAGCCATCAGCTTTTCTGCTGAGAATTTTGTCCATATAATAAAAAAAAGCCCTTTAACGATGGGGAATGGCAGCACACCAATCTTAATTTAAAACAAGTAAAATATAAACATGTTGACAACCAAAGCTTTGTGTGGTGGGTATCCCCAAATCACCAATGTTGGGTTATGGTAACAAGGAGTTGTGGATGTCTCTGCATATATGACTGGTACTAGGAAGGTGACACCAAGGGGTAGGTATGTCTGTATGTTCTTGATTGGTTGGAAACTTGTTAACATTAAATATTTCTTCCATTCTAATATTCCTTCAAGTTAGGTGTTGCTGCTGATGGTATTGTCCATGAAATGTTCTTGTTAGATTGTTTCAAATACAAGTGTGTCAATATTCTCCATATGGTATTCTCCAAGGAATCTGGTTATCAATCATTTTAGTGTTTTCATTCATTTTGTACACAAATCATCCTTGCATTCAATACGAGGAAACAAACCTTACAATGACCACTCCAAAAATAGCACCTCATAGAGTCATGTCTGTATATTGCCCTCTGATTTTACTTTCATGTTTGGTCATCTTGGTATTAAACTTGTTTCTAAGAGTAGGTTTGTTGTTTGAACAAAATGAAAGATTGTTCATGGTTTAACAACTCAGTAGCTGTAAGATTGGTCATTGATTGAGATACATACATCAAGTATGCAGGCTCATGAAAGGTAATCCCACATACATTCAAACGCACGTATGCTTTCTCCAACCTGACTAGACATCATCAGAAGCAGTATTATAACATGCCACCTGCAAGAAATGTTGTCAAAGTGACGAGCCAGGAAAAGGCAAACAAAATATCATCAAATCAATGGTATAGGAATGTTCCATTATTGTTTCAAAATTCAGAATTGAAATAATTCAATATTTTATGACAGAATCCAATTTTAAAATATGACCAAATATGGATATACAATAAAAAAGATATAGCAATAAATAAAGATGACTCTCTCATTTTCATGAAGCTTGTGAAGTAACCATGGTAACATAATTTAGATCTTAGTTCGCTCTCCATTATTCCTACCTCTTTCTATTTTTGTCTTTCCCACGTAATAATCTGTTCAAAGTGAAGAATCTGTTTACAGATTAAGATGCTAATCATACACTAAGCCTGCATTATTATCAGGGAATGAATTAAGCTTATATTCAGAGCAATAGGGTGAACATCACTGCAAATATGCCAAAGAGAACAAGATCTAAAAAACTGCCTCAACAAAAACACTAGAATGAGAGCTGCTACCAATGTATGTAAACTAGGACTAAAGCAAAACATTCAACTGAGGGGGCTGTTGTGGGATATGTTGTGCACTAGCACGCTGCTTGTGACTGTCACTAGAATTAACGCAAAAATCGGAATTTGAGCTTGGAATCTTCTTTGACCAAATGAAAATCTTGCAATTTGCTTTCCTTATAAGCTATACTATAGCTTTGAACTCAGCCAAATGATTTATTCTTCTTTTGCATCTGTTCACAGAAGATTAGTAATTATGGCTGGAGACTGAAAGTGTCATTCATTTTCACCCTGCAATGTAAGCAGTAAAAACAAACCCCTGTTGGTGATTTCTAAAACTGCGTGTGCTGCAGACTAAATCTGACATGCTGGTGTGATTTATCATTAAGATATGCTGATAGTCCAAATTCTATGGGATGGTTATCACAGAAGACAGATATCTCTGAAATGTCAACTACATACTCAATTACAGGCAATATATTCTCTTCTTCACTAATAAACAAATGAAGTTTTGTCTTCAGAAATTACAATCTTCCATATTCAAGATATTCATAACATTCTGTCAAATTAAGTTATAAAAAAAGCATTGAAGTGTCTCAACTTGTTACAAGGTGCTGCTAAAGAAAGCACATAATATTGCTGGAACATTGAAACAATAGCTTATTGGAACATCTTGAGATCAATAGCGGCACATATTACCATGGATGGGGTGTCATATGGTGTGATAATAACTGGTTCCAGTTGGAATGACTTGGCTCTTACAAATATTATCACACAGATTCAGAAAAGCTCTCTTATTTACAAACTTTGTCAATCTCTTTGCTAGATTGCAATTACAAGCTCAGCATTCTACGAAATATCCCCTTAAAGGGAGGGTGGGCGGAAGAATTAAGTGGAATGGGAGTTCTAAAGAGCAGCTGAGGCAATGACAACAGGTTACTTTCGAGTGTAACCTCCAATGATCAAGTGCAGGTAACGTCAGTGCACCTATGTGTACTAGTACATTTTAATTAGTACCTATGTTGTTATATCATCATAGCCCCAGGGATGAACTTTACATGTCTGTACTACCTTGGGATAAGTCACATGATTCTCCATGCATTTAATGACTTTCAGGTTCTCTGCAACATGCATACCAAACAAACAAAAAAATGGTTAAACTAGATAGATTCCTTGCTGTTACTAAAATGGATGTGGATTTGTATTTTCTACTCTACAGTCAACAAAAAACACACACAAACGCCCATTACATGCATCAAGACCAATAGAAATGATTACAAAAAAAAAAGAAAAAGGAGTGTTTGATTTCTAAACAATGCAAAAATGACATGCAGAGCAGAATTATTTCCATAATCATGAAATAGGTCTTTTCTAGGCAGGATGATAAAGTAAAATCTTTGGTAACAAGAAACTTTTGCTCTAAAAACCGACATGAAAATATTCTCTCAAGACTAGAGTCTGAAAAACTGCTTTAAATATCACCAACAGAGTAAGGAGAACCATGATACGACGTCTGGGCAAATTTACTGAACTGCTGTGGTATCACTTGGTAATCTAAAGGCAAGCAAAATTTTGAAAATAGCTACCAAGCACAAAGTTAAAATTGTGAAACCTAATGTAATTACTTCACCTAACAAGTAGAAATCTTCAACATTAGGCAGCAAGCAGACTGAGCACTTTTCACATTAGTATATGCTCTAAAACGAAATGAATAAAATCTAATCTCTGATACAAATTGGCAACAAATGGTTTACCGAATTTATCCAGTCAGTCAGTTCTCAAAAGCAAATAAAATATTACTATAAATGTAAGGACTTCCATTAATGCACCAGCCTTACATATACATGTTCAACTCAAAACCAACAATTATCGGCCATCTGATTTACATTCTAGCATAAGGATGATTCATTTTACTTTTTAAAGTCTGCTTGTAAAGGTTTCATAAGGCCAAGATTTTTGTTCAACTATTACTCCTGAAACTATGTTCAATATTTAAAAATTCACAGAAATGAACTGTGACTTAAACAAGCAGCTGGTCACCATATTCTGAAGGCCACCAGCTCACATGACCATACATTGACAGGAATCCACAAAGGTGGTTTAATGTATACGTGACTAAGAATGTCAGCTGAATTTCCACAAATAAATTAACTTATCTGTACATCTGTCAAGATAAAAATACAGGTCCTTGGATGAATTGAATTAACAGCTCAATGATCACAGGCCACATTATCCAATTGCAAGCCATATGATACAATTACAGTCACAGTACGTATTCTAACATGCCTTCAGCATACATTTGCATCCAATAGTATACACTTGTATGCCATAGTATGTATGCTAACATGCCTTTAGTGTGCATTTGCATGCAGCAGTATACACTTGCATGCCATAGTATTTGTACTTTCATGCCTTCAACATACACTTGCATGCTATAGTATACACACAGCCCATAGCAAACTTTCAGACAGGATATCCCAGTGATAGCTTTGTGTAAGGTGTCTCACATACTGGAGTCAAATGGGACCAGAGATCAGACATAAAATATAATGTTACAGTGTAAGAAATGGTTCAGATGAACAGATGATCTTACTGGATCAGATATAGTGTGAGGTAATTAGTGTGTAAATCTATGTTGTATACTGTAACTGACGATAAACACTGTTTAGAAATAATTCATGCCACAATAATACTGGAAGTTAAGACTGCTAGTAAACACACAAAACATTCGGAATCAAAGAAGCTGGGCCTTTGACCTCACAAAATGAAATCATCAACTTACTTTCATGGAAGTGTTTAGTGTTAGAACAGAGTTTTGTTTCACACAACAATTAAAATGATATCCTGAATTGTGTAATAGTGGTTTTTCAACCCACTGTTTCCACACTGTGCATACTACAGGCAGAGGGTATGGGTTTCCAGTTTGCTGACAAAAGTACAAAAGCATCCATTCTTAATACTTGAATTACACGACTGCAAAATTCCATTACATGCAACACCTGGAGAATCAGAAAATCAATTCAAAGTGAACAGGGCAACAAACGTTTTTTTTTTTTTTTTCCATGTAAGCAAACCTTCCATTTCTGGTTACTGATTGGGTCTCACCAAAAATGGTGCAAAAGATAAGAAATACATATGTCTGGTTGGAATTCTTGTGATCAATCAACAAAGTACATACCTATCATTTATTCTGATTTAATGAAAAGAAATTGTGGGGGAGGGGGAGGGAAGTGATAATGATATGTGAATTGGCCATATAAACACAGTTAGGTAAAATTGAGTGAATAAATAGCTTCAACAGTGTTGTAGAACAATATTTTTGATTTCTGCTTTACAGAGAGACAATCTGTCAAAAAAACATTTCTCCTTAGACTAACATAGTCCACATGTGTGCAAGTTTAACCCATATTTGGTACATAATGCTGCAGAGTTGGCCATCCTAGCAGCATGAGGCAGGACTTGAGGACTTTTGTGAATAAGAACAACACCTGTTTGCAAGGAGTGAACAGTTCATCCAGGGCAAGAGCGTTCTAAGGTGGCTTACTGACGTTGCTAGCGGATGGCTGCGATGTCGCTGGTTGTTCCTTTGGACCCATGGAATTTGGCTGCGTGGTCCTCAACGGGTGAACCACTGTATTCCTTATGTTCCCTGGATTAGTTAGCAGTGCATTCCGGATCAGTTGGTGCATGCTTGAATAGTTTGTAGGTTGGTGGTTAAATGGGGGTCGGAAGTCCCTCATGATGGGAGGCCCAGGATTTATTCTGACAACATTGCCTGCAGGTGGTTGTCCCGGTTGGTTCATCGTGGACATTTGAAGGAAACGGCTGAGAGCAGAATATGAATGAGGTAATGTCTGAAAGAAAACATGAATTAGCTGTGAGATAAAGAGGAGTTTTCCATTCTGTGAGGGGAAGTACTTTTTCATCAGTCACATAAAGGGATGAAATAACTGGAGTTTCATCAAAAATTGTTTCCCATGAAAATCCAATTGAAATTCAATTTCATGAAAGTTTTGCAACAGTTGCAAATTGATATTTTCTCTTGTCCTACAGGAATGGTTAGTATTCATTCCAATTGATTAAAGTCCAAGTTATTCACATTGCAATGTTTGTTTAATATTTGAAATCAAAATGAGCTGACTGCTAGCTAACCAGTTCAAACATTTACCCATAAAAACTGTACATCAATTTGTTCACACTTTTTTGCCCCTTGCACAGGTATGATAACTGCTGAAGCATCATTACTGCAACCTCAGGACTTCTGTTTCACACTGCGCAACATATCCCTATTGGGAAATTAGTATGGTATTGCAATATCTTGTTGTATATAGTATGGAGATTAATATTATATTGTGCATGACATACACTGGTTGTTGTTAGGGCTCTCAATTTTGCAACTGTTCTGTAGCAAGAAATACATCAATGTTGTAATTTGAAATTCCAGGGTCATTGAATCATGGCATGTGAAAGAGAATATAAGTACAAGAACCAAGTGAAACACCAGTGATCTGACCCATTAAGGTCTAGACATACATATATGGATTTGTAATATGCATATGTTGTATGGGTTTGTACTATGCATGGCATATGTATGATTTTGTACTCTGCATGTTACATATATCACTTTGTACTATGTATAATGTACGCATGACATGTATGATTTTGAACTACACATGATTTATTCATGGCTTTATGCTATGCATGCCATGTATGATTTTGTACTAGGCATGATGTATGTATGGTGTTGTACTATGTATGTAAGGTGTTGTACTATCATGTATGTAGGGTGCTACACCATGTATGGATGAAGCATTATGGGTGTTGTAACTATTAGTATATAAGCTTCTAAGGCATACCCTAATCAATTAAAAGCTAACATCACACTGAATGTATCTCTGCACATTGTAATAGCAAAATTAATTATACTCCTAATTAAGACTCCATACTACTCCATACAGATTACAATACTTGACAGATTTTTGCCAGATTTGAAGGAATCCAGCTTTACATGTACTTTTAACTCTCAAGAAACAAGTTATTTCTGTAATAGACACATGGTCATGGAAGAGATAGGTATCAGAGGGAGGGGGGTAAGTAGTGTTTAGGATTACTTCAAATGACCTCTGTCAGTCAAAGAAGAAATCTATAAACACATTTACATAAACAAAATAAAAGGATCGGAAGAACAGGATGAAGAAACAGGTATGTTATACGACCATCACCCTGAATGCTTTAAGCCTGACATTCAATATATCTGATCCAGGTAACACACTACACTCCTTGACACCAATGTAACTTAACAAAAGATAACAACAATATACAAGGCAAAGAGGTCATCTTGTACTTACTCCTTGATTTGCCTGGTGAATGAAGTTAGGGGTTAATGTATGGTTATACATAGACCGCTGCTGCTGATGCAGCTGCTGGTGTTGCTGCTGCATTTGCTGCAACTGTGTTGCCATGTCAGGAGGAGGAGGAGGCTGGAGAAGGTAAAACAATGAAGAAGGGATAAAAACCAACTGAAAGGAGACAAGATGACAATAAATAGCATATTATTTTTCCCCTCCCCCACAAAAAAAACCACTAGGCTTTTAGTACTTAATATACTGCACATATACATATACTAATATGACATCAATTCAAGTTTCCAGTCTTGAGATATTCTGTGAACTAAGCTTTGCATAATTTGACCCCTGTTCACTTAAAATGACCTCCGACCTCAATCGCCAATACAAGGGCTTTTTGAACTCATTGTGGCACACCAACATACCAAATATGAGATCAATTGAAGCTTCCTTTCTTGAGATATCTTGTTTACATGCAGGGCATCACGAACACATGCACACACCAGCCTGATTGTGCAGACAATGATTATCATCAAAATAAAAGACAATACATTATCCATGATGTAATACAGCTGAACACACCTGGTGATTCTTAATGAAATATCCCCCTCCGTATGGATGGTACATAAAACCATCTTGAGCCCAAGGCTACACCTGATTAAAATGACTAAACAAACTAGAGAGGTGAGAGGATGGAATAACATTGAGGAGCACATCTGTGGGCCCAACGCAGATGACAATCGCAACTCTCTGAGTGGATTTCTAAATGTTTCAACCAGAATGCAGAAATGCATTGTGGTTTTGATGATCTGTTTGAGAGAATTTTTTTTTTCTGAATCTGATATAATAGCATTAGTATGTGTCACATTAAGCTACGTAAGCTTTATAAGACATATGAGATCTGCACAAGCTTCCTTTCTTGAGAGCATAATGTTCACACTTTGACCCTTGTTGACATTGAATGACCTATTACCTCCATTAAAGACCAATTGGGTCTTGTGCTCAATGAAGTACAACTAATTATTGAATATGACAACTGTCCTAGCTTCCCTTCCTGAGACAGCATGTTTACAAGAAGTCCATACTGTGACCCTGTTGACTGCAAATGAACTTTGACCTTCACCAAAGACAATGGAACTTTGTATACTCAATGAGATACACCTACAATCTAGGAATGTGCAGTGCATGCAAATGTCGGAGTAAACAGTATCAATTTCTCAAAGATCTTTAAATGAGAATAAATTTGCAAAAAATGTCTATGAATGTGTTCAGTTTCATGTGTGTACTCTGCCTTTGAGTAGGCCTAAGAGGATCTAAGAGATAAGGTCATTTAAAGTAGAACATTTAGGAGTGCCATAGAGTTCTTTCAACCCATTCCCTGTGACTATGGGCCAATATGATTGAGTTGGGTCTCAAATTCTTGAAGTTGTTGAGTTGTTGGTTTGTCGCAACACTGTTATATATGGTGAAACATTCTCCACACTATTCTTAAGTTGAATGTACAAAGTTTTAGTGTAAAATGTGCCATCCTGTTCCTGATGACCCAATATAAGCTTAGCAATATATCAGGCAACATAAAGCACATTTTCAAGCAACTTGGATCAAAGTTTACTTAAAATCTTGGTCTAGTCTGTTCCTCTACTGTAAGTGTAAGGCACAACAGTTAGAAATACATGTATTGGCTAGGCTCTATCACAGTGTGTATGTTTATATGTTAGGCTACACAGTAAGTCCCAAAACTTGTGGACTTCAAGTGACCGTTGATCTCCACTAAAATAATAGCGTTCTTGTACTCAATAAGATACACCTACACACTTCATATGACATCTGTTCAAGCTTCCCTTCTTGAGATATCGTGTTTACATGGTTTTCACAATTTGACCCGTTGACCCCAAATGACCTTTGACCTCCACCGAAAACGATAAGGTTCCTCTACTCAACATGGTACACACTACATACTAAACATGGGATCTCTACAAGCTTCCTTTCTTGAGATATCGTGTTTACAAGGTTTTCAGAATTTGACCCCTGTTGACCCCAAATGAACTTTGACCTCTACCAAAAACAATAGGGTTCCTCTACTCAATGTGGTACACCTACATACCAAATATGAGATCTTTCCAAGCTCCCCTTCTTGAGATATCGTGTTTACAAGGTAGGGCGTCACAAACATACATACACACACACACAACATACATACACACACACTGAACACTGAGAGTAGAGGAATTTCGCCCGGGTTCATCCAGTGTTCATCCGCTATCAATGGGGTATAGGATCCTCAATGAGTCTTCAGACTTGCTGATGCTCAAAAAATTTCAAATTCAAATATTTTGTTCCATCAAATACATGGGCTTTAGTGGCATAACTGAATCATGGAACTAGTTTCACATTACCAATGAGTATTATAGTGCAGCCAATAATAACTCAGACCTTGAAGGACAGATACCTTCAAACACGAAGCAACCACACATGTGTGGCGGGTTTTACATTAAAACTTCCTGTCGGGTGACTACCAACCATAAGATCAAATTTTGTATCTATTTTTGTTTTCACGAGGATGAATTGACTTAAATGATGTTGCACAGCTAATGGTATTGAGCTGGAGCTGCTGAACAAAGGAAAGTACCTTTAAGCCAAGTACACAGTTTATCTGCACTCGATTCGGTAGGTCTTTAGGTACTTTCATTAGCATTGTATCTCCTTCTGAAAACTCCATGGTCTCAGATAACTACTGGTCTTCTTTATTGTAACAGGTAATAATGAACTAGTGTTAGCTTTTAATTAATCTTTACAGCCATCATTATTAACATGTATCTTCTTACCATTCCTGGTATGACATTCAGGCCAGGATTAGCCATCTGCAACATGCGGCCTTCTTTTTCGGCCTCATATTCTGACCAGGCAGCCTTGCGCTCTTCCTCTGTGAGGCTCTCATCGACCACATTTTCCAGAAGGGAGTCATGTTCATGGTAGGTCACAATCCAATCGCTCTGTTGACGGAGAATTTCTGCTAAAATAAAGTCCTGTAGATAAAGAGAAAAGTGCTTTATCAACTAGGATACAACAATATAAACAAACAATTAGAAAATGCCTTGAAGAGTTAAAATGTTCATTAATTAACATCCAGAAATCCATTGTTATGCGTATTAGACAATGGCTTCTAAAAAACACACACAAAAAGAACATTTGTGTTTGTCAGTCCTCAGATGTTGAGAAAATCACAGAAATGAAAAGAGTTTGAAGCTGAACAAACTTTTGTGATTGCAACTTTTGCAACAGCACTGTATCCATCAATATCACAAGCACATTCACACGTTCACAAAGACATCACATTCAAATGACATCACAATTACAAGAGTCATAAAACATATTCACATGCTATCATTTCCACATATACTGAAATTTTGCTGAAACCAAAATATGTAAAAATGAAATTTGTGGACATAATACCACCAATCCATTGGTCATAAATCCAGTGCTGTTAATAGCAATATTATGTTCAATGTCTTTGTAACTTCTGTAAACCTTAGTCTTAGCAATTCTTATGTTAGCAATGAAAGATTAAATCTCCTCCACAAATTCACACACTGGGAAGCATCCTGCATACTACCTGCTGCAACTCCCCACCCCTCACCTTCATAGTCTGACATACTTTCTAGAGTTGTTGTTGCTGATTATTGCAACTACTTTAAAATAAACCTACTTTGGGCAGGATTGGTGTTGGCCTCTCTGGTTTATCTGGGTCATCCAGTCTATCTGGCTGGAAATTGTAAAGTTCATTCAGCTCTGTCTGAGTGTAATGGCGCTTTACTTGATGTTCGTCTACGACCCTCTGAGCCAAAGATTGTTTGGTTACCTGATGAACAAATAGATTAAAATTCTGATAACTTAATCTCCAACAAGCATCATTTCCACAGAAAGAAGTTATTTTTAATTATTTTTCATTATTTTACAAAATGTAATGCATTTACATGACTGAAACTCTTCACACCGGTGGAGAAACGTTGACTGGTCTTCTGCTTTCGTTATTAATTTAGGACATTAAGATTAAGTTTGTTGGAGAAAGATTTCTACACCATTCCTTCAAACATTTTATCGGTTTGGGTAACTGACATACTTTCCATTTGATTCATGCGTGCCAGAAGGGTCACAATTAATAAACACAGCTGATGTTCTATTCTTCCTTTCCATTTAGAAAGTGAACCATATCTTACCTGTCTATCATAAATTCTTTCTTCCATTGTGCCCTGCATGCCAAAAGAGAAAGTAAGAAAGCAAAGAAGCAGTAAAAAAGCAGTGCATCTCACTGGAAACAAAAACTGCCATTGATAGTTTGGGTTTATCGATTAAGGGGGAATCCACAGTACCAATGTCCATCACATCTATCAAGTTAGGGTTGGTCTGTACACTTTTAATATGGCACTAACCTCTACCACTTAATTATCTCCCTCCATCAGCGGTGCATTTTTTCAAGTGATGACTAATAGACAACCTAATAAACAGAAAGCAAAGTAAAATCAATAATTTTCTGACCTGTGCAATGAATCGGTAGATGAAGACAGCTTTGCTCTGCCCAAATCGATAGACTCTGAAAATGGACTGTATATCATGACTTGGATTCCAGCATGCATCAAAGATGATGACACGACTAGCTGCAACGAGGTTGATACCCAATGAACCAGCTCTGGTTGAGACTAAGAATAGGCGCCCCCTAGAAATAAAAAACAATACCAGATAAACACTCTCCTTGACAATGCTCAAAAAGGAAATAACAGAAATGATGCAACTAAAACAAAGGGAATGATCTGAAAAAGATATTTATTGCATAATATCTCTCAGAGTGTGGTCACAGCTAGTATCTTAAGTCTACTCCATCCACCTATATAACTTGTAAATATCCATAATATAACTCATAATGAAACAAAACTACCTCCCTCCTGGAGACTCTCCTAAAGCACTATGCAATAACACTGGTACTGTAGTTAAATTTAAAACTGAATTAATGACTTTTGAATAGAGACGGCTGACATACATTCTTTGGCTGTGCTCTTAGTAAAATGATTATTGATTCCACTACCGATGGAATCCATTATCAACTACTGAAGTATCTGCGTTGCTTTGTTTACCTGACATTCTCGATCGCATTGAACTTATCTGCCATCGCTTTGCGAGTCTGCGCTTCTACACTTCCATCAATTCTGAAGTAATCTACACCTTTGGTCCATGTATTGTAGTTCTCCACTTCAACCTAATTATCAAAAAAAAAAAGCAAAGACAAATTGCACACTGGATACTACTGAAAATATTGGTAAACAGTTCACTGTAATAGATCTAGCACATTACAAGCTTTGGCTGGAGCTATTTCTTGCTAAAAGGATAGTTGCCATGAAGAGATATGCTCAGAACATGGCCTGTATGAAGTGATATGCTCAGAGCATGGTTAGTATGAGGAGATATGCTCAGAGCATTGTTGGTATGAAGTGATATGCTCAGAGCATGGTTTTCATGAAGTGATATGCTCAGAGCATGGTTAGTATGAGGAGATATGCTCAGAGCATTGTTGGTATGAAGTCATATGCTCAGAGCATGGTTTTCATGAAGTGATATGCTCAGAGTATGGTTAGTATGAGGAGGGATGTGCTCCGAGCATGGTTGGTATGAAGAAACAGGAGACAGGCTCAGAGCATGTCAATATGAAAAAAATGTGCGGAACGAATCTTGAAAAGTGCCCTGACTTAATGAAACAAGCATAAAACATGACATCTAACATCAAATACCATTCATGAACTGTTAGTAAACGTCATCAGTATCTCCTACTCCCCAATCTGATTCCGACAGAATAGAATAGGCTAAACTAATTCACTAAGGTTTTTCAAGTGTATTCATAAAAATAGCCTCAGGTAGTGTGGTGGGTAAACTAAAGTGAAGAAAACTTGATATTTTTTATCCTTGAAACACTAACAAAGTAATCCCTTTCTTCACGTTACTTACCTCGATTTCTTCGTTTGTGGGGAGGGTAATGGAACGTTTTTCAGGGCCATTTTCAACATTCTTGAGGGCTTGATCTTCTAAAATATCTTCAATAAGGTCCAGGGTTAACAAACTCTGGCTGAAAAGTAGCCTTCAAAAGAAGAGAAAGATTTTGTGTGAGGTAACATGGTCTTAAGTTAACATGAGCCTTTTAGTGACAGAGAAAGATGTAATGTAGTAAGGTCCAATGTTAACATATTATGACTAAACATGAGCTATAAAAACAAGGAAAGACTGCATGCTATGCCAATTTCAATAGACTCTTACAACAGATGTAGACTGTAAAACAATATAATATATATATCATTATACAAGAGATCAATCTCAGCTTGCATGTGTCAGATATTATCTACATTGTTTACACATTCTAACATTTTCTCACCTCAGATGACCTTTGACCTTCATAAAAAACAATAGGTCTTGTGCTCAATGTGATTTAAAATATCATATATGAGATCAAACCAAGCTTCCTGTTACTGACATATGGTTAGGGTTTGTACAGTGTATCCCCCTATTGATAGCAGATAACCATTGCAGATACAAAGGAGGTAGCTACACTCAGTATGACTGATGAACATTCCAAGGGTCCAAGCTTTGTTTCTTGTGACATTGTTGTTTAAAAGGTTTCTGATCTGTTTTCATGCTGATCTCAGATAACCTTGAACTTTATCAAGTACATCAGCATTCTTGCACTCATATGGTAGACATACATGTCAAATATGAGGGAAGTCCAAGCTTCTGTTTTGTTATTAGTTTGTGTTCAAAAGCAAGATCTTACATGCACACATACCATAATAATTACATAGATTACAATCATCGAAGTAACCAAGAATTTATTTATAAAATCATTTTTTTAGCAAAGCAATGCACTAACAGTTAACAAAATCTCAAATACTTTGTGACAGCTTGATTTTGCACTACACGGCATAAAGAATTTCACATTTCAGTGAAACCTTTGGTAAGTTACATACTGTTTTGCTGATCAGAACTGATAAAAACCCGTAATTTACGTTGTGACAATTTCTTGCCTATGTTTAAGTTTGATGGGCAATGCAGTATTATAGTCATTCACACTCTAACATCTATGATCACTTAGCAGAGACACATGAAACTTGTCTGAGGCCACACACTAATACAACAACAGGCTACAGAAGACAATGAAATGACACGTGAAGTACTGACTAGGACACAACAGAAACACCAAGACTGTTATAAAGCAAACTGAATATAGCAATACAATAGACATAAGGCAATGCAATACACTGCACATAGCAACACAATACATAAGAGGCAAGGCAATGCAATACATTGTACATGGCAACACAATACCCAGGAGGCACGTATGTTTACAATCACAATTTACTTTCGCGCATGCGCGCGTTTGATTAGTCATACATATTGATGCCTTTTAAATTCAAAATGCTGCTCAGAGGTCAAAGGTTTAGAAGATCTCTTTTGTACATGGTAGAGATAGTTATGGCTATATTCCAACTACTACCGACAAGAAAGCATTTGTCCTAGTATTTGTAACCTTTTACTCGCAATATAAGCCATTTAAACACAATTGCTGATGCGGTAAAAGCTGAAGCAAAATTTTGAGCGAAAAACTGAGAAAACAGGTCAAAATTTTAAAACGTTTGTTATATCCCAACGGCGGTTTGGGGGGGGAAATTGATAGATGTTACACGTTGGAGGAAGGCACCCTCTGTCATGAATAATCATCACTTAAGCTGCGCGATTGGAGATGTCGAAGAAGAAACCTTTATGAATATGGTTATTTTCGGCGGAAGTAGCTGAAACTTTTGATGTAAATTACAGCATTGACGGGGTGGAAGACCAACGCAAAGGGCGCGAAGACAAACGTGTTGACCAAGAGAATGGTAAAGGACATAGGTAAAGAGTTTTAAGACCATAAAACGAACATTTTAACCTAATCATTCAAACGTACGTCCTGAACTGAGGTTTAGACCATGTGCTAGGCCTATCTGGGATCGGACTAGACTACACGGTACACCCCAAATCAAAACGTGGTGCATGCTGCTCTGCAGGCTGGTCCTGTCCTCTGTATTCATATCATGCAAGTATTGAGCTGGAGGTACGGTATTATAAAAATAAATTGTATTCAGCTTCAAGATCTAGGCCTAACATAGGTTCTACCTGTTAAAAACACAAGATTTGGGTATGCAAAAGCCTAAGTATTAGCTCTAGTTAGGCTAAAACATCGTCAAGTGTCACTGTGTTCTGTAACTTGTAAGTGAGCATCAAGTAACACTTCATGATTGGAATGAAAGCAAGATAATGCCTAATCTACTTACTAAACCTAGACTAGACTTACGTGAAATTGGAGATAGGCCCAGCCTAAGCGCAAGACTAACAAAATTAAATTTTGTGGGAATATGGGGATCAGAGAGTTTGAAGAAATCAAGGATCCTGTACCATGTTGGATGAACACACACAAAATTCGGCAACATTAGTACGCTTACTTTTTTCAATCAGTGCATATTCAGAGGGTAACGAGGCAGGTGAACCAACATACGTATGAACCCAAACTTGCTCCTGGGATCACCATTTAGGTCTCCATCTGACAGACGAGGGTGCACCTCCAGTCTTTAGCCATTTTTCCCAATGGCTGGGAGGGGTGGCAGATCTGCCCAGCTCAGCAGGGCATTATAGCAGTACGATTTTTGGGGGTATGTAACTGTAAAATATAACATGTGTGCCGTCACTTTTCTGATGAAGTTTGTAACTATGGGCAGTGACCTTTCACACTAATAATGATCCTCATGGTGCAGTTTTAACGTATCGATTCAAATGAGTGTCCCTTATCCCACTCTTCATGTTCAGGTTTTACCAGACGCAGCTTCATGGATTGCATTTACAGAAAGAACAATCATGTTCTCCCATCATTAAGGACAATAAGGTTTCACTCGCACAGGTGAAAATTTGCAAACAATATGCATCCCAGCCTCACCAAATAGCATGAAAACGAAAGAAAAATGAATGCAAGACTTGTCTTTGGGAAGTGTTGGAAGATTTTATTTCTTTGCATTTAAACACTCCAAGAAACCATACATGTTTTGCTCTTGATTTCAGAGACTCTTCATTATGAAAGTGCTGCTGGCCTGGTTTGGATCCAGTGTGTTGTGATTACAGATTTTAAGATGGCCAAATCATCGTTGAAACCACGAACGTTGGCTCTGATGTTGTTTAATCTGGCATGCACAGATTCGACACCTTGCTCCCCCAGGTATCCCAGACCGACTTTCCATTTCTTTATGAAGGGGATGACATGGTCTTCAAGTATGTGCATTTTTGGAGGGATAAACTCTTGTGGAAACTTCTCTCTGAAGAACTCCAAGTATGCAGTGATAGTTGTATCTGCAGTAAAAAACATATACCAGGTTGACTAACAGTGCAGGATTTTTCACCGTTTAAGAACAATGTGTGATCTGACAAAAGAAAAAAATCAATATTGGTGAATTGTTTTGTCAAAAACATTCTTGCAAACAACCAGCAGGCTGCAGCTCCGGGTTTGGACTGCGAAAAGAATCTTATGACAGTTACCTAGAGCTGTTATGTCTTCATCAGCCATGTATTCAGCTGTGTTGTACTGCCTGTGACATAGTCCGAACAAACGAAACAGCGTTTTGTATGTTGCTGTCATCTCTTCAGCATCTGGCACAAGCTTTGGGCAGAGCTTTCTGGTCACAGCAATGACATCTGACATCAGCAGGTCAATATTTTCTTTCTGTGGAATACAAATGCTTGCAAAATCAGTAGAGGACAATCAATTTGTAAAAATAATCTTATTTTGTAGCAAACCTTTGAGGAATTAGTATTATTGATGAACGTACCTTGCAACATCGATGCACATGGTTTCCCACAAAACTTTTTCCATGATAGGCCTGTCTTGTCACCCTGAATTTCTTCAGTGTTGCATCGAGTTGCAGTACCAGCGGCCCTTTTTCGTTCGGAAAGTTTGCAGCTTTCCTGATTTCTTCAGCTTCTGCTCTCTAAGGATTGAGAAAAAGCAGTGCATTTTTTTGAAAGAGTAGGTCATGGTGGATATTTGAGTATTGTGTAGACTGCCTTCGGAACTATTTTACATTAGTGTGGTACTTCTGTACTTACTAGTTTGTCCCTCTCCTCCAAATGCTGCTTTACAGTGTTGTGGTAAATTTCGGCCTGGACTTCATCGTGGACATTGGCAAGGTGTTCAATGAGGATGCTTGCTCCATCTTCCAGACTGCTTGCCTCTTCATCTAGCTGCTTTGCCTTGGAGTAGGATCGGATGGTGTCAGAGAAGTCCTTGGTGTTGCCGGTCGTGTGGCTTTCCAGTGATTTTGCTAACTTTATGTCCAACATGTGGCACTGGTTTTCAAAGGACGAAAAGTGCTTTAAATATAAGCCCAGGCTTAAATGAAGACCAGGTGGACACACCTGTTGAACAGAAAGCAAACTTTTTAGATATTCACAGGTAAGTAGAGCAAATTAAAACGTTTGCTATCGTCAGTTACTCCTCTGTAGTACCTTCCTGTTACTTTTTTCCCTTCTTTCTTTGTGTCTAGCGTCTTCTGGTTTCGTTTCTTGTTTTCCCGTTTCAGTGTTCCCTTTTTCTTTTTTGAATTGTTTCTTTTGGGGTATCCATGCTTGTGAGCTTTGCTAAGCTTTCCTGTGGATTCCTCTTGGTCTTCAATCTGTGTACTTATGTTTATGTAAATTTGTAACTGTTCATATTATGTGGCCGAAATAAATGTTTGTTGAACTTGAAGTTGAACCTTTCAGTTACAATGTAGTGGTTATATCTGATTTATTTTGGAAAATATTATCATTTAATACACACCTGATCTAATGGAATGTCAAAGAGAGCCTCATCTATAACATTGTAAAACTTCTTTGCTGTCGACAGTTTTGCACCACTCTGATTGAACATCTGGTGACACTCTTTCAAAGTTTTTAATGTCCGGTCTGGAAAGCGGCCCCTCACTGCCAATGGAAGCCTCATCTCGTCTTTGGTTATCTTGCACCAGAGACAACAGTGTCGACCTGCAAGAAAGAGTAACAAACTTTATATTTATTGATCATTTACATTCATTTTTGTGTTTCTATATTCATGCTTTTTTAGTAAGCACTGTACTTGCCACTTGCTCCAGTTAGACCGTAGACTTTGCTGAGGTATTCGTAGTCCCCAAAAAGAAATAGGCGAATTCTTTTGTTTCTGAAGGTAGGAAAAAGAGAAGTAGTGTTAAGACCTTTTTTAAGTGCATAATATCAAAACTTATCATTTGCTAGGTTCTGCATACTTACTTCCATTGTTTGCTTGATATTTCTGAGAGCTGTCGGCAGTGTTCATTAAGACCCACTTTAAGGTTGTGGAGAGAGTCATCCGCTGGAAAAATAGTAGTCACAATAGTGTTGTGTGGTGAGTTAGGGTGCTCCACATTCCCAATCTGAAAGATCTGTTTAAAATTTCCTCCTCCTTTATCACCGCCTATCTTTAGCCATATCTCATCCTTTGAAATTGCGGCATTCCACTTCAACAAGTTGAGGCTGCAAAACATGAAATGAAACATTGTGATTTAAAGACTCATCACCCCAGATAGTTTCAAGTCTCCCAACCACTTCCTTCTTGTCCCTCCCACAGCCAGTCTATTTTTTTTTTTAAATCAGATTTGCAGTCAAAACAATGGGCTCCTGTGTAGAGTAGAGTAATATGAGCTACAATGCACTGCATCTTTCAAATTTGCTGTCAGTCAAAGGTCAGAACCAACTGAGAATTTTGCTTTCTCCCTGCCAAAAATGTAACTTTTTTCTGATAAGTGACTGCCTTCAACTAGTATATCATATTTAACATTTTCTCGAATTAGACAGCATACAATAGTTAGTTGAATCTACCCACAAACTATTAAAAAAATGACCAATATTGAGTAGCAATAGTATAGTACTTTAAGATGACCCTAAAACAACAGAACTCATATTACCTTTCAAGTCCCTCAAGCTGCTGAAAGACTTTTCCTTCAAGTGATTTCACGCTGACCCATGGAGTCCTCTTGACAATTGTAGCTCCATCCTCATCTTTATGAAGCAATGGCAGCCAGTGAGCAGTGATGTTATCCTTTATAATTTCTGCCTGTTGAGCCCGAAGAGAACCCTCACTTTCAGAAGCAATGCCAAATTGCTTTAGCCATCTATAAAAGAAAGCAGTGTTACAAGGGGATCAGAAATTCTGACTTCTATACCATATCATCTGTTTTTAGCTAAAACATCTAACCCAGTGTGTTGAAAGTTTACCTTTTAAGCTCTCTTGCCTTCTTCCAAGAACTACATATGTCTGCCTTGACAGTTAGGAATTCGCCCTTTGGCAGTGTTACTCGGGTCAGGTTCATTGCATTTAACGTTTCCTCAAGACTTTTTGATGACTTTACTTCATTTTTGAATTGCTCATTGGAATGGCCCTTGCTCAGCATTTCCCTTGTCTTAGCAAGTAGACGTGACCGTTTCTTGACAGTGGGTGCTAATGCTTCCCTGCTGCTTTTCCTTGGTTTTGGGATCTGCATCACCTGTATTGGCTAGTTTGTCAAAAGTGCAAAAAAAAAAAAAAAAAATCTTTAGGCATGTATATCTATGAATTGCAATTACGATGTAATAGTTATATTGTTCAATTGTTACAGTTATATTGTTATATTATATTTAATCATTGTATTCAATTTATTGTGTTATATTGTTCAATTGAGATGTTTGAATCAATGAAACAAATATTTTAAATTAACATAGTTTTAAATTTATCTGTAAGTTGTATACACAAAATAATTTCTTTAGACTCATGAAAATTGATTTTTCAGGTTATACTATTTCTAAATTAAAATGTTATTAATTTTACCTGCCCCCTAGTTTTGAATGATGCTGTGAAACCATCTGCAGACTGCGTCAATTTTGATTTGATAATATGGGAACCGATGGCTTCCATTAGTGGTGTCACTGGTGCTCCAAGTGGATGTGAAAGGATATCCACTGCTTCACCTGCCCGGCATGCATGGCTTTGTACATCTTTGATTGGCATTGTCAAGTTACACTTGGTACATTTTACAGGAAGTAGTGAGATCATGAGGCAGTGCAAGTAGTCTTTTGGAGAAGACATCTTGTTCATGGCGAATTTCCGGTCACATATTTTGCATTTGCTTGAGCTATTTTGATCGTGTGCTTTCGTTAAACATTTAAGGCAAAACAGATGGCCACAAGAAGATTCAAGCGCTTCATCACTCAAACAAAAGCAAAAGCCACACCTCAATTCCTCAGGCATTTGCAGATGAAAATGGTTTTCCAAGGTTGGTGCTTTGGGCCCTGGCCTCAGGTTGGAGAAAGGATAGCAACACTGTTGGTGTTCCCTTGGATCATTGTACTTCCTCCTCTTCGGATGGCCGCCTTTTGTCTGTTGCTCCCATTTTGTGCAAACTTCACAGCTACCAGTGCGTGGGTGACTCTGCCATTTTACTGCTTCCCATGTTTTGTCGCGATATAATTTTTTGTGGCATTTGTGGCATAAATATGTGGGATGCTGGCCCTCGATATCCTCATTCAGGTTTACTCCAAATGTTTTTATTATTTTCTCTCTGTAATTTGTACACGGCTTTGGTTTATACCCCTTGGCATGCTTTGATCTGTCCTGAACTCGTTCCCCACACAATCGACACATCCTTTCCAAAAATTGGATGTGTTCTTCCAAGGTTGCCATTTGTTCTTTGAGAAAGTGAAATATATGAAAAATTATGTTTATATATTTCCAAGTATCTCCTCTTCCTGTATAGCTTAACTGTTCCTAAATTAAGTTCCTATTAGTGTTAATTTCATCGTAATTTCATGTATGTTACAACATTATATTCATTTTGCACTTTAAGTCAATTTAAATCTATTTCTAATAAAAATGGCCAAAAAGTATCATGTTTGACATTGTGATGAAAGTATAATGCACTTGTGTTGTACCTATAGAGCCCTAGTGTAACCATCATTTGGTTTCTTTTTTATCTTTCCATTTTATGGGAAGCTTGGTTGCGGGAGCGATATTATGTTGCACATACATGTCAACAAACCACTGGGGGGGGGGGGGAGTTGATGCCTTTGTCTAGTTCCAGTGACATTGCACATGCATGGTGGATATGCAAACATGGTCGATGGATATACGGGTAAGTTAACATTTTTTCTAAAAATGGTACACTATATGAAAGGTTGGGCCCAACTTGGCTGTGGTTTATCTATCCACCAAAGTTAGCATTTTTAGAAGTCACTTAGTGTAGGCCTATTGTCACCCCACTGTCCTCACCTCATTAGTGACCCACTTCCATACCTGTAACTCCTGTTACTCAGTAGCCATAATTGCAGTTGAACAACTACATATACCCTTGGCTAGGCCTACATGGAACCCACATTATCCAGAATAAATGGCCATCTAAAATTTAGACCTTGGACCCATATTACCTGGGTCTTGATCGCATTATCCATACTTTGGCTTTGTACCTATGGGCCCCACCTCTTTACCTTGCCCCATCCCACTATATTGACACTGTGGCCTTTCAATGAACAATCAGTGAGACTAGCACTTGAAACATTGTAAATTTACACTGAAGCTTATATCATGCTGCAAATATGCATACAAAACTTCACTACATACATATGGCGATAACTTGATAACGGCCAATGGGGCAGCTATTACGCTAACATTTGACACATCAGGATATATTTTTCTTCCAAAATACATATTGCTTGTGCATCTCAAAACTGTTTTTAATTTATAAAAAGTAAATATTCGAGGGCTTTGACTACCTGTTGAATGTACGGTTATCTTGTATTATAGTTTAGTGCATGGCCAAAATCGTCGGGCTTTCGAGTCTCCTTACGAGCAAGATTTTCACAATAGTACCTAAATACGTATTTACGATGCAAAAACATGCTCTAAAGAAGACTCGTCATAACTTTTGGTCATAATTCATTTCGAAATTACCGCCGAATTACGAAAATACTGCCAACTGATGGCTTGTCGTCTGCAACCTACAGCATCGTCTTAGCGTGCAATTATCGGTTCGTTGTCGGGGTGACATGAATAGTCATTATTGTACTTGTGACGTAGGCATAATTAACTTAGTTCGCACAGTACGTACGGCGGACAAACATACGTGGAGGCAATGCAGTACACTGTACATAGCAACACAATACCCAGGAGGCAATACAATATACACTGTACATGGCAACACAATACCCAGGAGGCAATGCAATACACTGTATATGGCAACGCAATACCAAAGAGGCAATGCAATACACTGTACATAGCAACAAAATACCCAGGAGGCAATGCAATACACTGTACATGGCAACGCAATACCCAGGAGGCAATACAATACACTGCACATGGCAACGCAATACCAAAGAGGTAATGCAATACACTGTACATAGCAACACAATACCCAGGAGGCAATGTAATACACTGTACATGGCAACGCAATACCCACGAGGCAATACAATATACACTGTACATGGCAACACAATACCGAGGAGGCAATGCAATACACTGTACATAGCAACGCAATACCCAGGAGGCAATGCAATACACTGTACATGGCAACACAATACTAAGGAGGCAATACCACAGTATCTTACACTTTTTCCCCAACAGTTGCAGCGAGCTTCAATATTTCAAAGAGAAGGACCATCTTGCCACTAATTTCTATCTTAAGATCTTCAGTATCATCCACGAGGTCGGTGAACCATTCCTTCTTTGGGGGAGGAGGTATGATTTCTAGGTCATTCTCTATTGACATTAACAAAATAAAAAGAAATATAACTGGCAAATTGTTGCACAATCAACTGTAAGTATGTAAATATAAAATTTAAAAGTTTGATTTACAACAATCTGTTTACATCAGTTGAATAGAAGAGAGTTTCTTGAGACATGTATCAACATAGTCAAGGTTTTATTTTCACACAATAACTTGCTTAATGACAAATAACACTGATTTTGGAAGAAACTGATTAAAAAACCAGGATGCTGGTGGAATTCACTGTATGTTGACTGTATGTCAAAACTGTATGTAACATATAAACTGGTCTGCATCTTGCTCAATTTCAGCCATTCTGTTTCTTAATGTGTTCCTGTATTGTACTTTCCACTGTTTAACAATGTTAGTATCTGTTGAAAGACTGACATAATTGAGAGCTAATCATGCAGTAATGCCAATTCCAAGGTAATAACCTATCAGTGATTTTACAAGACCCACTGTAGACTGGCCAGTGGTATAGATTTCGTGATGGGGCAATGCAAATTCTCTGAGATAATGTACCTAGCTGTGATTAGCTCTTCAAAATTGTCTGTGTCATTTCTAGTAAGAAGCAACAAGGAGCTTACTCATGTACTCGTAATGTATGTTTCAGTTTGAAGTGATCTTTTCTCTTAAGGTGAGTAAAACTAGCACACTATTACATACTGCATATCCTTTTAAATGAGTTTACATTGATGTAACATGATGTAACATTGTGCAGAAGTCCAGGCATACTGTTATGTCAGTCAGTCTGTATCATATTGTGATATGATAGTCATTACCAAGGTACTGTTATGTCAGTCAGGTCTAACAATGAAATCTTATGAGTTCTTGCAAAATTTTATGTCAATCATATTGCATAGCCAAAATGTGCACTGTATTCTGATGCTAGAGTCCACCGTTATGTTATGTCAGTTGCACGGTATATTGAGTTTTAATGACATAACATGACATAAAAACTTTAAGGGCAAAGGAGGGCAAGAGCCCCATAAGATGCCCTAAGCCAGAACCCCCCCCAAAAAAACCCTAACCAAACTAATACAGAACATAACCCAGCATAATCACATTCAGCCACAGTCACAATAAAACTTATCAATGTTACCGTTGAAGATGTTTACAAAGTGGAATTTACAACCCAATTGGCAGAATATTCCACTCATCAACAACTCTATGAAAGAAGCTAAACTTTCTCATTTCAAGCCTAGAGAATCATTTCACCAGCTTCTTACAATTGCCACGAACACAGGAGTTAGGAACACGAGAATTATGACAAACGTCTAAATAATCACAATTAGAAAATTCCTACCGCATAGGAATTTAAAAACCTGCAACACCCTCCGTGATCCTTCTTAACTCAAGAGTAGTAAGTCCCAGACATTTAAGCCTATCATGATAAGGGAGATGACAGACATCAGGAATAAGCCGAGTGGCCCTCCTCTGAACCTGTTCTAAAAGAAACTTGTCCTTTTCATAATATGGACTTCAGGCCTGCACAGCATAGTCAAGATGCGGCCTAACCAACTGCTTATACAGATTCAACACAAAACCTTAGCTAAAATTCCTCTTGATCAATTCAAGCACCTGCACACTGTGAAGAAGGCTTCGGATCACTTGTAATGACAACACCTAGGTCTTTTTGTGAAGTCACCTTACTCAACATACTACTGTATCAGCCATGGTATAATTATAATTTTTAGAACCAAAGTAAAAAACTTTGCATTTGTCAGCATTAAAAGACATTTGCCACGTTTTGGACCATGTTAATAACCTATCCAAACAATCCAAGCCTCAGCAGGACTTAGGTGAGACAAATGAGTGGACCAATCTATAGAATGGTGCTCTTTACCTGCCTAAAATCAGCCTAAAATCCATAGCAATTTTATCAGTGTGGTCAAAATTGCTGTTATAGCAAAGATCAAAACTAATAAGGTCATGGTCACTAGACCCTATTTTACCAGAATTCACAACATACTACCCACAGTAGTAAACACAAAACCTAGACAGTTAGCCCTGCCTGTAGGAAACAGAACATGCTGGGTCCAGAAACCATCCGACACTGCCTAGAGGAAATCCTTCCCACGTGAACCACTTAAGTAAATATGCCAATCAATATCAGGGAAATTACGATCCCCGAATACAACTGTAGGGCCACCTGATTTTCTGGAAAATGGAAATTGAACATTTGGACAATGGAAATTCATGGAATTTACCAATTTTAGACAAACTTCCTACAATAAGATATTTTGGCAGAAAAAAAAGTAAAATTAATGAAATGTATATGGTTCACAGTTTTAAGTTTCTCGCATAAATTTTACAATCGATATATCAAAAAAACTATCGTAACACTTTGCAAGCATAATACGAAAGTCGACCCAAACAGACCAGCTGCAGCTGGATAAAACATCTGATTGAATCAACCTAGCATTCCCCATGAGCGCTAACACTGACTGCGGTATGACTAGCCCACTAGCCCTCAAAAACTCCAGGAGGGTAAGTTACTAACGTTAATGCTACTGTTGCCTCAACAAAGCCTCATTTTCACAAATTGAATCTCCATATTTTAAGCCTCTGGGACTGTAAAACAGTAGAATACATGCTTGTTAACAGCGGTTTTGGTATTATTTGAATGGGCCAATGTCTAGCCATGTCCTGAAGTTGATTTACATCAACATTATATTTTTAAGTTCATCATGATATTATTTAAATTCAATATCACATTTTAAGTTCAATATCATACCTTCATCACCCCTTGTGCGCCTAGTGTTCCATGTTTTGATGACTTCTGCACTACTGTCCGAATTGTCAGATTCATCGGACTTTTCTTTCTTCACCTTGTCCGTCTCTTCTGTGTTGCTAGACAGTCAGCAAAGCATAAAAAATGTCAACAGAGAAATGGTTAAAATTCCATTACTTTTACCGTAACCCACATTTACTACATCTACTACACAAGTCTTCATGTTGTCTAAGCTGCACAATGGGTCAATGCCATGTATATCCCACTATTTATAAAAAAAATATTCTGCAACGTAATGGAGCAGTTTCTTGTATTTAACAAAGCTAATACTGTTCTTTACATCATAAGACACTCCACTTGCAATTCAATGACCTTTTCTGGGCGACAGTTTGTGAACAACATCAGTGACTAGTTTCAAGGAAGCCTATAGTTGGGAAGAATATAAGTATAGTCTTAGTTACAAAGGAGAGGTGCAAGTACAAAGGTCAGGTGCAAGATTGTTTTGGGCTCACAATCCATAATTTGAAGACAGATTTATGAAAAACTTTGTCAGGAAATTCTGAAAAGATGGAGAAATTTTGTCAAAGTAGGAGGAAAAAGATTAAGAGGATCCTTGATTCAGAGGATAGAGGCTTGCTCTTGATGTTAAACTGATGACAGGAACAATCAAAGTGTACAAGTTATTGAAGGATCTTAACATTGATGTAAAAAGTAGGGGCACTGCACCCATAAAGCCTTTCTTTATGACAATGAAATCATATCAATGGTTATCTTACTTGCTAGGACCAGCTTGATGTTTATCTCTTATTGCCTTCATCAGTTCATCATCAGATGAGGAATCTTTTACTTGCTCCACCACCTCCTCTTCCTCAGAAGTGTCTACATCAGTCTCATCATCGATGAAGCCCCGGATCTCGTCTGTAAATTTCTAGAATTTTGTTTGTGACAGAGTATATGTCAATAGAAGCAAGCGCCAATTGGCAGGCAACAATTGGTAATGACCAATTACAATAAAAAAAATATGCAAATCTTACAAACTAGCATTCCTTCCAATGTACTGACAAAACTAAGCCATGCATATTATTAACAAATATTAAAGGAAATTTATCATATGATATATGATTTGATATACCCCACCACAGGATACTAATAACAGTTAATCATGAGATATCCTACCATGACATACCTTACTTTGGATTACCTTACCATGATATACTCTACCATATGAGACTGTGCCACAGGATACCATACCATGGCATACCCTACTATGACAATCCCCTCACCCCACATACTGGTGTCCTTCTGTCACCACACATTGATTGCTGACACCTATCCACCCCTTAATATCAGATTCAAATTATTATCATGGGAAACACACCCTTTTCTCTGTCCTGATGGCAGCCAATTTAAGGAGTCTAGGGTGTGTCCAGACATTCATCAAAACCTGATAATCCTTAAAGAGAGAGACATTTCTGCCACCATCTCTGGGATCAGATTCAACTTGGTTGTCAAGGTAACGTTGATATAGGTCGATCTGCTTGGGGGAAAGTCGAATCAGTATCACAAATTCATGCTTTGGTGGCAGATAGGGGGCAAGAGCCGAGTAGTCCTTCCTCTGTGGACAGTAAAGTGTTAGAGAAAATAAAGTAAAAAATGAAAGTGTACATGAGATCGTGGTAAGGTGTGCAAATTATTAGTAGCAAGACTTTCCTAAGCACAAAGCATCATGTACTAGAATATCATGTTCTTCAAATTATTCACCATACCTGAACACTGCCAGACAAAAGATTATGAAGGATATGCGCCCTCTTCTTCATCAGCTTGACGTCGTACGGACTAGAGTCTGCACACTGGCCATTACTAATTGGATTGACAAAACGGTTACTAAATTCCTTTCTTGTCCCTAACAGTTGAGGTTTAACAAATTGCACCATACAATGATCTGGCAAAATAAACAGAGACACAACATTATGATGATAAGAATTAAAAACAGCGATTAAGAGACAAAATCATGAAGGAAGTCAGTAATAATAGTAGCCCAACATGAAAGAAGGCAGTCATAAACAGAGACACAACATCATAATGGAACGTGGTGATAAACAGATCACAGAATGAAAGAAAGTAAGTGATAATAACAACACAACATCATGAAGAAAGGCAGTGATAAACACACAACATCATTGAGAAAAGCATCAATAAACACACAACATTCCTGAGAAAAGCATCAATAAACACAGAGCATCATTGAGAAAGACAGTGATTTAAGTCAGGATGAAAGGCAAACTTGTGAAGTATGTTGAGTGTGATCACACTAGAAAGACTGAGTGTGGTAGTTATCAGTCAAATTTTGATAGAAGATAAGATGACTTTTAAGTCAGACCAAATTCATAAAGGAAGGCGATGATAGGCAATGCAATGAGTTTAAGTAAGGGACTGTCTTCATTGCGGGATCATACAAATCCACCAACTTAAACAATAATGAGAATGTGGTAAAAATCATGAAGATATGTCAGATATTATTTTCAATTCTATTCAGTAGTAATTTCATTAAGTCAAATGAAACATTTAAGTTACATAATGGATTATTTGATTTCAACTCACATTCTATCAAATTATTTTGTAGCGGAGTACCCGTGAGACAGATTCTCCTCCTAGTTCGCACACTGTTCATAGCCTTTGCCGTTGCAGTTGCATCATTCTTCAGCAAGTGACCCTCATCACAAATGACGACATCCGGGCCTGAGGATACAGAGAATCAGACAGCCACAAGAACAGGGTATTAAAACAAACCTCTGACTTTAAGAAAACATAATCATTCACTACCAGATTTTACTTAAAAAAAGACAGTATTCTGAAGAAATTGGTAATTCCCATAAAAAATAAAGGAAGGAAAGGTAATTAATAAACCCCTCCCTTCATGGAATCTTCATCAAAGCAAGGCTAATAAAAAATGTGCAATAGTTTTGTTTCAACAGAAAGTTTCTATCAGCAGCAACATTTGCAAAAATGCATTATTAGACAATTAGAAATGGATGATAAAATGCATCTTGATTCTGTGGTCTCATTTGTCAATAAAATACAAAATGTTGTTCAAAGAAGCCATCTTTTAAGAATCAAGACAATAAGGAGCTAACAATAGTTTTTATTTACACAGGTTGAATCAAGTGCTAAAAAATCTCCCAGAAATTGCAAAAATAGCAAGGATCACAGGTTTGATACAACTCTAAAAGGACAAAATAAATAATTGTTGAAAACCTAAAGAAGAAATAAGACAAAGTGGACGGCAAACACAAAAGCTAAATAGGAAGTCTGACTGATAAAATCTTGTCCTTGACAAATACAAAAAAAAAAAAACAGGTAAAGGAAATTCCTACAAGAAAATGACATCAAAGAGGGTGTTTACCTGGATCAACTAAGGTTTGAGCAAATGATTCTTTCTGGCGCTTGTTTTTCACAAAACGTGAGAAGACGAGATTACGGTACATGGTGTATCCCATAATCATTACACCACCAGTTTTGTGCCAGTGTTTCAGGACATCGGCTCGAGTTCTATTGTCCTTGACACTGGCCAGCTCATACACCTGGAATGAACACAAGAAAAACCAGAACCATTCACAAGGGAGCATCAATGCTTTGCTGAAATATAAAGCAAAAAAGCACAGGGCTTATACAGTGCTCTCTGCAAAGTGTTTGGGGGTGACCGGCCCCTCAGCGAAAATAACTACCCCCTGATAAAGCCACCCCCCTAAAAACAATCCTGCCTCTTACAATAGGCCTACTGGGACAAAAAAAAATAAACAAATAGGCTACTGACATATCAAATAGAGCAAGAAACTGTATCAAAAGGGCACCTTTTTGTATCAGTTAGCATATCAACTGTCAACACTTTCTGAAGTTAAGGTTGGACCCCCTCAAACCCATCCCTATGGGATGGTCTCCCTCCTCTTGGAAATCTGTGGACAATGCTGGGTTACAGTAAATGTGGTGCCTCCATTGACATTAATTGTACCAAACAGGAGGCCAGCCCATGATTCTTCCTTGAAGTACAGGATAATTTTTTTTTTTGGTACTACACCTACATACTGCATCTACAGGCAGTCCAAAAACATTTCTGATATATCTGGTTCACAAGGCTTTTAACCATACAATCTCAATTGACCCATGAATATAATTTGACCTCCGCTTTAAAAGACCTTCTTGCACACACTGTGATACACATACCATTTAGTAGTAATTATGAAGTCACTTGAAGATTGGCTGTGATATATGCGTGACTTTTTCAAATTCAAACATGATTTTTGAGCTGAGATATAAAATGTTGAAGTTTATTCAGTCCATTAATATAGTAGATTATGCAATAACTGATGACATCAATCTTGTACTACTCAAATTCCTATTTTGTTTTATTGATTTTCTGTTTTATCTTTTTTTGAGAGCCACTGCATCTTGTCACGAAATGCAATTACTGCCTTTATGGGGAGGCTTTACTATACAACAAAGAATAATTTAGTTATCAAAATTTGCGCAGCAGTTCTCATGTTCCTTGGCTAGTATTTTGTCGCAAAATCATTGCAAGCCCTAATGTTGTGTGTACAAACACTGCTTAACAATACTTTATTTGTGTAGCAATTTAATACAAAATCAGTGCAAGCCCTAATGTTATGTGTGCAAACACTGCAAAACAGTACTCTATTTTTGTAGCAATTTGACCATTTCGTGTAGCAAAATACGATGAGATATTTGACAAATTTTTCCCTGTATAAGCCCTCTACACACATGCTTTGCAAGAAAACATTACACTTTTTAAGGTTATGTAAAGAGTTCCTTCACAGAGAGAGTTACACCAACTTGAATTTTTGATGCCATTTTGTTCTCATTTGCTGGGCATCTCACACACACCATACACACCAGTTGAGCTGTTTTGTTTACATTTTGGAGCACAAATGACACACCTCTCTCCATAAAGGAACTCTAGCCATCCTGAAATATCATTTTAAAAGACAGTGGGTCATACACAGAAAAGTACACCCACAACAACATGACTACCAAGATTATGGTTATCACAGAAATCGAAATAAAAAAAGGAGACATGATCTTGGTATCGCTAACTTTACTCCATGACAGTCTTCAACACACCTGACCAGAAAGGTAAGATTGAAGGTGATGTTGTGATTCCATGTCAGTGTAAATTAATATCTAATTGGACTTTTAACTGTTCCTCAATGTATTTCAGCCAAAATGAAAACTATCAGTTCTGTTCTGCTGTTTTATGTAAAACAAGAACAGCTAACAGGTTCAATATGAAGGGTCACACTGCCACATTTAATTCTGTTGACAAATGCATATGGTTTCAAACTGACCACAAATGAATATTTGCATGTGGCTTTTGGCAGCTTGCATTGCCTTGGTGGTCACTACAGACCCACCCTTTTCAACAGCCCATACTGTTTTTATGATGCAGTACTTACCATCTATTGCCATTTTTTTTACTAAAAACTTCCCTCTGATTCTAAGACTAAAGCTAACAATGCCTGATAATTCTTGAAATGATTTTCTGATCCTGTACCAACTTGTTTTCATGCACCCATGTCTTCGAAGGAAACCATTTTAAAATGGCTGAACAGAGAACTCACTTCTATGTCACTATCCAAGTTTTCCTGCCATTTTTCGAATTCTGCTTCCCAGTTGAGAACAGTATTAAGAGGGGCAACCACCAGGGCTGTCTTCACTCCAGTTTCTTCTTTCAACATGATGGTATGAAGGTAGGCTATCACCTAGAAAAAGTATGGAGAGTGTAGTCTGTAGCTATGGCAACATAGACCACTATGGTCAATATTCCGTTTCACAGACTTCAAATATGCTTCAACAAACTCAACTTACTCTGACAAAGGATATTGTTGGCTACTTACATTTACTATTATCAGAAGCTGATACTATTATATATACTATTATGTATAGTATAACGACTGATCAACATGTCATGTTTGGCAAGTTATTTGAAAATTTTTGTAAAGATGGACTCTAGCAACACTAAAAACTGATATAAATTGAAAGCACTGCCTCATGCAGAAATTAATTCTTACTTTTCAAAGGATCCACTGCTTTGTTACAATCAACAACAAAAAAACAAAAAACAAATAAAAAAATGAGAAGCATTATCAAGCATATAAACATGATGATGCTTAAATTTACATCACAATGCACTATGATATAAAGAGTGGCTTGCTGTGCAAAAACCGCTGAAGTTTAAATTCCATGTATGATGTTTTATTTCAGTCATTAAACATAAAATTACAGGAAGAATGCAAAACCTAATTTTGATGTCCAATAGTCACCTGTAGTGTTTTTCCCAGACCCATACAGTGCGCTAATATACAGCCTCCTCCAGGTTTCTCTGCATCTGCCAAGGATTCAAATGTACAATCCCACATGAACTGGATCCCTTTGGCCTGATGGGGTTTGAGGACCTTCACGAGAGATTTGTCGACTTCCAGCAGGACCTCTTTGCTCTCTGAGTCCTTGTCCAAAATGACCTCTCTCATGGTAGAGGACTTTTGAGGTGAGTCCATCTCACTGGCTATTAACTGGTCATACGAAAATGGAAATGTATAAAAATGTGTTGCTTAAACTGTTACAAGTTACAAAGTTTAACCAGTCTGTTCTGTGGTGAGGTAACTTGTAAAGTTTCTTAATGAATCCTACATACTGAGACTCTGCAATAAATGTATTAATGTAGCACGGCATACCACTTTCCAAAAAAAAAAAACTTGCACCTTTACAATGTCACAGTTTGAATGAGCATCAATGACAATAAAGTATGTCATTTGTTGTCCTTGACAGAAATCTACAGATTGACCACTGCTGATCTCAATGACATTTGACCTCCCACATAAAGAGTTGCTGGAACTCAATGTGAAACACCATAATACCTCTTACAATGCTATCTGTCCAAACATGACCCCTGCTGAATTCAGTGACCTTTAACTTCCATAACCTAAATACATTGTGTTTGAATGATGTAACCCAGTTTAGACAAGATAATATAAAGTAAGATCAGACAACTCTACTAAATCCACACAGGAAAATGTACATCTGTAGACAACAACTTTACACATAACATTATACATTTAATGTAATGTGCAGCAAGACCAAGCTAATCACAGCATGCTGATTTTAATTCACCACAAGATCATAAAATCCTTGCATGATTTGGTGAATTGCAATATTTTAATAACATTTCATTCTCTATAGTAGAGCCATATCCACTTTTCTTCCAGTTGCTGGTTTATCATAAAAAATTCTCATAGTCACAATCGTATAACATCCACAATTTAGCCCCTGTTAAGGGCTATTTGGCCATGTAGGCAAATTACATGCAATGCAATCTGAATTATAACTACTTGTTACCCCTGTGCTGTACCTCACTTCACTGACTGGTATGTTCAACAAATGAGTAGGAGGTGCATGCACTTTGAGTGCTTTTGGAATATTCACAATTGATATGGAAAATACATTCACATGTCCTATCCCATGTTTTTTTTTTTTTGTAATACTAATTGAAGTATGTGTGCGTTTGTTTGTTTTTAAATTTTTTTTTTCTCTTACAAGGGATCAGACTTGAAAAGCACTGCTTATTCTGGTTCCTCTACCCTATCACATTTTAGTAATCTGTGTTATCTGATTAATTCAGCTACAAAGTACCGTACCCTATCATCACTTTCTTATGGATCTGTTTCTTAGTACCGTACTCTATCATCACTTTCTTATGGAACTGTTTCTTCTTCCGCATATATACTATTGATTTACACTTAATTATATTTGACACTATTCTACTTTTGTGAATGTGATAATCGTAGAAACTTTTTAAGTTAGATAACATAATACACATGTTACATTTTTTGTTTGTCATTTGTCTAGTAGAGAGTTTTACACGTTGCATCCACCCCCTTTTTGGCCAGTTCCACTACAAACGGAAGGCTCATTGTTATTAGTTGTCCTGTTTGCTACTACTTCAGTAGCAAAAACCCAACTATGTGCTCTGAACAAATGTGAATATATTACTGCTTCTTCCAGGGTTGGAGAAACCGTAGCGCGTGAATGAGAAAGTATGAGACACCTTGTGTGTGTATGCTATATCGATGATCTGGCCCAACAAGGTCTACCAGAATTTCTGCAACACACCTTAACCTACATATAAACCGAGCTTTCTATACCATTCACTTACTATTTGGTGCTCCTTACTGAAGACCACAACTGACATGGCCTAGATAAAAGGCATTTTACATAGAATTTGAAGGAACTACATCAAAGCACTAATTAATGTTGGTTACCATGTTGGCTGCATCAATCATGGGTGAAAGAAATCCTAACTGAAAGAATTTCAATTCATGTTGGAATCAAGTTTTCCAGGTGGTTGGGTAGGGTACAGGTGGTCAGGTGGGGTGCAGGTGGTAGGGTGGGGAATAAGTGGTGGGACAGGGAGTTCTTTTGTGTATTTGCACTTAGTTGCTTTTATGTAATGGGTTATTTTTGGCTTCTGTTACATTTTGGGTAGTAGAGTTCTTGGTCATGCTTGTGAGGATATATTGTTTCCACTTCTATAATTTTGACGTTCATCATTATGCTCTTTTTCTTTGATTGACAACTAAGTGCACATTCTGAAGACAAACAAATGAAGGTTTTTCTCAGGGGTAATGATCAATACCTCTTGTCTTCTTTTTAGGACCCTCTTTCGCCTCTCTCTTTCTTCTTCAGCTGCATCTCTTGTCTCTTGAGCCAACTTTTTCTTTGACATAACCTTCCTGATTTTCTTGCGACCTTTGCCCTTCTCTCGATCAACGTCATCAGAGCTAGATTCGCCTTCATCCTGAAATATTCCCAAGACAGCAAATAATTAGCATGATAAGATAACTGCTTGGATTCAAACTATTCATACTGGTTGTCTAAAGCTGACAATATTTACATAACTACTTAACTGTATTACTACATGATCACATAGTCAAATGATTGTCAAAGTTTTGCACTTTCAGCCCTAGTATTTGGACTGGCATCGTACGAAGTTAGATTCAATGGTTAGAAAATGGCTAGGACATTTTTAACATAACCCATTGATCCTATTTTGATACCATTGATATGACATAAATTCAACATTAAATGTCAAAGAGTGAAAATGATAGACAGTGAAAGTTCTGAGATGATGCACATGAGGAGAGATTGTGGAGATAAGTAAGTCCAGAGGAATTAAATCCCTTAATGTAATCAATTATACAGAACAATATCACATCAGAAGTAGTTTATCATACTATGAGATAACTGATAAAACTTAGATATTTATTCCTTTAACTCAGATGTTATTCTAAAAGTTTTATGGTAGAGTGTAATTATGTAATCTCCCTAGTAGCCACTACCTAAGATAGGACACCAACATGTTTTTTTTTTACCTTGCTGGCTTTTCCACCACCATCAGAGTCACTATTACATGGTCTTCTGATTCTTGTTTTCTTTTTTCCAACTGCCTGGTAGCTTCTAAGTTTTTTCCTCTCTCCCTCAAAGTCATCACTGCTGTCCTTGCTAGAGTCTGTCTGTGTATCTGCTTTCCGCTTTCGTTTTGTTATTTTCTTGATGAATTCTATGTCACTGCTTTCATCACCTCCAGATGTCTGCGATCTGTTTCTTCCACTTGCCTTTCTGGTTTTCTTCTTCTTCTTTCCAACAGAGCTGTCACTGGATTCTGAGGTAGTTAAGTCACTGTCATCTTTCTTGCCCTTCCTTGAAGCGCTTGGTTTTTTCTTCTTACTTTTTTTGTCATTCTTGTCCAGCATGTCATTTAACTTTTTCTTTTTATGGTTCCACTCTTCATCTGAGTCACTTGATGAAGATGAAGATATGAGCTTGGTCTTGAGAAGACGATGGACCTTAGTTTTCTTCTTATTTTCCTGTTTAGCACCATTCCTGCCATTATCGTCGTTGTCAGAATCGTCAGATTTTCTCTCTTTCTTATCAGAGCTTTTCCCCTTCTGACCTTTCCGTTCCTTTCCGGCCCCCTGAGACTTTGTTTTTTCTTGTTGGGGATTCTCTTTGTCTGAGTCAGAACTGAGGCTAACTTCTTTTTCATTTTCTAGTTCCTCTCGTAGATGTTTCTCGGCCAGTGACTCTCCTGCATCTTCCAGTTTCATATCCTCTTTATCTTTTTGGTTGCTGCTGTCAAGTAAATCTACATCTGTGTCGTAGTTCACTTCTGGCAGTTCCTCGTCACTGTCACTTGAAACTGATTCCTTTGCCTTTGATCCTCCTTTGGATTTCTTGGGTGTCTTCTTTTCATTTTTCTTGTTGCCCTTTTTACGACTCCTCTTTCCTGGACCTATTGAGTCAAAGTCATCTAATTTTTCGATTTCATCGTCAATGTCTGAAGATGAACCCTTCTTTCTTTTCTTCTGAACATGTTTGCTGTTCTTGGCTGTTTGAACTTTAGCTTTGGTCTCTTTCTCTTCACCTGGAGTTGATTCCTCACTACTAGTTCGTTGTTTTTTCCTTTTCTTTGCTTTCTGTACCATCTTCTCGACTTCGTCATCTGTATCAGACCCAGATGTAGAGGAGGATATCAAATTGTATCCCTTTGCAGTATTCCTCTTTTTTTTCTGTTTCATTTTTCTGCTAATTTCATCTGCAAGGTCAACATCAATCAAGGATACTTCTGTATCTGAACTATCATCATTTTCGATATATTTTGCACATTTGGCAACGTCCTTCTTGTAGTCCTTTGTAAGGCTTTTCTTTGCCTTTGGGTTATTTTGTTTCGTCATTTTACTGCTTCTAGATGGAACTTCTTCATCTTTGGTGGCAACCTCAACAATCTTTTCTTCCTGCTCTATTTCTTCTTTCAACAATCTTTCAAATTCATCTTCCTCAGTTTCAGAATCCTCCTCCTTTTTTGAAGTCTTTTCATTCTCCTTGTTGGGTATGTTTTTACTAGCCATGGAAGACTTTGTCTGTTTTCTGTTGCTTTTTGACTTTGCACTGCTCTGATATTCTCCAATATCATCTTTTACCTCTGTTTCATTGCAGTCTTCCTTACAGCTTTCTTCCACATCTGAACAAATAATAACCTCATCATCATCATTTGTTTCCATCTTTTCAGCTTCCTCCACTGAAGTGATCTTTTGCATTTCAGTTCTTTCTATTTTGTCTTCATCCTCCAAACACTGACCATTGCAATCATCATGCTTGCCACTCCCCTCCAGAGCCTTTATGTTCTCGCTACTTTTGACGTCTGCCATCTTTTTCATGTCGTTTCCTTCTTCGTTTCCTGTTGGCTCCTTGGCATCACTTTTATCTTGTATCTTCTCTTCACCTTCTTCACTATTGCTTGAAGAGGAATTCTCCTCACCTGAAATATCTTTACAAAATGCTTCACGATCTGAGATGCTCCCTCTCTTCTTTGGAGTTACTTTGATCCTTCTTGCAATGCATTCACCATTTGGTTTACGCATAGGTGACTTCTTTCCTGAACTCTCTGGTTTCTCATCTGAGAGCTCCTCTTGCCTCTTCTCCTCTGAAATTGAATCTGTCATTGTCTCTTCTCCTCCTGACAATTCTCCAGAGGACATGATGTTCTCTAAACAACGTTCAAAATGATTCTGGTAGGATTTTAAATACTTTCTTAACTCTCTGATATTTATCACAGCCTGCACCAACTTCTTTTTGTCCATGCTGGGAGCAGAATTTCTGCTTTGCTCTAATTTGCGATGTAAAAATGACCAATTCTTTGTCCTGCCCTCTAAGAATGTGTGAAGTGAGGCAAATGAAGTCCCCTGTTCTTCTTTCTGTGATGACTTTGTTACAGCTCCAGTTTGTTCTCTCCTACTGGGTACATTCTTCGACTTGTCGGCCCACTTTATAACTGACTTGCAACTTTTAACGAGTTCAGAAAGTGGTTCCTTGTCGCATACATAGCAGTGCCACTCTGAAGTCTCACCAAGGGCTATTTTTGTCCATTCTCTGCGGCTCAAGTTACGGCATATACAAGTCTTACAAAATGCAGAAGAGCAAAAATCACAACAGATGAGATTTCCTCCTTCACCACACCACTGACATTGTTCATCGGAACCAAACTCATCTTTTGTGAACTCTCCTTCATAGTAGTACTCTATGCATCGCTACAAAAACAAAGAAAATTAAAACATCAAAGAAGAAGACCATAGAACTGTGTTTCCATGGTAACCTTTCCATTGTAACAAACATTATTACAATCTTTCTGTTGCTTCAGGTGCTATTGCAAAATCAGTGTAGTTTCTCATCAGTTTTGTGGTCTTTTCAGGTGATGGCCACCAGGAGTAGTCCAAAAAATGCAGTGGCATAGGAAAAAGGTAGATAATGGGGGACTAAACCTAACACTTACATACTTCTTTCACATACCTAAGAGACAGCAATCCTGTACTTACTAATGAGTGAGCAGAGTGTTTATACATGTACCATATAAATTTTAATATATAACCTGTATCTCATTATAGCTGGCATGCAGACAGCTATTTATGCAAATATGGACTGCTGGATATGTTTCCAATCAGCATTAGGTAAACATACTTCTTGGTCTGGAGCAACAGTGTGATACTAGGGCTTTCCTGAATCCAATAATTTTTTATTTGGGTCAACGAGGCCTGAGCAGCTGTGACTCCTGCTCGTTATTGGTTTCAATGCCATTATAACTGCTACACGTACACATCTAAATGTTCTTTTGAGCAGGACTTATCGTACACAGACAATGTAGGGTCCTTAAGTCCAAAGCAGTGTTGGTGGGTTAGAACTAGTCTAAGTTGTCAGACAAGGACGAGACATTAATTGGGACACAAAGATGTAACAGGCATAGTGAATTATTTAGGTGATTCAAAATTACAAATGAAAACTGGGGGGTTTACTGAGTGTCAAACACTCAAAAACCATCTACATAGAATCGTTTTTAGAGTCTTAAAAATTCAATGGAAGTCTCAAATCAAATGAAAGTGAAGTCAATTTGCGCCCCCATACAGAGAGTTACAACTTTGAAATAGGAGTCAGTTAACTCACCCCAAGAATATCTGACTACATTAGAATATTATTCCCAGATTACAACTGAATTCTATGAGGCATTGTTCTTCTTTGCTTTACTACCACAAAACAAAGGAATGGTCAAGAATAGTCAAGTACATACCCTGCAAATTAACACTTGAAGTGTTGGGTGCTCACATAAACTTTTTCTGTTGTACTGATTGAGTTGCTGATAGCATGATGTGCACCGTATTCCTCTAAAATCTGGCGTGAAATCTAAAGAGCACAAAAAGAACAGAGATAAGTATCTGATGAATAGACATGATTGCTACAAATGAGAAATTACAAATTCCAAGTCACCAAAATTCCAATAAGTGAACCAAACAACACAACATTAAATGATGAGTCCTATGCTTGAAAGATTGGTATAAGAAGTGTTGACATGACAATGTTAATGTCACTAGGCTGGCATTGGTAAGGTTGATATTAGAAAGTCAAAATTAATAGATGGACCCTAGTAGGGTTGATATGGAGGACACTAGGATGCGGACATTAATGGGGCTGACTTTTGATAACTGACATTTAATACCATTTGATAAGGTCAAAATTTCTGCACAAGGTTGACACTTAGTAGGGTTGATATTACTGGCAACAGTAGTAGTGTCATCGTTAGAAGGGGATATAAGTAGGGCTGAAATTAGAAGATGGACATTAGTAGGGCTGGTGTTACAAGATGGACAACAGTAGGGCTGATGTTACGAGATGGACGTTAGTAGGGCTGACATTACAAGATGGGCATTAGTAGGGCTGACATTAGAAGATGGACATTACTAGAGTTGACATTAGAAGGACATTAGTAGGGCTGACATGATAAGATGGACATTAGTAGGGCTGATGTTACGAGATGGACATTGGTAGGGCTGACATTACAAGATGGGCATTAGCAAGGCTGACATTAGAAGACGGACATTTGTAGGGTTGATATTACAAGATGATATTAGAAGGAGGACATAATCATGTTGATACTAAAAGATTTATCATTACCATGGTACCACTAGGGTACAATTAGGTTTGAAATAAGAAGGCTGAATTTAGAATATTTAGATAAAAGGTCACACACTAATGAAATCAAAACGTGCGGCCAGGTATAACCACCCTAAGGAAAATCTATTAGGATGACACTGATGTTTCCGTGCCATGGAATTCAAATTTTGAGCCAACAAAACTTGATTGAAAATACTGACCACTTAGGGAGGATTTGTCGCTTGATTCATCTAGTGTATCTGTTTCCTGTTTCACCTTACCACCTGACAAAGAAAATGGAATTAAACCGTAATATCTAAAAAAAAAACAAGAAATTCATAGGACTCTATAATTCCTTGCCAATATTTATGCAAAACAAAGGATAACTATGCACCGATTTTGAAGTTCAACTAGTCTACCCCTCTTGATATACCGAGCCTGCAAACTTCAACCTCTGTTGACCTCAAATGACCATTTATTTTCATGAAAATCACTATGGATCACCTAATCACAATGGATAACCTTCACATCAAGTTTGAAGTTCCAGCAACATTCAGTTGCTGAGACAGCTTCCTTCATAGGTTTTCAGACTTTTACCTCCAGAGACCTCAAATGACCTTTGACCTACCTGGAGAGGAATAGGGATCATCTGCTTACAAAGGACTACTTACATACCAACTTTGAAAATCAAGGCATCTTTCCCTTCTTAGGATAGTGGTTTACAAACCAAGGAGTCACACACACAGACATACCCGCACGCACATGCCACAACCACCTCATACATTCCTTGCCTGCCTTAGGCAAGGAATCACAAAGGCATAACTGAATACACACTTAAAATTACGAGAAATACATTTTGCAGTTAATTTATTTGTAATATATTACAAAGTTCTATTTAAATCATTTAAAAAATTCTCTAAGTTCAATCAACTTCTAACTCAATCTGTTATTTTTTACATTTATGTGACAAATGCTTTTCTGATACTGTACATAATATGCCCAACGAAGCGAAAATAAGTAACACTAAAACTATAAAACAGTTCAGTGAAGTATTGGGTATATCATTACATTTTTGAATTAGACAATGAGCTGCTAACCTTTTGCTCTCACTGACTTTTTACTTCTCCTTCTTTTTGTACCAGAGTCTTCTGACTCTTCTTCATCTTCTCCAGCAGATGAAACCTTTTGTCTTTTTACATTCTTCACCGATTTCTTGCCTTCTTCTTTTTCCTCCTCCTCACCACTTCCTGCTGCAGCAGTGGTCACCCTTTTCCTTCTTGTAACTCTCTTCTGTGGATGAACTTCATCCTCCTCTTCTGCCTCTTCTTCTGCATGATCCTCTGGTTCTGTCTCCTCTTCTACTTCACCAACCTCCTCTTTCCTATCATCCTTCTTCCTTCTCCTTATATCCACATCATCCTCTTCCCTAACCTCATCTTCCTCTTCCCTACCCTCCTCAGTTTCCTTGACCTCCTCCTCTTCTCTATCTTCCTCACACTGCTCATTCCCATCCTCCTGGATCTGATCTTCCTTTTCTTCCTCTTCTCTCTCCTTCTCCTCCATCTCCTGGTCCTCTTCCTCATCTGCTTCCTTTTCCCCATCTGCCCCCTGTTTCTCTTCCCTCTTTGATACATCTGTCCTTTCTTCTGTGGTTGGACTTGGCTCGTCCTCCAAGACCTTGTTACTATGATCTTCATCATCTGTGAAAACATCTCGACTTTCATTTTCAGGTCCATTCTCTGTCTCGATATTTCCATCTCTTACATCATCTGATGAATGGTTGGTGGAATCTTCATTCTGATCATCCTCTTCAACTCCAGTTGCATTTTCTGCATCTAATATTTCCACATGCTCCTTTTGTTTCTTCGTCTCCCTACCTCCTTTCTCCTTCTTGACAGCTAACGTCCTTTCTATCTCTCTTTCCAAAATCAACTTTAATTTGTATTTCTTGTTCTCACCTTCACATTTTTCCTCTGAATTTGAATCTGATTCTTCTTCGTCATCTTTTCCCTTATTGATTTGGACTTTCATCACCCTCCGGTTCCTTAACTTTCGAGATGGAGTTCCGTACTCGTCGGTGACGTCCATGTCTTCTTCTATCTGATCTTCTCCGATATCTGTGCTCCCTTTCACGCTGGTATTTTCTTGACTTTGATTTGTATCATTGTGAACAACTGGAGATGTAGTTACTACACTTGACACTTTATTTGGTGTTCCTTTATTCTTTGAATGACCTCTGATGGACTTGTTTAAGTTATTGATCTGTTCCTTAGCCTTATCTGCCTTTTTCCTTGTTCTTAAACTCTTCCTACTGTCTTTCACATCGTCATGTTTATCTTCACTACCTGCATCAAAGGGCTCCTCACTCTCAGCACCATCTTTAATGTCATTCAACATTACTTTTGCGGACTTGAGTTTTAAGCTACTCTGCAGGATATCTTGACTTTCTCCATCACAGGACTGATTAGATTTCTGTTCAACTTCACTCTTTAGAAGGTACTTTGACACTATTCGTGCTTCCATCTCTACATTTCTGGAGCAAGGTTCCTGGGATTTTTTCTTTCGTGCAGAATCTTCATTGTTGTCCACCCGTGAGCTGTCATCAAAAATATCAGACAGAGATGAATTTAAGTCTGTACTGGTCTCTTCCAAGTTAGGTGCTGCTTTCTTTTTCCTAAAAAGAAATTCAGGAAAATTATTAGCTGTGGAAGTATAACCGGCTTTGAAGAAACAATCATGCCCAAAACACTAAGTACAATCTTACCAGTAAACGTTTTAAGTATGTTGATGGTAACCCTAGCTTTCTAATGGTTTGCTGTTATGTTTTCTAAACAACCACTGTGCTATTCAGAGTGAACTGATGAAAGTTGAAAGAAAGATTACTTTAATTTGCTTGTGAATCCAACAAAAGAATAAACAGCATTACTGCAAGATCTCAGGGCCTTACTCCAGATAGTTTCCTCTATCAAGAGGTTTCAAGTCTTCTGTTGATTGAGTCAAATCCAGCACAGTCTAACCATATACCAACTAAGAATCATATACTTACAGGCAATGAATCATGACAATAAACCAATAGTCTTTCTGCTGGGTCGGCTCTTATCAATCACTTTTGAAAATGCTCTTTTAATAGAAATTGGGCAAATATGGGATCAAGTCTTTTGCTATCACCATTTTTGTAGCGCAATTTTTGCCTTTGATGTTTCAAGTGTTTTTTCAAATTTCCAAAAAATGGCTTCATACCCAATTAGAGAAAATTCAACACAATGACTGACTTGACCGGCAAGTTGATTGTGACAATGTTTTCATGCACAATCTGTTAAGAGAACTTAGGCTAATCTGAGATACTCTACTTCAATGTTTCAAATAATCCTTGCCAAAGTTTTCATTGTCCGCTCCTCTCTCATGTTCATTTCTTTGTTTTATAGATCCAACCACCTAAGATTACAACACAAACTTTACCAATAATGTCAGCATTCTTTCTTTGATAACTCTGCTCCTGAATCCCATGCTTACACTTCATGTTTTGTGATATCAAGAGTTACAAAGGTCTTCTCTTGAGTTATTCTCAAGCTCATGTGCCAGACTGCTTATGAAGATTGCTACTTACCTTGCTTTGCCTTGGACAGCTTTGCTCCTTCTCTGACCTGCTGAGAAATATGAAATAAAAAGCTGCTTGGAAGTCTCCTTATGCAAAGAAAATAATGCTATTAACCGTCCCTGACTGCTTCTGATTTGGACACTGCCCACTGTTGTTTATTACTAAAACATCATTTTTCCTGATACAAGTATACATTCACATTTCAGAGACTTTCTCCATTGATAGACTCCATCATAATTATTTTGTGGTAGCTCTCAAAATAAACATGCATGCATGTGTGGTACTTGTTCACAGACTTTTACAGGCAGCTGGTACACGATGGGCTGGTGCTTTGTTGTGATAGAATGCTCACCATAATCTGATAGCAGATAGCACAGAGGACATTTTGTGAAAAAAAAAGGAAAAAAGCACTGCCTACATCCTCTTTCTTGAAAATGCACGATGCTAAACATGTCTATTTACTTTTTTCGCTCTAAATTATTCTACATAGTTTGTGCTCAAGGAGAGTATACTGAGAACAGTTCGAGGTTGGTTTTGCAATAAAAGTAGGAAACCTGACTTTGCAAATATAATGCTGGTTATGATTTGCATTAAATATGTTCTCAATCACTCACACCCAATCAAGCAAAACAATCACTCACACCCAATCAACAAAAACAATCACTCACACCCAATCAACCAAACAATCACTCACACCTAATCGACGAAAACAATCACTCACACCCAATCAACCAAACAATCACTCACACCTAATCGACGAAACAATCACTCACACCCAATCAACCACATAATCACTCACACCCAATCAACAAAAACAATCACTCACACCCAATTAACCAAACAATCACTCACACCCAATCAAGCAAAACAATCACTCACACCCAATCAACAAAAACAATCACTCACACCCAATCAACCAAACAATCACTCACACCTAATCGACAAAAATAATCACTCACACCCAATCAACCAAACAATCACTCACACCTAATCGACGAAAACAATCACTCACACCCAATCAACCACATAATCACTCACACCCAATCAACAAAAACAATCACTCACACCCAATCAAGCAAAACAATCACTCACACCCAATCAACCAAAACAATCACTCACACCCAATTAACGAAGACAATCACTCACACCCAATCAACCAAACAATCACTCACACCTAGTCGACGAAACAATCACTCACACCCAATCAACCACATAATCACTCACACCCAATCAACGAAAACAATCACTCACACCTAATCGACGAAAACAATCACTCACACCCAATCAACCAAAACAATCACTCACACCCAATCAACCAAAACAATCACTCCCAATCAATGAAAACAATCACTCACACCTAATCAACCAAACAATCACTCACACCCAATCCACCAAAACAATCACTCACACCCAATCAACCAAAACAATCACTCACACCCAATCAACCAAAACAATCACTCACACCCAATCAACCAAACAATCACTCGCACCCAGTCCACCAAAACAATCACTCACACTCAATCAACCAAACAATAACTGAGAATCAACTGTTGCTATCTACACTTGAATTACAATACTATTGGTGTAAAACTAATGGTGACACTGATACATACAGACTTTGATACATCACAATCAGGGTTGCAGCTATGGTGGGCAGCACTGACTGGTCCCTTCACTACTTATTCCCACCTGGCATTTGTGATCAGTTTCAGATCAGCACTCCAGGGAGCTGCTTCCTGGACAATCACCGGGCGGCGCATAGCTGTGGAGTCCAACAGGAACACTGGTGGGATCTTCTTAATCTCACCAGGCTTGCCTGGAGCTTTGCACTAATTTTTGTCTCGCTACAACTCTGATTGCAATGCTCTTTGACATTAAAATTGATCTTTACATATTTTTTTACTCACTGTTGCGATGACTATTTAAAAGGAAATAGTGCATTTACAATGCACCAACACAGCATACAAATGAAAAGCTTTAATCATTGTTAAACCATTTAGGCTCATCAGTAAATATAAAAAAGTTTCAACTCCAGAAAAGATTACACATAAGATGAGTAACCAAAGATGCATCATTTGAATTCTTGAAAGTTTGGATGAACAAATTATTCTTCAGCAACATTAGAACTGAATATATTATCTCTGAGAAACTTATTTCTTGAAAAGGAGGCTACCATCCTTCGTTATTTTGAACAATTTTTCATTTTTGTGTTCAGTTTAAAAAATATTCTTGGTTCTGTCAAACAAATGCACTATTTCTCTTCAAAAAAAAAAAAACTGCTGTGCACCATAAGCTAGATCAAACATAGATACTGTACATGAGAATGTTCAATATGGAACATTGTGAAATATGACTGTTGCAGAAAGTGTTTTGAGATTATGTGTTTACAATAGAAGGTATTATTTTCAACTCTGAACTTGACCCCAAATTGTGACTAAACAATAAATTATGCCACCATGCAGTATATGAAGTCTTCAGATTCTGGACACAGCACCAGTAAAAATTTCATATTTTAGCCTCTATTGTTCCCATAGACCCCTGACCTCATATAAAATGATATGGAGAAAATACTAAATACTCATCTCACGTTTTAATAACAACACACTGTCATTATATTTGAGACTGAAGGAGGCTCTCTTACCAACTGCAGGAGTACCAATCATCTCTACCAGATTTTCTTTCTCATCTGTTGCTTTTAATTGAACCACATGCTGCTCATCCTCATAATCATCTGAGAATACATCTGGTAAGGAATCAGAGTCTGACGGTATTCTTGTCCTCTCTGATGTCACAGACTTTGCATTGTTGTTTCCCTTTCTAAGGTTTCTCCTTTAATATGTGAAGCAGATGAGAAGAAGAGAGGAAAAATGACAGACATCATCTACTCATTAGGTGCTACCAATGGTAAGAATTTCAAATTCCAATGACATTTAGTTGCTGAGATATCTCCCTTAATAGTTTTCTTACTTTGAGCTCATGTGACCTCAAATGATCTCCATGAAAAACAACAGGGATCATCTACTCACCATGGACGACCAACATACTAAGTTTGATATTCGAGCACCTTTCCCTTCTTGAGATATTGAGTTTAAAAGGTTTTCAAACAATGTCCTCTACTAACCTCACATGACCTTTGACCTCCAACAAAATGGCAGACATTATCTTCTCATCAGTTGCTACCAATGATAAGGGTTTGAAGTTCCAACATCATTCCGTTGCTGCGATATCTCCCATGTTAGGTTTTCATACTCTAAGCTCTGATGACCTCAAATGACCTTTAACCACCATGAAAAGCCGTATGGATCATCAACTCATTCCGGACTACCAACACACCAACTTTGAAGTTCAAGCACTGTTCCCTTCTTGAGATATCGTGTTTACAAACCAAGGCGTCACATACACACACACACGCCAGCACCATCGCATAGATTCCTTACCTGCCTTCGGCAAGGAATAAAAGATCGGTGCAGATTGAAAGAGTAAACAGAGGGACAATGTGCTTTCAAATCTTGAGATTTTTTCAGGAAATACACAATTTATTGCATGTTCCTCATAAGATGCATTTCCACATTTAAGGTGAAATACATTAGTTTATAAGAGTGATTCTTACGACCAAACTTACCACATGCTTGAAAACCTGTATCAACTCACTCTTTCTTAACATATTCTGTGTGAAGAAATATTTGCCCTTTGATTTTTTTTTGTATTTTCAAAGAAACTTTCAACAAGTCCCAAATTTGGTATTGGATGCGTTGTTTGTGCACTGTCAATAAAAGGAAACTTAATAGGAACAAACAAACAAACTAACCATTCAGTTTGTTGCAAATTATTCTCAGGATTAATGCAATAGGGGCTTCATGCATCTGCTATAGTGACCAAACCATACACTGTTGGACCAACCCATCAACAAAAGAACTAAACAATAAATTTGAGTCCTTGCATCAAGCAAACAGCTTGGACACACGATTGAACAAAGAAGAACATCAGCAGCTGAAAATTAAACTGTAACGAATATTCAAGTTTCATACATACCTTTTATTCGATGAGAGTCTCAGTGACATTTTCAGATCTAAAAGATGCAGACAAATTTAAGAAAGTTAGGAGCAATGATACATGCAAAGTGATCTTAGTAACTTTAAAGGTCATGGAAAATGACCCTTGAAAAGAGCTGGCTTCAGGGTTGTTTAAAAAAAAAATATGATTTAAATCAAATAAATCAATTTAAATCATGATTTGTTACCACAGCAGATTCAGTATTTAAATCTTGCTATCTTTTTGCTATGTATTTGCTATGCTTTTTTGAGAATCAGTGGCCGCAACTGATAACAGGTTCTCTACCCAACGAATTAAAAGTGGGTGCAATTTTTTATGGGGTTAGTGAAGTAAAATCAGGCCTGGTTGTTTTGGGGGTCCTAAAAGAGTTTGAGATATTTTATGAGCAAATGGTATGCCCATATCTTATTTCTTGTCATGAGGCATTTGATTCCCCCCTTTTTTTCACCTCTATTCAACCCTGGTAACCTTACTTCTACTCATATTTTCAGCTTGTCTTCATGAACTTTGACCTTGCTGTGGAAGAGACAAACCTGGAAGAAGAAACATTCTTAATACTTGAGTTTCAACCCATTACATCATTATTATACTAGAATGTAGGTATAACCTACTATGTCAAGAAAGGACATGAGGGAATCAGTAGTTCAAATTATTACAAACCTATGGAGAAAATCATATCAAAAGTACACATTATACTGTGCATATTTTTTCACGCATAACCATACCCAAATTAGCATACAACATGAATAATTAGTGAATTAAATGAATCTTCAAAAATTTTTTATTACACAAATGCCAATCTATGGTACCTATGGCATACAAATATGTCAAACTTCAGAACAATGGAGGAATGCAGCTGCAATAGTGATGCCACTTGTATGGGGAAACTACTGAGAATTCAAAGAGGATAATGGCATCTAAATAGCTGTTAAGAGTTTGAAAACAGTAAGTAAAAGAAATAAATCTCTTCTTCAATCAGACAGTATTCTAATGGGAAGGATTTGAGTAGATATTTAGACGTCTACAGACTTGGACAAGTATTATAGACAGTGCAGCTCAGACCCTTCACCTACACACTGTCCTACATGTTTCTTTACGTAGCCCTATTATTACTGTACAAATGACTATTTGACTACCGAACCAGTGCAATTCTGGAATATATTGATGTTTGTGTGAGCCTTCTGTGTTTTCTGTAAGTAGTTGTCATTACTCTTATTTACTCTTTCCTCCACTCTTTGCCCCTAACACCCATTTAACTTGTGTTTCCATTTTTTTTTTTGGTCTTTCTAGTTAGGGTGTACATCGTTTCGAGGGCATTCCAAAGTTTCTTGTCTTCCATTTGTCTTTACAGTACTTTGCCCCTCCTCACTTCTGCTTTCTCCAACCCACGGGTCACAAAAGTGTTTCCACTTCCTCATTACATATAACCTAGACCCCAACCCTTAACCCCTAACATGACCTAGACATTCTCCCTATGTATGTTTGTGTCTCTGCATTTGTTAAAACCCTTACCCCATCCCGTAACATAATCTGCAACCCTTCTAAAACGACTGTACTGTGTACACTTTCCAGGATTTTCAACTGTTTTGCTATTCCAAACCAGCCGAGGCTATACATTATCTTCTGTTCACTCCGTATGCTCTAATCTGTGATGTAGCCATTGATTCTGTTGAGTCAATCACAGGTTCTCCATTCGAGCTGTGCTGTGTATTAAGTGTAGCTCTCAACATAACTCTTTTGGTTCAATATTTTAAACTTAAGTGACATGATAGTTGACACAACCAATAGCATACTGAGAACCAGGCTCTTAGTAACTTATTTTTTGCATAAGCAAGGTCCTGGTGAAAGTCCAAATTGGAAAGTTTGCTATTTCTGGAGAAATCACAGCACAGAAATAAGAACAATATGAGCTATCCAACAAATCAAAACATTATGACAATCCATGCAATTTTAACAAACTTTTCTGTCCTCCAAATAATCTTTGGGGTGTTACTAGTGTATTTCTAGACTATTGCACGTCCAGTTGTGGGTGCCAAGTATCATCAGTATTATAAGGTAGCCAACCACTGCGCGGGGCCTGTCGAACGCGCCTCTAGCCTATCATTTACAAATCACAACTTTTACAAGCTTAGGTTCGGCAGATTGAAATAGTGAAGCACGCCACCATTTTTTGTCATTTATACACTAAGTCAATGGCAGGCGCACTTGACGGGCACCTTGGGGAAAGTTAATTTTGTTAGGATTGTCGTAAAGAAGGTGAGATAATTTCACCTTCGGTGACACACTTTTTCGTTGCAATGAATACATATTCGAGACAATACTGATTTATAAGAAACCATTCCGACTTTTGTAGGTGGAACTGTCACAAACTTGAAATGATAAATTTCCTTAATAGCGCATTCAACAGTCACCCCTTTATACAGCCTACAGTACTGATGATAGATTTTCAAGCTGACCAAAAATTCTCCCAGCCCAAATACACAGAAGATGAGAGGTTTATCCACACACTCTTGAATTCCCAAAATGTATCCCCGGTGCAGTTTGCAGACATTCCAATCAGGGTGAAAGTCTTAGAGTTAGAATTTGATTAGGCTAGGCCTATGCTGTTCATAACTTAGAAATTAGCCGACTGCAACAGTGGCCATGATGCAGTCACTGTGCAAACAGATCACTTTAATCCCAATGTGCTTTGAATACAGCTTAAATCGGCTATATGCAATAAATTATAAGTAAGCCTTGGGCCTAGCTTATGTTTGAACTTCACTCACAATCACAACTTAGTAACTTAAAGCCAGCTTATTTTTAGCCAAAGCGTACACGGTACATTAGTAGGCCTAGCCTACGTAGTAGTAGTACTAGTGAGTGAGTAGGTTGTACCTACGTAATCCGTGTGTACTGTTAGTGTTACTAACTTAGTGGAGTTAACGAAAAGACAAACAAACGAAGCCATTTGAGATCCTACAGACTAAGTTGCAAACAAAACGAAGTATTCACACTTACGTCAAAAATGATGTTTGTTCATTCATATCTCCATGACTTAAAACATTTGCACTGGTCTCTCAAGCGATGAGTTTCGACTATCATTATCATCAGAACGTCACACTTTGGTCTTAGCTACGGGCGCAGGGTACGGTACGGTGTACATGTAGATGTGTTAAAGTTACAGTCCATGTGTATGTGTGTGAATTCGCGCTTTCTTTGCCGACAGGAAGTTAACGGGCTGCTCTGAGCAGTACTGTAGAACTTCTTTGATACAATAAGCTTTGTTCAACAAAGACACTGTCCTCATAGGAAAGACGTTTGCCTTGTATCAGCCGTCAGCTAAGATTCTGATTGGTGTAATTTTGCTATTATCTTACCTGTTGTTACCTACATCAGGATATTGCATCCCAGGAGCTGTTTTAACAATTTACTTGACGAGAAAATGTAGTATGCAATGGTTAGGGGCTTAGAGCCCTAGCAGATATGGCTTCATAAGCGTGGTTTTACATGTTTATTTATAACAAATATTAGCAAAATATTGTTACAGATTCCACTTCTTTGAGTTTTTTGAACTTCCTCTCAAGTGCAGTCTCGTGTAATTCCTAATACAAGCTACACCGAAACCAATGAAGGAGCAGGGGATGGGAGTTCACATAAATTTTGTGTCCTCAATCTGTCATATAATGACTATGAGTAACGAGCACTAAAAAGACATTTCAACTGTTTCAACCTTTCCTTGTAGCTGGTGTCTACATGAGGCGCTTGCAAAGGCCTACATGGCTGTCTCATTACGCATAGGCCTATGTGTTTTTAAGCACGCAGGCAGTTACAAATCATGTTGTGTTCTTCTTCAAAATTAGGAGTTACAGAATGTAAATTAGGACATTTTCAGAACATGGATCTATGTTACAAAGGAAGCAAAAGAAGCTCCATTTATGCCACTCGAGGCAGCAAAAGAAAAAGTCAAATTCAAAGGGGTAGAGGCCTGGACACTTCTACCTCGCCACTAGGACGGTGATCAAGACTAGAGAATTGACTTTGCCCTCCCCCTTGACCACGCATACACAATAAAAAAAATTCTGTAAATTAACATAAGTTTTTTGGCAGTTCTTTCTCCAAACAAAGAATTTTTTTTACAGCTAGACCTACAATCATAAACTAACACAAAGGGTATGTTTTTACAGTTTTTTGTATGTAGCCTAAATAAGTTCACAAAACTATAGGCCTAGGCCTACTGTAAAATCGAAGTACGTGATTTTCATGTTTTGCTAACTTTAATTTCATGTATATTGACAGTTCACTATTTTCATTCCATATGTTGTAAAATTTATTAAATATACTAGTTTTAGTAGACTATTAGGTCTACGTTATACACACTTGTCAAAAACACATGTCAGGCATTTCAAAGTAAGGGTCTTTCAAAAGTTGTTTTCGAAAGAAACACAATGAGAACGCTGTGTTGAAAAATTGCTTCAAACTGCTAATCGATCTGTAGAAACTTTGTAATTGGAAAGTCACATTTTTGTACAGTGTAGCAGTTGCTTATGTAGGGATACCAGTTTTGCGAAACTGAGAGTATGCTGCCCTCATTTTAAAAGTTTAAGAAAGTTCCTTTGTTCTTTGGAAGTTAAGCCAAGAAACCCAACACCGGAAGAGTCCTCTGTTGGAGATGCGGAAACCCCTCTGAGTCACTCGCATTAGTCTTGGAGGAGCACTTGGCCTGTGCAGACGTCGCCTCCTTGACTCCGGCGTTTTGTTGCTAATTCGTCGTCATCCCATATTCTAATTGCTCCGGGAACTGTCATCCGAAGTCCTGTAACTGTTCCGATACTGTCAGAACCAATATTACAACTGCCAGACCACCTGTGAGATTCCAGAACGTTTCTTACTGTACATCGTAACCAATGTGTACAGGTGACTGTGTATTGCGTGTGGCCGCCATCTTGCAGGTCGAAATCTTCAGCCGAGCTTGATGTGAGGAACAGACTATATTAACCCCCTGTAATGATGACTGTAGCACTACTTCCGAGCTGAACATTAGCGATGATTACTACCGAGAAGCTAGAAGTCAACTCTACTAACACTACAGTTGAATCAGGTACCTTACCGCGTCGCGTCCGCGATGGATCCGTAGGCTAATTAATGTAATTTCATATGTTCATAATTCAGTTTGTATTGCCATGAAACTAAATGTTTATGTTAATGTATTCATTACTGCATCATTATGAGTTATGTGACTTACGTGAAGTAAGGCATAATGTTACGATGTAATATTCTGAAAGTTAGGCTCCCAAGTGTGTATTAACTGTTGTGTTCACTGTGAGGCCTAGTGTTAGGCTAACAATGTGTAGCTCCCCAAGTGTGTTGTTAACTTTAGTGTGATAATTGATATGGCCATTTGTGTGATTACTGCGTGCTGGCTAGTGTTAGCCTTATATGTTGATGTTGTTTAAAGTACGACCTCAGTGGGTCAAAGGTTAGGCTTGTTTACATTTTCTGTCATGTGTCATGAAGGCTAGGTGTGAGCAGACACAAAGCAGGGGTGTACCGAATCTGGGTTTACTTTACATGGTGTGTAATGTAGAAAGTATTCTTTAAGTCTTTTTATTTCCTTTTATTCCTTTTTTAGTAATTGGGTTTTAATAAACTGGGAGGTTCAAATCATAGACAGTCGTGTCATATTGTGTTTTGATGTCTCTAGTGTTGGTTGCAGCAGAAACTAGGAATAGAGAATTGCTATAATTCTGCGGAGACAAACCGTCACTTGTAAATAGTCTGAGATAGTTCTGTGTGTCAGTCTCATACGAGAAAGGTGTAATTACCGACACAGTATCTATGCGCCTGTATTTGTCTTTATGTTTGTTTGCCGAGGATATAGATAAGGGAAGTAGGACAACCGTGCCGAGACTTAAATGTCGTCCCTTAGGTTCTATGATGAGAGGCAATTGTTGTGTTTAATTATAGGCACTCAGCTATGTCACAAGTAGGAGTTGGCTTGTGTCCCCTCTGTCCGTCGAATGTAGTAATGTTACACTCAGTAGCTGAATAAATTGTACCTTGCCTCACAACTACTGGCCTGATACCCAGTAGGCTTGGCCAACGACCCCCAATATTTAACATCAGTAAGGACGCCCCCAAGTTTAGCCATCGGTACTTAAAGGTCTCATAGACCCCCCCAGGGTGCGTACCCTTACATTTGGTAGTACGAGTGGGGTAGGCATCGAGCAGTGAGGCAAGAGTGGGGTAGGCAACTAGGCATCAAGCAGTGAAGCAAGCTTGAGATAGGATTCAAGGATGAGGCAATCCCAATGTTTTGGTAGATACTCTGTGAAGTACTGCAGAAGGTTTCTCAATGTTATCAGTTTATTATGTATTCAAATGTTTTATCTCTTCATGGGGAAAGATGTTTTTCATATGGTTTATGTACTGCTTTCATTTTCATATTCATTATTATGAGATCGTGGGCTAAGACATGGAGTGCCATGTATGTGTAAAGTCTGCAAGTGCTATTTTGTCAGGTGGACATACTGTTGTATATACTGAGTAAATTCAGGATGTTATAGTAGGCCTGATCACCCTGCTATTGTTTTCGTTAATTACGGCTCCTGAATCACTACTGGGCAGTAGGATACAAAGTTTAGCAAAGGACAGATTTACTTTCGTCACGACATGATTTTGGATATTGATTATGTACTGCTATTCATTATACTGTATTGAAGTAAACCGTTTAATTGTGTACTGTGCTTATGCAATTTCACCTATTCAGATGTTAGGGTGTACTGATGTTAGCTTTTACTGTCGTATCGTAATGTACACATGGTGTGTATTCTTACTCATTTTTTGGCTAGCTTATTATTTATTGTCAGTCCTAGTGTCGAGGACGACACTAATTTAAGCAGGGGTGAATGTAGGGATACCAGTTTTGCGAAACTGAGAGTATGCTGCCCTCATTTTAAAAGTTTAAGAAAGTTCCTTTGTTCTTTGGAAGTTAAGCCAAGAAACCCAACACCGGAAGAGTCCTCTGTTGGAGATGCGGAAACCCCTCTGAGTCACTCGCATTAGTCTTGGAGGAGCACTTGGCCTGTGCAGACGTCGCCTCCTTGACTCCGGCGTTTTGTTGCTAATTCGTCGTCATCCCATATTCTAATTGCTCCGGGAACTGTCATCCGAAGTCCTGTAACTGTTCCGATACTGTCAGAACCAATATTACAACTGCCAGACCACCTGTGAGATTCCAGAACGTTTCTTACTGTACATCGTAACCAATGTGTACAGGTGACTGTGTATTGCGTGTGGCCGCCATCTTGCAGGTCGAAATCTTCAGCCGAGCTTGATGTGAGGAACAGACTATATTAACCCCCTGTAATGATGACTGTAGCACTACTTCCGAGCTGAACATTAGCGATGATTACTACCGAGAAGCTAGAAGTCAACTCTACTAACACTACAGTTGAATCAGGTACCTTACCGCGTCGCGTCCGCGATGGATCCGTAGGCTAATTAATGTAATTTCATATGTTCATAATTCAGTTTGTATTGCCATGAAACTAAATGTTTATGTTAATGTATTCATTACTGCATCATTATGAGTTATGTGACTTACGTGAAGTAAGGCATAATGTTACGATGTAATATTCTGAAAGTTAGGCTCCCAAGTGTGTATTAACTGTTGTGTTCACTGTGAGGCCTAGTGTTAGGCTAACAATGTGTAGCTCCCCAAGTGTGTTGTTAACTTTAGTGTGATAATTGATATGGCCATTTGTGTGATTACTGCGTGCTGGCTAGTGTTAGCCTTATATGTTGATGTTGTTTAAAGTACGACCTCAGTGGGTCAAAGGTTAGGCTTGTTTACATTTTCTGTCATGTGTCATGAAGGCTAGGTGTGAGCAGACACAAAGCAGGGGTGTACCGAATCTGGGTTTACTTTACATGGTGTGTAATGTAGAAAGTATTCTTTAAGTCTTTTTATTTCCTTTTATTCCTTTTTTAGTAATTGGGTTTTAATAAACTGGGAGGTTCAAATCATAGACAGTCGTGTCATATTGTGTTTTGATGTCTCTAGTGTTGGTTGCAGCAGAAACTAGGAATAGAGAATTGCTATAATTCTGCGGAGACAAACCGTCACTTGTAAATAGTCTGAGATAGTTCTGTGTGTCAGTCTCATACGAGAAAGGTGTAATTACCGACACAGTATCTATGCGCCTGTATTTGTCTTTATGTTTGTTTGCCGAGGATATAGATAAGGGAAGTAGGACAACCGTGCCGAGACTTAAATGTCGTCCCTTAGGTTCTATGATGAGAGGCAATTGTTGTGTTTAATTATAGGCACTCAGCTATGTCACAAGTAGGAGTTGGCTTGTGTCCCCTCTGTCCGTCGAATGTAGTAATGTTACACTCAGTAGCTGAATAAATTGTACCTTGCCTCACAACTACTGGCCTGATACCCAGTAGGCTTGGCCAACGACCCCCAATATTTAACATCAGTAAGGACGCCCCCAAGTTTAGCCATCGGTACTTAAAGGTCTCATAGACCCCCCCAGGGTGCGTACCCTTACACTTACAAAATAAATATTACAAAGAAAACAAATAATTGGTTGTAAACATTTTGAAACAAGCTTAGTTAATAAAAATTTATTCCATTCTGATAGAAAGAAATGCTAAAAAGACATTATTCGAAGAAACAGCAATCGTTTTGATAGTCAAAATGATCACAAAATAGGCTCCACCCATTTATGTAAAGTAAGCTTTACTTCACTTCAAAAAGCGGTATATTTACAGACTCTTCACAGTTGTGAAACGTTTCTGTTTGTTCCGATCAAGTGTATAAGGGGCTGTGGGGATGAGTTGACATAAGTATCAATTATCATTGCTCTGAAATTAGAGACTTATAACTTCCTTTTACTATCCGAATGTGTGACAAACATCAGATATGTGATATATATGTCTAAGAAAATATGTTTTCATAATAAATGGAAGTCAAAATAATTTTTACACATGGACATGCAAAAAGCATTGTTGAAACTGATACTTGGCAGATGCGTTTTAAAGACTGAAATTTTTCTGGTATAATTTCTTGTTTGTTTGTTTGTGTTTGTTTCTTTTTAGTTCAAAGACAAAACGAATGTTTGTTAAATGACAGTATATGGGAATTCAGAAAGTACAAAAGATTGTCAAAATGTCTGTAAATTTTCATACTTTTTTCTACATAGCAGTAAAAGTTGTTTGAAAAAAAGCAGACAAAACTTTTTTTTCAAATAAACAGAAACTACATATTAAACAACGTTTCCTTATTGTGGCAATACAAATTGTCAATACCGATGCAGAAAATTTCTGTTGAAATAAAATACTGAAATTTTAAGTAAAAAATTCTGTTGATTTAACAGTGCACATACACACCAAAAGTCCTGGTCACCCCTGCAGGGATTTTCTTTGGCGTAAGAAGATGACCACTTTCTGTTTCAAATAAGGATTTCAAACTTTTTTCTGAGGTATTGGAAAAGAGACTTAAAGGACATTTCAATAAAAGATCATTTTAATTACTTACTTTTTGTTGTGAGGACAAAAGGGTGAGTACCGAAAAGCCACCTTGAATATACTCATAGACCAGCAGTATACTTGTTACATGTTAATGAGCAGCAAAATAGAGGAGGGGGGGGGGGGGTGTCACGCCAGGGTCACAACCCGTGGATCCGGGCCTGCGTTTGAGAAGAATCATAATAAATAATGATGCGAACTCTTTCATGACCTGCAATGTCCACATTGTTATTTTCTACATTTCCGTCATTTGTCCACCAGCCTTTCTTGTATGGATCCCCCAAGTAAAACGCCAACATTCCCGAAAACGACAAACTCAACTTTGACTGGCTAAAAATCACAAAAATAATTCAAACTGGTGACTTTTGGGCTATAAAACGCCTTACTGGCAGCCCTTATCATACTGAATCAGTGCTTCCACTCTTCACTGTGAGCCGAGACTGAGTGATGGACGGCTGGAACTGGGGAGAAATTTTAGCGTATTCAGTAAGCATGCGTCCCATACTGTGAGCACACATTTAGCCCCCAACCAATTTTATCATGAGGGTCTGAGTCTCCAAGTCCGTCCCCTACCCCTACCGGTTTCCCCTCCCCTGGGAGATATTTTCCAGTCAGACTTATACTTCAGTCACAAAGGAGGATAGATACTTGTGAAATACATCATACATAACTTTTAGCACGTTTTGTCTCCAACTGGGGTAGAAGCATATCTATTGGAGAGAATTGTGGTAAAAACTGATCTGCCAAGGAGAAATTCTGTTAGAATAAGAATAATTCATAGAGAATAAACCGTTAGTTTTTGAATGTTTCTTATGTTGACGCCCACATTCATGAATATGTCTTATATGCCTCTCCCTGTAGCTTTGCTGCAGGAATGTTTTTGGTTGAAGGTCACCAATGTATACCTGCAGAGTCCAAGTAAGCATTGATAACTTTCGACCAAACAACGTTTTATATTTCACAAGTACCTATGTTCCTTTAAGTCCCGATGGGGTTACAATTAGTTCTCGACGTATTTTTAGGTTTTATCGGCCGGGCGGATATCAGGCCATTTTCGGGCATCGGACGGACGCCTGGTTCATTTTAATTCGGAATTAAAATCAGTCCCGAAGTTGGACGTCGGCGATTAGCCGACTAAGTGGAGAAAGGAAGTAAATCATATCGTAATCAGCTGGTACAAAGCCCATGACTGGCCGGCCACGGGTGACACGTCACACTTTGGTGGTCAGATACAACTGATTCACATAAAACATTGCCTTGCGATTCTCAACACTAACGCTAAAGCTGCATGTACTACGTTGTGAAGGGGAAGAAGGGGGGCGGGTGGTGGAAAAGAGAAGTGTACAAAACGTAACAAATATAATGAAAAAACGTCAAGTTGAATAAGGAAATCAAAAACACGTTCTGTCCATGTTTAGTTTCATTTCTGTTAAAGTACAGGTTTCAATTGCTCTCTTTATATAATCTTTTTGTCCACATATCATTTCTAAATGAACACCTTAAATATACTTCAAAAGATAAAAAACACTGTCGCTGGTAACGCCTTTTATTTCCTCCAAAAGCAGTCATTTATAACTTATTTTGGACATTAGAACTGGAATCTTCATTTTTCATGGGAAGACCGTATTTTGTTTACTTTTTTAAAAGAAACATCCCATAAGCATCTGATACATGAAATAGATTGGTGTAACGTATTCTCACCTTCAAATATACCTAACATTGTCATTGCCAGCAACTTTCCTTTCATCTTAAAATATTACATTTGGTATGTGAAACATATACAATACAATGATAGTCGCGGTTCCCATGATTGAGCACTGTCATCACCACTGTTGAACTTGTTTGAAGTATATACGAAATATCTTTGCTTTATAGTGTTGTGTGGTCCCCAACCGTTGTCAAGAGTCGCCCCATCAGCCAGGTATGTACCCGCTACTTTTTTTCTGGGTTTAGGTCTTCCTTTGCGCTTGCCTCAGTCTTCTGCTGTCACCAAGGCAGTAACGATAATTGTTAGGAAGAGCTCAATGCGAGCAAGAGCAAAATAGTTCTCAGCGCAATTCTCAGGTCTTTTGGAGGAATGGGCGCCATTTACATCTCGCTTTTCCTCATAGATTTTTTTGAAGCGAATGGATTTGCACAGAGTGGTTCCTACACTTGTATCTATCCCACATGCAAAAACTGACCCATGCCCACCGGTAGTTGTTCGCCGGGTAATCGTCAGGCGCTTTACCGATACCAGTCCGGGTATCCGTAGCCGGTCGCCCACCGGCCACTACCCGGGCCCCATGGGGCCCACTTCAGTGTGACCGTGTGAGCGTTATCGCCGATTTTTCTCCGATATGTAAACGCCTGCGGATATATAGAAAACGGAAAAATCAGCCGGGCACCGGTTTAAATGTGACCTTGGCATTTTAGTACCCTGTAGATAAATTGGGTGGAGCGCCACCATCCATTGCCGCGTAGTGTACAGGAAATTTTGATAAAAATACTGCTTAGAACTCCGAAATCACACTTCCCGTGCATTGATGTTTTATTGCGAAGATCCTAATTTTGAGATATTTCGTGTTAAAATTCACACTTTCCGTAGTATGATGTTTTTTTTTCCATTAGGTTACCCTTTTTGTCAAACAGATCTTCTCCTCGGCTAATCTCTTAAGTAGATACACTGGACGCATGCGTATAGTAATGGTTAGTTATAGTTGCCCCACTCATATCACACGGGTTGGCTTCCTTTCGTTGTGAAGATAAATCTAAGTATTCTTCCTCCACCAGTGCTGCGTTTTTTATTTATTTATTTATTTATTTATTCATTTATTTATTTACTTATTTATTTATTTAGTCTTTTTTATGGGTGTGTGTGGTATATATAAGCATTGTTTTATAACGCCGTGAAAAAACAACTCAAATCGCCTTACGAAATATTACCATATTGTTATTTTTCTTTTTAATGCCGGGGGGGGGGGGGTGGATTGAAGTATAGACGAAGTATTGCAATGATAAAACAACTCATATAGCTTCACGAATTGAGTCAATGGTAACCCCCATGGTAACAGCGTGTACCACACCAAAGTGCACGGGCTTGTTACCATCAATTACGGTATATACTGCCAATCAGGCTCAAGTATGCATACCACACATGCAACCGGTTCACACTTGAATAGGGAAGAGAATTGAAGCAACAAAACTAATAAAAAGAACCGAGATAGGAGATAACTTGGCAGTCAAAATAATGTAACTGAACATGACTATTTTAATGCTCGGCAATCACCTCATAAAAAATGTTATCCATTCCCATTGGTCCGTTTGATTTTAGGTAACGGTGATTGACTGCTATGCTTTCTTGTAAACTCTGAATTTTGTATGGACGACAAAAATGTCGCGAGAACTTTCACATTCAAATATCTGCAAGATGAGTGAATAGTTCTTAGTCAGATTTGGTGAGAGACGATCAGGCGATTGCCTATACAACTCATATTCCAGCTTTAATTAAACGCAACGGATTGATGTAGGTTTGACCAGTGCCAATAGTGTGATGAAATACTGAGGGTTAGATTTTAGCTCTGGATTGGAGGTCGAATACATCATTCGAATAACACATGAGCCACATTACCCCTCCCCCTCTCTACTGGCTCGGACACCTGTACTGGCCCGAACACCTCTCCTGGTCAGGACACCTCTACTGGCCCGGACACCTCTATTGCCCCTGACATCTCTACTGGGCAAGACACCTCTACTGGCTCTGACACCTCTACTGACCTGGACACCTCTACTGGCCTGGGCACCTCTACTGGTCCGGACAGCTCTACTGGACTGGACTCCCTCTAATATATACTGGCCTGCTAAAATTACTTTGGTTAAAGCCTTTGGTGTTTCACAGTTCACCTCTTTCCAGTACCTATTTTCGTGTAACCCAATTCACCATTCTCTTTCATCAAATGAAGCATCTAATTTAGCTTTATTTCAGTTTAAGAGAAACATACAAAATGAAGCTAAAAGCACTGTATAAGTCCAATTTTAGAAGGGAGCCTTTGTCTAAATGCAACTCAAATCAAAAGTTTGATAAACGGATTGCAGTGTACAAAGTGGTTAAATCAATTCGAGTAGTGCTGTTTGAAAGATTTATTGCACTCATTTCTTTTTGCAATTAACACTCCAAACGTATATCCCAAAAGACGTTCTTCGTGCTTGGTCAAGCAATTTAAAAAAAAAACATCAAAATTAGTGAATGGACAGTGAAAAAGACCGCAAAATGAAAGCGAAAATGAAAGTTATCACACTGCACACTTTTAAGATACATATTTGTAAGAAATAGTTTCAGAAGTGATTGTTTAGCCTATGTCGATTGCTAAATGGAACATTCACATTATTGTAAAGTGATGATGAATGGCAAATTATTTTTCAAACCCCCTGCAAGTTTTCAACTCAGTCGGTTTTAACTCAAGTCAGCTCTTATGAAGAAAATCAGCAACTCACCCATAAACTCGTGCCAAGTTAAAATGAAACGAAGAAGTATCTCCTTATAGGAAGAAGTATCTCCTTATAGAGGTGTAAAATAAATTCCAAGTTTCTTTTAAGAAACCAACAAAATATTTCCAACAGACAGTTTCTCTTTTCGAAAATAGATCATAACTTTGGATCCGAAGGTATAGTAAAGCACCAATTTAATTCTATTAATTTTCACACCCTTTCTTACTTTTATAATACATAAAATGCAAAATGTTTGAGTAAATGTTATCTCACTGAATTATTATTATTTTTGTTCTTTCTCAACTTCTATGTTGGTATGTGTTTGACTTTGATCTCGAAAGAAGTCCTACCCGGACTTAGGGAGATCGAGTATCTTTGAGAGTGTGGGCAGTGCCTAGAAGTGCTGTCTTTGTGAGTTGTTGCACTTTGTCTTTACCAGGGATGTGTTGTAGGTGACTCTCTAGGTTGTTAGTGTTCGCTCCGAGTGCACCGATTACTACGGTGATTACCCTTGCTTTGATGTTCCACAATCTCTGTATTTCTAGTTTCATGTCTTTGTACTTGTCTACCTTTTCATTTTCCTTCTTGACTATGTTTGAGTTGTTGGGTATTGCCACATCAATTATCAATCCTTCCTGTGTTCTCTTCCAGTCAATTGTATGTGTTTTCAGCGGATGCCACATTCGGTACTTGTCGTTTACATTGTCCTTGTAGCTGTTTGTTGGACCGTTTCCTGGTGTACTCTGTCCTCCATTCCGCCATTTTATCTTTCCCTGTTATTATTGCTTTTTGTTTCCAGACTACCTCTATTAGTGGGTCTGTGTCTTTGCTGATGTGATATACTCTTGATGCCCAGCACATTGGAATCTAACTGTGGTCGAAATTTCCTTCAAACCTCTTCCGCTATACTTTCGTGGCAGGTATTGTCGATACATGTCAGTGCTAGGGATTATTATTGTTGTTATTGTTATTATTATTTAACTTATCGATTTCTTTTTCAATGTAGTACTTGTTGTACTCTTGTCTGTTTGAGAAAAAGTCAATGTTTGTAATATTATTGTAAGTTTACACAGCTTACTATAAATACATGAAATGAACAGAAAAAATGAAGACATCGATATCGTTGACGGTCTGCATTCTATCCATTTATTTCAAATTCGTATAACAAATGCACTTTACAATGTGTCGCACATCGATAATATAACGTAACATTTCTATTAACAACACCGATGTAAATATAACCAGTGACTCTCCATGAATAGCATGATCAATACAACAGTATCAGTGTAAACAATATAGTATTCCCCTCAGTGTAGGAAGAACTGAATTATATTTAAGACTGCTTTTGATTATATATAAAGTTACATAGAAAATGTTTGGATTACCATTACGTCACACACAACTTTCGGGTTCGAAAGCTTACATACGTGAGGTATTGCTCTATTACCTTCTTAAATTCTCTCTAAAAAATTGCATTATTTTTATTTCCAACATTTGCAGTCATATAATTCTTAAATGACAAGTAGTAGGTTAGCTTTTCTCCTCTTCTCTTATTTCACATCTGCTCGAAAAAAAAAAAACATTTACAAAACCCCTTCATGTCACGTTAATCAAATAATTAACTTCCCAAAGAATATTTACAAAAAAAAAAAACTGTTTTTGACATTAAGGAGAATACATTCGTTAAGTATCGACAATCACAATGTGTAACGAAGTATGTAAAATAAACAAAACAATGAATAAAGAAAGACAACATACACGTATAAAGTTGTTTCTTGTCATAATCATGACGAACATTATTGGAGTCAATGCTTGTTTTTTCTGTTTTATTTCTAACGGTGCCCATTGCATGGTTCATACATGTTTATATTGAAATACTATTTTCTTCTTTGGTACTGATATATACATATATAGATAAAAATGCAAACCGTTGCGGACAACAGGTTTCACATAGTTTCACAAGTTTAAAATAGTTTCCGTGGCAAGTCATTTTGCAAAGAAAAGAAGACTAAAAAATCAAAGGTTATGATAGACAGTTGTTTCAAAACAAATAAAGAAAAAATAGTCCAGGCTGTACATTTTTGTAGATTGTCTATCATAGTTACCGAGATAATAACTTTAAAGCAACGTTCTAGGAACGATTTAAGGGATGTTGTAAAGAATATTTTGTGCATTGCTGGTATTTCAGACCCCGGAATATGTTTTGCTCATAATTCAAGATATTGCTAGTACAGAAGGAGTACTCTGGGCAAGAAATATATCAAGTGTGTCAAACGAAAACAACTGCAAAACGTCTTTGTTGTTTCTTAAAACCGAAGTGTGTAGTTTATATTGCAATTTGTGTCCAGTGAAAACTTAGGTTAGATCTATTACAGAATTAACCAAAAAATGTATTGAATAAACCTCACAGCATGTTAGTGTCTCCTTTAAGGCATTCAAGATATAAAGAACTACAAGGATATTCATTGATCTTGTTTGTGTGACATCACAGATTACCCATAATGCAGTATACTGTTTAACAGAACTTTATTCTTCTGTTACTTTCAAGTAGAACCTGCGATTGAGTAGTAAAAGTTCCCTGATTTATGAAATGTCAATCTTCCTCACTGTTAAATCTTATTACTTACCTGTTCCTTTCTGTTATCCTTATGATGTGGTCAATTTCTTGACTGCAGACTGAGCAAGAATTTTGAAATAATGGAAACGGCTAAAACAGAAATCTAGGATTTAATGAGTAACCAGAAAAAAATAGTAAATTCGCTTCCTTTCAATGGCGACGAAAAGTTATACAAGTTTAATACTGTCTCAAGTTGCACTCTACTTCGACTTTGAATTTAGAATGCGTGTAACATTCTTCTACCATCACTTCTTCAGAATTACATTTGAAAATGTCGTCCAAGTAATCTGATAATTGAGCTATACGTGTTAGTCATACATTCCATGCAATCACTTTTCAAAATGATGAATCCATGTATAAAATAATGCCTCTAATATTGTTCTGTTACTTTTGTTTCTATTAGGAGTTGCATTTCTGCTCCGAATAAGCATTTCACATTATTTCCGTGTTTATCTCTCTATATATACCTTTCCTCTCAGTTCATCTACAACATGGTATAGCTACTTATTCTAGTTTTTTTTTTTCAGACCACCTAGTAAAGTAAAATACAAGTGATAATGGCATATCCTCCTACAGAACGTTCAGATTAATATCTGACTGCCCATCTTTCTTTTGTTCCTTTTTGCCGTGCTTCTCATCTTCATCCGTCTTAACGTACGGATTGTCTTTTCCCTCTGTGACGTAAGCGGATTTATCTGACGACTAACGATTAGAAAAGGTAAAAGGAAACATTTGGGTAATCAAATTATAGTTATAGATGTTGCCCTTTCCGTAAGGTAAACAGGAATAAACAGGAGGGCCAAAAATAAAATAAAGTATAATAAGTTGTATACAATAAGTTATATTAATTTAGTAAAATGTAAATTAAAAAAATAATAAAGTATAATAAGTTGTGTACAATAAGTTATATTAATTTAATAAAATGTAAATTAAATTGATATTAGCTAAAGACAACCACAACAAAGACAACAACAACGACTATAGAAATTCTCTCTTTCGTATGATATTAACAATTTTGAGAGATGGGTGAGCGATATTCGTATTGCCTATAAAACATATCCTCAGCAGTACTTGATATATTATTTAATATCTGTTACCTCTGGTTCTTCCTTATTCTTGCCGTACAACAGGAATCCCAGCCATACCAGCAAGCATATTCCTCCCAGCAAGAGTAGTGACGTAATTACAACTATCAATATCAGAGGAAGGCGGGTCTTCAAGAAGTATTCCTTGGCCGCATGTTCTGGTACGGCTGCACTCTAAAAGAACATAAACGCTGTACATGACGGGTTCCAAAGAAAGGGGAAGAGGCGGGGTTTTTATGTTTTGCCGCGGTGGTAGGATAAATAGACTTATTCGAAGCGTAAATGATGAACAATGATAGTAAATTAAATAAGGGATATTGTCTATACATATAGGTGTATATGTATGTGTAAATGTGCTTAAAAAATACCTATGTAAAAAATCGGACGATAAATAGACCGAACCCTTCTTGGAATTTCTCTTCCCAGGGACCTTATTCTGGGATATGAAACGATAGAAGTGTCAATTCACTCGAACAAATTTGTGCAAATAAAACGTTTTACTGGTACTTTCAAGATTTTAGCCAATCATTGATCATGATTGGAGTTACATTTAGGATTAGGGGTCAGGTTCTTGTGTATAAAAGAAGTTATTGGCCGGGTTTTTTTTTTTTTTGCTTTTATGTAAATAGCTTCGACCAAATATACTCTATTATAAACAGAAAGTTCCCGAAAAAAAAATAATCCAGAATGGTAACTTTGAGCTTTAAGTAGACAAAGCTGTTATTGTTGCTAATAAGCCGTTTATTAGAGAGATCGAGAGCTTGAGTGCTGTTTGTGATTGAAAGTAAATAATGTGATTTTAATTTAGTATGGTACGAGATATCACTCCCTTTGCAATATAAGCATGCACTGGTGATAAATACATGATGATATTAAGAAGAATATATCTCATGAAAGTGCGTATGACCGTTGATTGTGTATGAATATTTTTGGTATTTTGGAGTACCTCATTCTGCCAAAGAATTGGGATATAAGCCATCGGGATATTCTCCAAGCCACTGAAAAGACAAATGAACATTTGAAATTTTAAATTCCTTATGTTCACAAAAAAAGTGAAACAACTATTACTACATGGTCACTCTTTCTCTGGAAAATTAGAAACATGAAAAAGTTACGTAGAATATGGTACGTAGAAAGACGATGTATAATGCTTATTGTAACGTGGGGCTTAAGGTCACACACATAAAAGGTTTGATTGCCTCACTCAAAATTTCGTGGGTCAAGAGATATTTAAATAATCGTGTTTCTTTTTGGAAATTATATTTTCACTGTCGTTTACCTGCCTTGTTATTGCTTGTTATTTAAAAGAGAGAATGTTTAATAAAAGATTAAAGAAGAAAGGTCACCACCGTACTCGGCTGGGCAAAAAAAAAAAAAACTTGAAAAAATACTTGAAAAAGGGGGAAAATGTCGTAAACCTGTGAGAGTGTAAATTTCCAAACCTATATCCTAAAATATAGAGAATACCTAAATGAAATTCACAAGGTTAGATAAATTAGGAAGTGTCAGTTTCCAATCTGAGAGGCATTTTTATCTAAACATTTCATTGTACACTACAAGAGATCGATGATGGCCCTCTGCTTAGATAGCATCTTAACTATTTTCCCATTCCTTGAACAATTCATTATTTTAATTCCCCTGTCAGGAACAAAAAGTAAATAATAATTTGCTGAAGTTCACTAGGCCAGAGAGACTGTGCCAACATGCAATTTGCGCAGCATTATTTTCCAAGATTTTTCCCCAGTATGTTACGTGCGGACTGATGGTGGCCCTCCGCTTGAATTATGTCTGACTGCAGTCTTCCATTTTTTCAGCCCTTACCCTTGCACTCCCCCCCCCCCCCCCCCGTCCATGACTAAAATACAAGGAATACTTAGCTGAAATTCACAAAGCCAGAGTCCGGCTGATGAGTGCCATTTCCTATAATGCTTTTCAATACCCTAGGGTACCCGTTACCCGGTACCCGATACCTGCTCGAATAGGATCGTTACTGCTTAGGCTCCACTTTAGCTCTTATTCCCATTTACATCCCCCTCCCTCAACCACTTGATAAATACGGCTGGTTACGCCGCTACCTCAAAGCTCTTTTCGGGAAGGAACGAAGTTTTGATCAGATCAGTTGAAATGTTTGTTCCCCTCTCCCCCTTGGATTTTTTTCATGAAGTCACCCATGCATTTTTATTGTCAGTTTGTAACCCCGAAGACAAAGTTAGAGATTTGTATCCATGCATAAGATCAATACTTTTTTAAAGATATCATGCCAGCACTCTCCCACGTTGTACGCATTTAAGTTTACACTCAGGTTTTAACACTCCCGTCTCAGTACTGCACCTATCACTAGTTTCTTCATAGCTTGAACGTTGTGGAAAAATGCGAATATAAGTTAAAAGAGAACTATGTGATAATACTATTTGAGTGATATTATCTATATTAAGAGGCATGTACATCACGGCGCACAGATAGCTACTATCAGTGTACTGTACTGAGTGCGCACTTTATTTAAACAGAGAGAGAAACAACATTTATAGAAGAGGTGATACCGTCTATCATTTAGAACATTAGAAAGACTTATATTTAAGCATTCATTGAAACGTTCTATTTGCTGATAGTAATTGTGGTCATTTGCTTTTAGTTTTGTAAATAATCATTTTCTTACCTGACGTAGTCATAATCTCTGATATATAGATTAACTTGAGCTCTAATGTCTCCTTTCATTGTGGCACCTGAGATCTGTGGCGCAAAAGTATTTCAGAAAAGCCTGTATGTTATTGCTAGTAGTAAAGTCATGATACCCGTAGGCATAATGATAAACTTCTTTACAAGAAATTGAGTTTTATTTTTCTAAGTGTTCAATTCCTTTCTCAAATTGCTGTTATACGAGGCTCTTCAGAGACAGATTGCAGTGCTGGTTGGCTGACTGACACTTACTATAGCATTTTCTTGATCTTCCTGTTTTGGTTTTGAGATATTTTATTTGAGAACGAATTTTAAACTTCATTTGGCATCAATCAGGGGTAAGAATTTGTAGAATATTGGTATCATTGAATTTTCATAAATATAGTACTCAATATGACAGTGTTCACTTCTGCACTACAGTATTACTACAAAGGGCGGATTTTACAGGGAAAATGTTTGTTTTACAAAATTAACCATATTTTTAAAACCGATATTCATAGACATAGAGAAATAAATTACCTAAAGTGAGACAGGAAAGTAACCTTCTTTTCAAGAAATAAGTTTCTCATAGATAGACACTTAGTTATTTGTTGCTCAAGAATAACCTGTTCACCCAAACTCTAAAAAAATTCAGAAGATACAACTCATCTCATGCACAATGTTTTAAAGCAATGTGGTTTTATGGTAGGACTTAATAGTTTAGCTGAAGTTTTTTATTTGTATCCTACAATACTTCCCTTTAAAACTAAAACTATTGGCAGCTATGACACAGTTTTCGTTCGTACTTATTTTCAGAAAGTAACAACGATCAGCTCACAGTAAAACAAGGTGCAACTATGGAGCGTAGAAGTCTGAAGCATGGAATGTAGATAATAGAAATCTGAAGTATGGTTATACATTGGAGAACAGCAGTCTGTAGTATGGAATATTGTTTTCCATTCAGCATATAGGAATTTCGATTTATTTCACCCTCCACTTATTTCATTCATGCGTTTTGAACTTATTATATCATTACTGGAATTAATTCAGTTGTTCAAAATGATGACATCGAAAACCGTCAGTGATGTTTCTATCAATGATTTCCCTGTTTCTTCTATAAATATATATTTGTCTCACTGGTTCCACATCTACAGCGATTTGGTGTTCTTCTTTATTTGGTTTCATGCCATCAACCATATCTAATACTCTCTGCTCTGTGTAAAGAAAATGAGGAGTGGAGAGGAATACAGGGGCATCTGCAAAATGAAAAGACAAAACAAAATGTATCACAGTCCCTTCGTTATTTAGTTTTTTCGTTTTTTCCCCTTTATTATCCCATTATATCACGGATGTGTGACCTAGTGCATGACTTCATAGGTGTGTGAGTGAGTGGACCGGTAGCCATTGGTTATTGAGTGATATCTGAATCATTCCATGGTTAGGGGGTTTGGGTGAATATATGGATGAAGGGGTACCTTATTTGACATTGATACTGCTTTCTCTGTTGGAAGCACCATCAGAACTTTTAAGGAGCTTTCTTTCACAATTTTCTTGTTTTCTATTTACTTATGGTATTGTAATTTATTTTCTATTTATAATTTCTGATAAGAAACGTTAATTTCATTTCATTGTTTTATTTCGCAGCATGCCTGCTTTTTTTTCTACTGACAATAATGGGACTGCCTATGGAGAGTACCGGCGTTATAATGCGGAGTGTCATATGGGGAGTTATTTGGAAGGTAAACATTTCGTCATTTGTAAAGTGACTCGGTTTCAAATTGATCTGGTGAAAATCTGGTGATGACTCCCGTTAGGTCATCTCTATGGCTCGTCGCTTGTGTCAAGTAATTAAGTCTTTCACAACTAATTAAGCTTTCAAATAAAATTTAGTTGATAAAATGTATTTCAGCGTCAAACTTCCAAATTTTTCCTTTGTCAAAATTACTTTTGCCGTCAAAAGTCGTTAACACTTCAAACCGCATTTCACCTTCAAAATTATTTCCTTTGCCAAAACTCATGTCTTCGAAAACGTTAACAAAATATACGTTTAGAAAGATATATGAATATTTTAATCGGAGTTTAAAAGATTCAAGTCAGAGTTCTTTGTTGTTTTTAATTTAAAGCTGTGATTGTGAAAAAAAACAGCTGTCATGTCTTTGAATTCAAAATGGAATATTTTTATCTTGCCGGCTGTATTTTGTTCTGGTAAGGAAGAGTGCGTTTGGGTAAACTAGACAACTAAGAAACGGGTTTGCAGATACAACTTACGAAAGAAGCATTCTGAAGCATTAACCAGTCCCGACGGAGGACAAGTGAGTTCATCAGGGATACAAAATCCGATATTAGGAGGATAAATATCAGGACTAGCAAACAACCAATCAGGTTGCACGTAATGTAGCACTGGTAAACGTTCATACTTCCTATCCTCTTCGTATACAGCCGCCCCTGATCTATTAAACAAGGGGAGAGAAAGTAAACAACCTAAATTGTAACTTAATGACGGATGGAGTTTAACACAGATTAAATCATAATTGAAAACTTTTAATTGAACATTAAATGTTAATACCTATAGCCTGCCCTTTATTGTATAGGTTACCATATTTATGTTAATTACCAAACACGAATCACTCAAATTATGATTAACGTATTCTAACGCATCATACTCATGTCTCAAAAGATAATTTTATTTTTCATGATTTCTTAGAAGTTACTCCTTTCAATTGAAATTCTCAAATCATTGTCATCGGGAAGTTTAAGACAAATCGCATTCCCACAGATTCCTGTTTGTTGGGCAATGCAAACGTTAATGTGAAGTACTTTTCATTTATTGCATGTCTAGTATGGAATTCTGTGACATTTGTTTTAGTAACAGTGAATCTCTTCAAAGCCAACCCAAGCAGATTAATGGATTTGCCCTACCTTGACTGCAACGTGCTTGAACTCTAGTAGCAAATTTAAGGTAAACGGCAATGTACCAGTTCGACAAAACTAATTCTGTAAAACCTTTATATTACATCTGGGTACAGTTTCTACTCCCTCTGATTAAACCAGTGAAATTCCTTTCCCCTCGCACTGACTGACAGAAGCCCTAAAACAGTACTCACCTACAGGCAAGGGGGATGTAGGCGTAAAATGTTTCTTCTTTCTTGACAAATGGATGTTTGAGTGTTCCATCTGCAAAGTGGAAAAGAAAAAAAAACAACTCATTAAAAGCAAGTGTATTAAAATATCCATTCAAAGAGGGGGGGGGGGGGGGAGGTGGTACGTTGAAAGGTAATTAAAAAACTCAAAGAGACAGAGGGGTGGGGTGGATTGGAGGGGTGTGTGGAAGGGGAGGTGTGAGTGTGAGTAGTGTGGTGGAAGGGTCATTACAAACTAATCGCAACGAGACAGATGGTGTGAAAGAGGTTTATTGAGAAAAGGTGAATAAATGCTTTCGAAAAGACGGATGGATGGTTCTACAAGAGACTGGGAATAACTGGTCAAAATAAATGGAGTGCACCGGTGGGTAGAAATCTGTAATGATTGTTTTAATTGGTTGTAATAGTGATAAGGTTGTATCGTCTTGGATATGTACTTATTTATTGTATTTAATTTAGCTTAAAAATCGGTGATGTAATAGGGGCCCTTAATACCTGTGCCATTGATCATTCGAGCTTCTGGTGTAGTCCAATATGGTAGCTCTGTGAGGCCATTCCATTTGTCTATTAGGTTGACCTTCATTATATCAGTTTCACCTGTAAACACATTCCACAAACCATCATCTGAGTTATTTACCTGTGACAGTTAAAATAGAAAAGGAATTGTAAGAAAATAAACAAAATCGACATGTTAAACATAATTTTAATGAAATAAAAATCTATCTTTATCTTTAATTAGAGTATCTTGATGTTTTCTTTATTTGTAATTTATAGTTTGCAGTCTCTCAGAAAAATAGACTTTTAGTCATTATTTATAGAAATTGGGTATTGCATACACAGAACTTCTTTTAAATGAGAGGGGTGAATCTCTTTGGCAACAGGTGTATGTCAGGAAACGAAAAGAACTTAAAAAGAAGAAATAAGCAAGTATAAAAAGAGATAAAACTAGAAATAGTCCCCTATTTTAACATTAATTTATTCAGTCGCAACACTTAGATGGATCGCACGAGATATGACTTACCCCTACAAGTATTCCAAAGTGAGTGGTAGGTATAATGTCTTCTCCTAAGAGGTCCTGAGCTAGTTTTAGATAATCATCTTCATACCCCCATAACATCTCTTCGATGGATGTGGTCACCAGAGGTTGTGCACCGGACTTCTCATGGATGAGATTCCAAAGATATTTACGTCTGTTCGGCTGGTATCTGATTAGATGAGCAACTGACTAAAACATAGGATAGGTGCAGAAAGATTAACACGAGTGAGAGGGACCGGTAGATGAGAAAACAAAATAAAAGAAAGAAAACGATTCAAATATCGAGACAATTATTAAAAGAAGTACATTGTTTAAACTGATATTTTCATCTGTTGTCGAGTCCTGACATTGAGATGATTCATATGAAGCTGTTCTGTGACGTCATGCATATATTATATCGAAATATTTGAAGAGTTGAATTGTTTTTGTAATAAAGTTTAAATTGGTTCTTAGGATGGTAACGTATAGGGTACTCATACCGTAGAGTACTCATAACATAAAACTTCGAGTGATACACTAAAATGAAATTGCAAAAATAATGATCATTTGTTGTGTGGTCCTGCAGTAAGTGCAAATGTTAATAATAACACACAATAACAGACACAGATGCAGTTATTAACACCAGCTTCTTGGTTTGTCCCCATTCGACCTTTATGTTTTTATTAAAAGAAGAATAAGTTTGTTTGTTGTGTGTGCTAATTTAATCATTAAAATTGATCATAAATACGTGCACGATACCGTTAACTTACAAAGACAGCGATGTTTATGGTTGTAAATGTATCAGTTTGGTCGCCTACAGACATCTCTCGATTAAAAACAAAACTTTTCTTGTTTCTAAACGTGACGGTTCCGTTATCATTGTGGACGATGGTTGATTCGTCTTTCGGTCTGTATTCACTGCCAAAAATGTATGTCAAAACAAAAATATTACATTGTCAAGTTTAGACAAAATGTTGAACTTTCTAAACAACGCACACGGCACATAAATATAAGATAACACACAACTAGTAAATTATTCACTATTTAAATCCTTATCACGTGTCGTTACTTGGCTATTCGGTCATGATAACGGTTCTCCATGTGTTTATTGATCTGATTAATAATGAAACACATTACTATTTAGTATACAAGAAGCTACAATTAACATAACTTAGATGGTTATTTCAGTGTGATGGATATATAAACTTACATATATAAACTTCTAAACTTTATTGTGTAGGATAATGGATGGTGGGGTTAAACTGTTCTTTATATTGTATATACGCCTATGTATAAAACCATCCATGGTAAAACGATCCTTTGGGAAGAACGATTGGTACTTACTTAAAAAAGGAACACTTAATTCGGTGTTTGTATTATGAGAGCATCAAATAGTCAGATAAACTGCATACCGGTATGTAACAGTACAAACAAACCTTGCACGGTGTCATTGCCTCTTCCACCCAAGATTCGTTTTCAGAAAGTCATGAAATAGTTACGTAAAAATTAAAAACATGTTCTATAAGTTTATTGTGTAAGTATGACCTTGAAATTCTCGTTCTATAAGTCTCACTTTCTTTTAGAGGAACAACTGTTCTCTAAAGAAGGGGATAACACAATGATAACACAACAATACACAGAATGTTTTACTGTTACTAATATTTTACCCAAGCGGTAATTATTGTTTTGAGATTACAATGTCTTACGTCCATGTGTAAGGGCCCTTCTGTTCTAGACGTGGTTTGGCTCCTTGCAGAAATTCTTCTGGGTTTGTGATATCCCAAACCCAAAATTGGAGATAAAAAGGCACAGGAACATCCACCCATATAGGATAGGCTATACTTCCAGGGGTGAGGACCACAGACTAAATAATAAAAATTTGGAAAAATGTTGAAAAAATAATCAAGACATTCTGAAAATTCATCAGAGGAAAGTATTCTTGGGTCTCCTCTTTACTAAACAATGCATAAACAATGGTACACATGGTGGATTCAAGTCTTACAGTTTTCCTCTAGAAAGTTTCTACGATGTAACATAGACAGAATTGTTTAATTTTCTACGTCTCTACATTCAACTATTCTAAAATATGGACAATAGTGAATGCTGCAAGTGTGTGGGAAATATGGCAAAATAGTGATTTTATAATCATAGCAGTTTCATTACGTAATCATTAAAATTTCCATACACTATAATCTGAGGAGAATCAATATTACGTAGTATGCTGTAATATGAATGAACTCTTTGTAAGTTTGTTAGAATACTGGTGAAATACTGGTGTAGTATGCTATAAAGGGTCAATACTACAATTGGCGTAACTCAACAGGATATACTGAGGGGCAAAGGTATTTTTGCTCTGCGAAATCAGTCAGTAAGAAAAGCAAAACGCTGTTATTGACCACTGTGAATTGCAGGGACGGACCTAGACGTTTTGTTAAAGGGAGGGGGGGGGGGGTCCAACAAGGACATATTTTGGTACTATCAAAGTGGTGGGCCATCATCAGTTGGCGGGGAGCGCAAAAGAAAAAGTTTGGATTTACAACCCCCCAGACGGCCGGAAGCGGCACTCTCTGCGTTTTAAGCTGCATGTAACCGTGAAAAGATATATCATATCTGCACTTCTCAATTAATGAAAAAAAAATCAATCTATGAAAAATAATAATACACATTAGATTGTTTAGGATGATCAGTCCTAGGAAGTTATGCATCCCCTTTGTTTGTTCTTTAGCCCCCACTTTTTAATGGGCCTATCACCAAGAACCATCTCCCATTGTTTTCACCGGTAATTGCTTAAAGGAGTGGAGTATGGGGGCGAGTATCAAGTTGCGTCATCACTTAGGCACAAGCTAGAATTGTATGATTGATATCTTAGCTGAGCGCCACCGTCGCCGATTGTAACAGATATGTTTTAAGTATAAATACCCCTTAAGATCAATTAGAATAAACTAGTGTGTCCTAAAAATTCATCGACTCACCTGAAGGGAGGAAGGTAACAAACATAGCCTACTCGTTTATTGCAGGTAAGATCTGAAACAACGTCCCGATAGCTCCTAAATTTTGGATGTCTATTATCATATTTTAGTTTCAAACTTATTCCAACTCTCAAAAAATACTAAGACTTTTGATCAAAAATAATTTTAAAATATTTTTTTATCTCACGTTTGCTTTGCATAATCGATATTTTTGTCCTGTAGTGTCACATTTTTGTGATTTGTCGAGGAGGTTGAATCCCCTTGAGTTACGTCATCAATACTACAAAGGATGCTATAATATGAGTCAGTACTGTGAAGTATGCTATAGAATGGTCAATAATATGTTTCAATACTGTGTGGAATGCTATACAATGGGGTCAATAATGTTCAGAAGGCAATAACATAGGTCACCACTGTGACGTGTGATGGGTCATTGCAAATATAGCATGCGATAATATTGGTCAATACATTGCAGTGTGTTATAAAATGGGTCAATACTCTCAGTATGCTATAATATGGGTCTATACTGCAGATCTCTAAAGAGACATTCATATCATCAAATCAACCAGGCCTTATCATGTACAGTTTATTGTTGCAATGAAATTTTGTATATACTTTTCACGTCGTGGTCTGATAATTATCCATCACTTGCTTTCCAGATATGACAGTATATTAAAGTCGAAACGTTTATTAAGGAAGGGCAAGGAAAACCGATATTCTAAATTACATACGACAAACAATGTAATTTTAGGGGAATTTTGAAGCAAGATACAAGGTGCATGAGTCCTCCTAGAGTGAATGTCAGATGCGTTTAAGAATACAGAGATAATTATATTTCATTTCTTTAGAAAAGATAAAGAAAAACGAAAGGTAGGAGAGTGAGGATGTGTTTATTTGTAACATTGTAACGATCTTGACCAGAATGAGATATATTTAATATCACTATACACCTCTTCGGAAGAGGAAATGTCTTAGTCTATTGTTCTAAGCTGTTCTTTGAGCGTAATAATTGGGGAAAATTTATCGTTAGCGAATTGCTATGTTTCAATTTAACAATGTAGACATACATCTTAGTTATATCATATTTCAAAATGAAAACTACATGTGGGGTTTGGTTGGGGTGGGTTGCCGTAGTAATCTCCTGGAATAGAAGTAGTGAGTACTGTATAGCGCTACAAGAAATGAACTTCTTTTTCTGATGTTTTTATTTACAATCATATTTCGAAAGAAAGTTAACTTACATTTTTGACGATGACGTCAACAATAATGGCAGTCATTGGTAGCAGCAAAATCCCAAGAGCCAAAGTGATACCCCCGCAGACGGAGGTACAACATATCTTACGGTTCTTATTCATCGTGGCGACATATATGCAAATTCTCCACTTCCTCAATTCACATGTAAAATGAGGGCAAAATGGATTCCAATAGCAACATTTGTCCTCAATCACTACCGTTCAAAAATGTAATCCTTTGTATAAAGAAAATAGTAACTTAGAGGTGGAAAATATCCAATATTTTAGACAGAGCAGAGAAGAAAGCAAATAACTATTTTTACTAATGAACTCTATCAACGATGTAACCAATCCACGGCTTGCTGGAAAGAGACCGAGAGAGGAAAGATGATGAATGAAAACAAACGACGAAATACCTCTGACTGAAGGAAAATCTAACTTACATCAGCTTAATAACAGAAGCAAATCAGTTAGTTACTGTTCCCAACCAGCTTTCTTTATGTTGTTAGTAATTTTCTCGATACAAATTTAAATACGCCAAAAGACAAGAGACCATCACCTATCTCTGATCTTATAAAGACAACAATAACATATGATAACGATCTTGTAATCTATCGACTTTTTAAATGTGTTGACTTTGGTGGTACGTAAGTGGAATCAAAGTCCAAAACAGTAGTGATTTACAACAACTTACAAAAACTATACGAGAGACAAAAGAGACTAATTGACACAAGCAGAATCTACACACACACACACACTCTCCCCACCCACCCAAGTCAGTGCTGTATAATATCATAGATAAACTCATAATCTTATTTTTGTTTTTTTGTGTGTGTTGTAATTATGATAACAACAATAGGCCTATATCGGGACTTAAATCTGGGAGTTCATGAGTACTATTTTGGTCACCCCATTTACTCACATATATGTTTTTTTGAAGGCCCCAGTGTAGAGCATAACGATTAATAATCAACTTGGCTGTACACCCTATAATATAGATATCAACTCGAAGCTCATAATTGAAGATAGAATATCTCCACGATTCTATCTTTATATCCATAAAGATGAGTATCGTTGCTCCCTTTAGTTTAGGTCCAATTCCAAGACTGATAAGTGACAAAAAGTAAACACAAATGCAGGATCGGAATATTAACAGAGTGCAACATTAAACTTACTTCAAACATTCGCAATCACATGAGAGTAAACACTTTCATCTGTTGGAAGAGACACAGAGGAAAACGCCACCCACCCACATCAAATTAATCGCTAAGTGGTCTCGTTGTGGTATTAAATTTATCTGGTCCTTTAACATCCGGGTATTCTCATTACAATAAGTAGAAACTGAGAGTTTTTCAATGTAATCAATCAATGTCGGTATAAAGGAAACGCAAAGATTACAATGACATGACGACAGAGTAATTCGTCATTAAGTAGACGGAAGTTACTACGTCATTTATTGCCATTCTGTACCTAGTGCCGTATCTGTTCAGAAGTTTAAATTACTGCGATTCTTCCTTAATTGATGCTATGGTTGAAACAAGGGAAGATTCTTTTAAAGAATTCTAGTAACTGGTTGTCGTGTCAGAAAAAAAGTCAGGAAAAAAAAAACGTTCAATTAAAGACATTGCATGTATAAAACGACAATTATCTCAGAAGAGGTCAGTTTCCTAACTAAGGAGAAAAGTAAAATATTTTATAGCTCGGATACGGTATTATTGTCCTCTGTAAAGACATGCCTTTCTGGGATACCTTGAGTATTCACTGACGGGAGAAAGGATGCTTTTACATAATTTTTTTTATCGACAATATGCCTTGTGTCAAGCTAATTCAAGTTGAATTGCACACATTTTATTTTTCCAATTATTTTTATTCTTCCAATTATTTTTCTACTACACGGTTCAGCTGGCATCTTATTATACCCCTGTGATAAACCGAATGCAGGCAGTGTTTGGAGAACCGTGTATAGCTGCTTGTAAGGTTAAATCGATGAAAAATAAGGGAAGTTAAAGTGACATAGACGATAAAACCGGACGCTATCAACAGTCGCTGCAGTAATCCAGGATTTATCGATCCATCCAAACAAAGAGCCCATGCCCTTCACTGAAGGGCATGGGTCATGGGTCACTGACCAATGTGCTTCAAATTCACAAACAGAAAGAGGAAGGATGAATTGGGATTGCTTTTAGGCCTACTTTGATTGTAAGAATAACTGCATGATGTAAACCTACATCAGTATTTTTTTTATATATCATCTGATTGTCATGTAACCTACTATGGATTGCATATTGGAGCAAACATGGCATCAAGATACGAAATCCGGATACAGTTGAGTATTTTCTGATTCGCTCCAGTCATCCATCACATGAACAACATAAATAACACATACTGTACAGTGTAGTGAATTACTCGTGTTACAGTTCAACGATAGCCTATATGACTGAGTTTGTTGCTATCGCTTTAATTAGATTAAGAAGGATTTGTCGGGTTTCAAAAATACAACTGAGGAGAGATATAAAGGCTTACTCAGTGTAAGAAATAGTAGGTCTATGTAACAGAGATACCACATGCTAAAGACAGCATGAAAGTGTAAAGTACACGTATGCATTTTGTACTGTGTTTTGTTTCTGATGGTGTAACCGAAGGTGGTTTAGGGAGGAAGGTGCATTACAGTCTAGTAGAGTCTCTACACTATTTCCATAGACACGTAATGAATTGGACGTTAGGTGCTGTACTGCTGTCCAAAATTAAGATACCGTTAGTGATATTTTTGCCACTAGCAAGATGGCTGCCTGAGTGGAGATTCCATCGAAATCCTTAGTATACTAGCTATCAGGATTCCGATTTTTATTATACGTTCTTCATCGACGTCACTGCTCCTCACATCTCACTTTTTTAACTGTCCGGCGTCCATCGTGCAACAACTGTAACTAAGGCCGTGTCGTGCGGGCATATCAACAACACACCATCTGCTCAGGGTGTTCGAGTGTTCTTGTTTTCTATGTTGTAATAGTATACAGTATATATAGCCGAGGTCCAAACAAGGCCTAAGACCACTAACTGCCGAGATCGAGGGCAGCCTTCAATTGCACAAACATGGATTGGGCTGAAAACAATGAAAGGGTAGCCTTTTCTTTCCACTACTTTAGATAAGTAGTTTTCCTGGCTCATGTAATCCCATCAGTTTACTCTCTAGGTAATGGCTCTGTTGCCACACACAATACCGTGGCCTCATTGATTCATTTTTACCGCACTACCTAACTAACGTCCAGTTTATATTTATTTCTATGACTCTTTTACATACTATTAGCCTGGAATAATTCAGACCTTGCGCGATAAGTGACCTCACAGTCTCAAATGTAAACAGAAACACTTCATTCACACTCGGTAAGAATCCCCAACTTCTATCGGCCCATTACAGCCAGGTAACGGTAAATTATCCTCGGATAAAGCAATGTCAGTATTTAAGTAAAAATCACTGGCGGATGAATACTATAAAACTGTATATCTCTCAAAGATCCACAGTGTTTTGTGGTCTGCTATCTTACGCAAAACAATCGTGGTACTTTCTCAATCGCGCACATACATTGTTAACATGTCGTTAATCGTGTCTAGATTTTGTCAGCGTTCGCTTTTTATGAAAATGTGGTTATTCACAAACCAAAACTTCCTTGTTTTCGCCTTTTTCATAAGAAATCTCAGTGTGGTGAATGAACAAGGTAACGTTAGCCTAATCATCGCTGAACCCATTAACTGAAGATAATGTATTCTCGGGAGGGGGGTCGAGATTTCCTACTAGACTGTAAGACAGATAACTTCAAACTAGATCGGTAGGTGTCTGGGTATGGAGTGTCCGCCCAACCGATGATGTCATATGTTGAAGGTACAGTCACGAAAACGAAAAACACATTTTTTGCATTATCTTTTTGTGTCTATGTCCTAGAGTTATAAAATGGCCATACAAGTAAAGCATGAGGTTCACAGGTCACGAGGTGAAAGGTCAAATCGACAAAAATGCTCCGAAAAGAAGTGTGTCACTATCTCCTCCAGGATGGTCAAATGTATTACCTTCAATTTTGAAGGCAGGTGAACGAGTAAGAGATGTAGTATCCCCTTGCCGATGACATCATAGGTCAAGGTCAAAGGTCAGGGTCATTAAAGTGCATCATACAGTGTGTTTGGTGCTGGTAGCACATGGTGTCAACATGACTTTTAAAACATTGCCTTTCCATGAATGTGACACGGTATTTAACCTGTGCAACCATGTATTGAGCTGAGTGATTATGTCTGGTAGTGATGTCATTCCCTTTGCGCTGGTAGTGCCTTCACTCAGTGTGTTTTTTTTACAGTCGTACATATAGGCCTACTAGACATTTGTCCAAGAAATCGAGAGGCTTGCGCACTCGCTCAAAAAGCTTTTCAGGGTATCACAAAAACGTTTGGACAGACGACGCATACGGACATAGAGGAATACTTCTGCATGAATGTGCACATGTGTACGCACATGTGTGCCGTTCAACGCAACGCATACGCATTTAGCACTTCTGTCCACATCTAGCAATCTGAAATCACTGATGAAATGTGCAGCTCGGCGAACTTTGGGAGGTGCGTGAAATGATCATGGGTATCGAATGATGCATACAAAACGATACGGGTGGGACTTGCAACTCCGTGGATTGTATTTGTGACCATCACTACTTGTCGTGGGTAGGGAGGGAACTGGGTATTCTATACTGGTAAGCAATAGTCATGATGCTCATCTCAACATTAAGCGACTGACACGGGCAACAGTAACTAAAACGAAAACTGCTTTCCAAATCGGAGTCCCAGGTGATATGTTACTTATGTGCATGCAAATTGTTCTACGTGCGTTCAAAAGACCAGGTGAACATTTCTTTTTTGCTGACAGCGTCAGCGTCCCATGCTTTATGTTCGCACTTCATTTTGAAACCAAAGCTAATATTATTGCAATCATTGGTAAGTTTAAAACTTTCATAAAATATCTTTTGTTCTTGAACTATGAGGTATTTGAGAAGAGAGGGCGTTCTGGATCTTTGCCATTGTCTATGAATTTACACACATTACCATGCGTTAACGTTGATGTAGGCCTGCAAGAAATGTTGAGCAGTTTGTCACAACGGGAGACTGGAATTTGATCTCGTAAAAATCGTCTTTGTGAAGAAGTCTCCATGGTTTGTGAAAACTTGGCTGCAAAATCTCTTGGCGGTCATATTTCTTTGAAAGAGATATGACAAAGAATTATCCGGCAAGAAGTCCGATAGTAAGAAAAAATAAACAAGCAATACAATCATGTTACAAAAGTGAATATGCCATAGTACAGGAAAAGGGTATACATGAAAGGGGATACTCAGAACAAAGGGATACCTAGAGGAAAAAGGGATACCCACATCTGTTAGTCAACAATCTGACTCAGTTGGGCAACAAGTATGCTATTTGCATGCTGCTCTTTCTCTTTGCAAATTCGATGTTAAGATGAATATATCTTATTCCCTGAAATTACATCTATCACTGTTACAATAATGAAGTAAACACCGAGGTGATGATGGTTTTCAGTTATCAAATGCGCTGATGGTAGCTATCGTAATAGCCGGCTACCAGATAAATATGCTGATGATAACGTGATAACAGGATACCTGCTATATAAAGATGACTGCTTTATATGAGAATTTTGTGTGCTACAGGTTGAAACTGAAATTGAAAAGAAAAACATAACAGGTTCAGATTGTCTTTTGTACCATACTCTGTTCCCTTAAGATCAGAAGTTGTTCGGTTGCTGGTGTTTTGATTTTAATGCCACTATTGTCTGTATGGATGTCTGAATTTTATCTTCATTAACCTGTTTTTCTTTTTCTCTAAATGTTGTTCATTGTAATTATTTGTGTGTGGTACATACATGATCTAATATTGTTGTGCGTTTCTGCAGGACGATTTTTTTTTTGTTGACGAAATAAATTGAATTTATCTTATCTCGACAGTTACACTTTTTAACTTGGCAAAAGTATAGTCGCATCTTTACATAAGATAGGAGTGCTAATTAAATTCCTTATGAAAATTCTAGATTTTCAACATTTACAGGCGTTCATTAAGAAGCAAAAACTATAAACTCTCATAAACGAAAACAAAGTCTCCGAAACGAAAACTTACCCCCCATAAACAAAACAAAGAAAAAATAGAAGGCTGGTCTCGTGCAGATTTGTGTAATGTGACAAATTATATTCCCATTTTATTCATCAAGAAACATTAATAACAAAAGAAATGACTCCAAATCCACAAAAAAACTCAAAACTGAGTATCATGATCTTCTGTTTATCTTAATCTAGAAATATTTACAAGATATTTTCTTAAATGAAGTAGTCTTTTTTCAGACTGAGGAAAATAAAGATATTGTCATTACACATCAAATTCTAATCTATTATTACAGTTAAAATGTTTTAAAATGTAAGAGAGTTGACTCTCAGGCAACCAAATGCCACGAGTGAAAACAATCACAAATGTCTGATTTGACTGTGAAGTGTATGTAGAAGCTTAAATTCTTGAAGTTTTACAACAAACATGAGAACATTTTTTTAAGATTCATCCATGCAGATGTCTTTGTTTGAAAGTTGAAGAAACGTGCTCTTTAAATAACTGACAAAAGGAAGATTGTTTCCTATAGTCATAACATCACCTCCTTTTAAATGGTGTTGACTTTTATTTTAAATTCATGTTCAATATTCATGATTTTTTGTCCATTGTTATTTCTTTAAAGCTTAAACTTTACATACATTATTTATAAAGAAGGGACAAAGGGAGATAAAGATTACTACAAATAAGTACAGCCATAGACCGGTGATAGTTAATATTGTTTTTACTCGTTCTTTGCTTAAATTACACTTTCTTTCGCTATTCCATCGGTTCACTTCCTCTACAAAATTAGTTTTAAAAGTTTTCTTTCAATGTTCACAGATAAATTTATATCTATCCGCGTAGCAATTTACGGCATTTGAGCATTTCAGAATTATTATTTAAATGAAAACGGAGAGTTAAAGAGAAAGCTTGTCATAAAGACAATCATCATGTAGCAAATAACCACAATGGAGATATGGACACCTCCAAGATCTTTAAATTTATCCTTTGCTTTGTCTCTCACCAAACCTGCTTTGATGCTTGGTAAGATCACTTGTTTGACCACGGAGAGCTTGAAGATCATACTTAATTCTACATGTTTGGCTCGTACAGGTGTGCGTCAGGATCATTTGCCCGTCTTGCATGCTCAGCACTGTCCTCCAAAAACTCCTCATCTATTTTTGTTTTCTGCATGTTTTGAGAAAATCATAAAAAAATCAACAATATCGTTATTTTAATACATTACCAATATCGCTTGTATGTTAAGAAACAAAAACATATATCATACATTATTAATAATAATAATTAATAATTAAGATAATTTTATGTAGATGTTGATGTCTCCGCTTTGGTATCACTTTGTGTTAATCATAGATGAGAAAGGAATAATTTCCTTTTGAAAGTTTTGTTTCATTTTTTTTTTTACTAAAACTTTGTTATGATTACCATTAAAATGAGCTCATTAGAAATGTCAGACACTCTCCGTGTAACGACCTTAACTCGTTCATTCGAGACACTACAAGGTGTAACCGAGGGAACATAGCATTGGCACAAAAATTTAGATCTAATGTGCATATAAAAAAAGGTTTCATTTCTCTCGCTGCTGTTTATTTACAAAATGGTAATTTGGATAATTTATTTGGCTGTAACGTTGCACTTTTTGTATATCTTTTTGTTTTTGTACACTAACTTTTAAACTCACTTTTAATGCCATATTTTTTAATATTTATATAGCAGAAACATAAATTTAACGATGCAAAAAGTCATTAACGTGGAATCCGAGCACGTTTGGACAATCAAACCCAATATGTTTCATACGGACCTCCCTGAAAATTTTCGATCGTTTTTACGTATTGAAACAAGTGACTATTTGCTTGACCCGTCAAAATATCTTTTACAATTATATTGTAGTATACACGTCAGCTGGATCCCATACTAACATAAAATTCTACGCTCTGATTCAGGTAGCTAAACATTTCCGACAAGTAGCACTAACAACTAAATCGCATCAATGTCAAACTGTATAGTAATTATTCAATAGGGTCATGAGATAATCGTTACATTATCAGTTGTGCGAGATCACAAAACGACTTAACTCTTAGATAGATTTGTTCTCTTGGATATCATTAATGTGTGAATAAAAGCATGACAAAGGCTCGGAGTTTTTTTCTATACGTTATTAGGAAAAGATAATATTTCTACCTTTGGCCTGGATTTGATGAGTGCTATTACAGAGCCAAAGAACATCCCTCCACCAAGACCCAGTAGGATGTAAGTGAAAGAATAAAGCAACCGTTGAGGCCCGAGTACGTCACTTTTAAACAACTCAGCGTTCTCATCATCGATTAAGGTAGACTGTAAAATGAAAAATGAATCTATAAGAAGTCGTCTTAACAAATATTTTTACTATAAACTGTCTTTAGATTACAGAATCATTGTGGCTGGTGAAGCTTTACAGAAGCATGTTGAGTTGATTCTTAGGGAGATTTTTTTTTTGTTATCCTGTATCAGAATGGTGAGTCAAGTATTGTTTATACCGTGACATTAATTAGATCTCTGATTAGATCTCTGATAGTTAGATCTCTGATTTATCAGAAGGTCGCAAGGTCAGTGCAATAACTAGAAACATATGGTTTATTATCTTGTTTACCATGCAAAGCACTGCTGGTTAATATCCACATATCTATTTTTGTTTTCTATATATTTACATGAAAAACATAAGAGATCAACAATGATATTATTCTAAAGCTCAAGGTATGAAAACTCTGTGTCCGGTTATGATAATTGTTTTTTTCGATTTACATAATTTCTTTGAATAACAAGAGATAGACGTCAGAGGATATCGATAGATCATTGAGTGTTACCCATTGATTGATGGAAGTTGATGGATATCGATAGACAAGTATCACCGATTAATTGGTAGACGTCAGAGGATATCGAAAAATCATTGAGTGTTACCCATTGATTGATAGACGTTAATGGATATCGATAGATCAGTATCACTGACTGATTAATAGACGTCGAATGATACCGATACGTTAAATTCAAACAAATACTACATCCTCAGTGGACTGATTCACATGTGACCTTTGTGTGTTTTTACTTCTTGTTTCTTTCATCTTCATTCTAAAACATGAGAGGTAAGAAATAAAATAACCACAAAAATAGATAAGAAAACACACAATCCTGTGGACTTTACATCAAATATAAATCTAGGAGAAATGAGAATCTTAGGTGATTAGAGTTAGGATATGATATGATATAAATAAGACTCTAAGTTTTAATACTTCCCGATAGACTTGTTTGAAAAATGTCAACAAAGATCGGGGGGGGGGGGGGGATATGACCCAACCACCAATTTTAAAGCAATATATATATAAATAATTTTCATTGGCCTGTGTAAATAATTTTATTGATTGGTATTGTCAACTTGACTTCTCACTACTTTTCATTCTGCTTGCCGAGGATACACAGATTTTGTTCGTTTCAGTTATTTATCAGTTACAAAGTGTAACAGTTAATGTTAAGTGTTAAATTTATGTGGATTTACCTCATTTAACCACAGTATAGGCATGTACAATGCTTTGATATTCTGCGATTCCCTGTTAAGAGATAACAACACAACATTCAAGTGAATATTTATCTTTCAGTAAAAATGGATTTCCAATGTATTTTTCAGTGTTTAATATTCATTCTTTTCGTACTGAATGCTTATTCATCTCTGGAAGGCTCTTGTTACACAAAAAATGCGATGACGTCATCTGTCCCCGCAAAGTAATCCAAAATTAAGTCTGTTGTAAGAACAAACTGCCTGCTGTTAAAACAACTAATACCTCTATGAAACAGATTGATAATTGACTTTGCGTTGGAACCTTTAAAAGATATCCTTAGCCATGAGTTTTTAATAATGTTTGTGTTCGTTGTGTCATTTAAAGAACAATATAATTGACATATCTCACTTGATCTGACACACCCATGTCTCATTTGATTTACACACTCTTTTGATCTATTCATGCACATCCCTTCCATGGACACCCTACATCGCATTATTGCTGTAAAGTATTTGTTGAAGTAGGAACTGGAAATATAAGTCATATTCTGACGATGTTGAAAAATGGATATAGCGGAAATTACATCATGACATTTACACCAGCAATCTTAAATTATTGACATGGCGTTAAATTGCATAAATATCACCTGATATTCAACTTACGGTAAGAAGTCGAAGGGTTCAATTCTCATATTAATCTGTAGACGATTGTCGATTTGGAATGGCACTCCCAGTAACTAAGTGAGGAAGGTAAAAATATAAAATATTCACAAAATAAGTAACGAAGATAGAATCTAATGTTTTCCACTGTTGCACACGAGAATGAACAAGTTAAGTTACAGCTTAATGTGCAGTTGTTGCATATTGTCGAACAAATCATCTAACAAATTCGTGTCCAAGTTGACTCGTTGTGTTCAAAGCAACACTGATTGACCCAGAGTAATGACCAAATTGGTAACCATTGCTAATCACTAGCATTAAGGCTCACATAAAGGAACATAAATCGTCACGTCACAGGTAAGCTAAGGTGATAAGGTTAGAGGTCCTTAACGTCATATGCAAATGACAACTGAGGCAAATCGTCTTCAGTCAACATTCCTTTTTTCCTACTGTCATTCTCTGTCACCTCTTCTTTATTGTAATGTTATGATTAAAAACTGATCTCAATTAACTGAGTATTTTGCTTTAATTAAATCTGTGTGGTGAGAATAGTTCGGTCACAAATTTCTACAATATTTCCAAATGTAACTGTAAATCATGAGTGAAAAAATAAAAACAAAAAACAAAGAAAAGAATGGCCAACTCCGATCATTTAGAGAACCACTTCCAGATTACCAGATTATTTGCATCTCTTCGAAATAAGCTGCTGCTCATGTGCCAGTTTACAGAATAAGGTAATATATATACATATATATATATATATATATATATATATATATATATATATATATATATATTATATATATATATATATATATATATATATATATATACACAAATGTTAAGCGTGACTCACCAGGTATCAGTGTAACACGCCACTCATACAAAGGTTGTCAAAGTTAATGAATTAGTTTGCAACATACGCAGGAATAGAAATAGCGGGACAAAAACAATACTGTGTACTTGCACGGGACTTAAACGGAGTTCCACCATGGGCTTTTTGGCTTTGCAAACCTCCAGAGGGCCGAAAACGGCACTCTCCTTGTGTTCTAGACTGCAAGTTCCTAGCCATGAACAAGTCTGCAATTTCTCTAATAATCGTGGTGAGAAAAAAATAATCTACGAAAAATGGTAATACATATCAGCTGGGTTGAGAGGATACAAGAATCACAATGAATCATGCCTACTCTTTCATTCTATGAGAACTTGGCTAATAATTTGGTTGGAAGGGGGGGGGGGGGGGCTGAACGAATCTTCTACCCTGACGTCTTCATTGAGATCTAAACCCCAAAGCTCCCGCAGTTACGCCACTGTGAAAAAGTCCAACATTGGAACTATGTGGTAATGGGCTTATAGTCCTAGATTATCATCAGGACCCTAATCAACTTGAAATAAATACTTGAAAAAAATAAAGAGACATGCAACCATGGACATAAGCCCAGAGATCAAGCACAAAATTGAGAATTTCTTAGGAAAATGACTCCGTCCCAATGATCTCGGAAGACACTCTTAGTTGTGTGATCCATTGTTTTAATTAACTTGAAGGCTGACACTACACACTCTGCGTGTAGAGTTATGCAATAACTAGCATAAAACGTGGTGTTTATTAATAAGATGCTGTATATTGGTCTTATTAAAGACTACGGTACTGGTAAATCATAAATCATCTCATAAATCGCACTAGCTGAGCTTAGCGTTGCATTGCATGCATTGTGTAGTTTCACAAGTAAACTTATTGCCAAACTTCATTGATATTGTGACCAATACAGCAGACTAAAATGCGAAAGTGACGTAATGATCTCTGAGACGCTCGATTCATGAGACGTTTCGTTGCCTTTAAGTTTTCAAGAAACTTTTTACATATTTTCAAATGAAAACTTTTTGACCATGTTCAAGTGAAGAATAAAACGTACTTTCCAGTGTAATATAGGGATCTGCAGATTGTAACATTGGGGGATGATGACATAAACTATCTACTCTAGCCAAGTATTTGGAGATAAATTCTCATTTTGCTACCATCACCCGAATCTACGTCTCTGATTTTAATATTTTACACCAAACTGTTCATCTTTGATAGTCTACGCCATCTGTGCTTTATCACATTGTATGAACATAATGAAAGTTTTTTTTTAAGGTTTACCATCTCCAGAGCAAAGTACACTTTATGTTCATCCTCTATCGGATTCAAGCCATCAACAGTTTCTAAGAGCTGCTCTCCATACAGGAAATGAGGTGAGGAAAAGTAGATTGGAGCACCTGTTGAGGGAACAATAAAAATGTGCGGGACAGGTTTAATTACATCCCTAGTATGCAATGTTAATATATATTTGGTATGCAACTCTGTGTAACTTTAGTTCAAGAGTAAATTCAAGCTCGATTCACTCCTCTTACCGTCGTAACATTCCGTGACGTTAATCAGTCCAGTGGGTACACAGCTGTACTCATCCGGGGTACAAAAACCAATGTTATCGGGTACTTCAGATGGATTTGCGTAGAGTTCCTTCGGGAGATACCATTCTCCTACAGGTATACCTTTCAGTTTCACCGTCTTATCAAATAACACATAACCAGATCTAGGAACAATGGAAATTGGAATGACGGTGACTACATTTTTGTCAAATGTCACATCTTTGAGATCATAAATCAACTTAAGCTTCAAGGTCATATTATTTTTTTTCCATATGAAAGTCAGTGAATATGATCTCAGTCATGTATCAGTCATGACCATATATGCAAAACCCTTCATTCCAAGTGTTACTTATTAAATAATATAAACTTTCACTGGTTTGATCTGACCCAGTGATGTTGCATTGCCATGGATAACTTAGGACGGTCACGACACATGTAAGTTACATCCAGCAATGAATTATCACCATACTCTCATCATTTCTCTTTTGTATCTTAGGAGAAATTCTTACCTACAGATATCGGGAACAAATACATACAACTGTTCATCTTCTTGAACATATGGATGGAATGCGGCGCCATCTGTAGAGAAATTGCACAAAGCATAGGGTATCTAAAGGTAACAACATTGACTTACGTGGTATACCAGTAATTGTCTTTTCTCTTATTTCATTTAGCAATTCAGTAAATGAACTAAAGACATGTGCAGTAAAAACATAATCTCTGTTTCCAGATTAATTGGCAAGAATGAACAAGTAGGTAATCGGAGTTGGAAATCTCATCCCTATTGTTTTGAATGATCATTCGATGTAACAATTATTTCATGTAGGCCTATTTCTAAAGTACGCTGAGCTGTACATTTCATCAATGATTCAAAGTGCTCGAGTGCTCTTTGTTGGCAGAAATCCTGAATATTCAGTAAAGATCTGACCTGGTGACCTCTCACATTATTATCGTTCGTGCATAGCATTAATATTAGTTAAATTTGAGATTACGTGGTTTCGCACGACAGCAAACCATGCAAATATAAATCAAAATTTATTAACGTGAATAGCTTATTTACCAAACTGAGGAGAAGTTGCGTATAAATAACACGTTGCTTGCACGATATGTGCATGGATATAGATATTTTGTATACGTTTTTGGGGTGGTATTTCCTTGCGAAATATCTGACAACAGTTCCACGAATTTGAACTTAAAATGATAAAAACCATCCCAAAAACTCCCCAAAGTCAAAAAAATAAAAAACTGCTTCAAAGTCACCTTAAAGTGTTCTAAGCTAAATTCAAATGTTATTTTCGTCTTAGTGCACACTGCGCAATACACATGACATAGGTCTACTCAGTAGGCCTGCACATACATGTTTAGACCACTAAATAGAACCAAAATAGAACTTTCCTGATGGAAATATGACATAAGGATAATGTCAGAGATAGAAAATACGTTCTTCACTTAAAAACAACCTTATGAATTTGATCGAACTTTTTAGACGGCAACGTCACAGATAAAATCAAGAGTGTTTTTGGACTCTAACCCAATACCACGTCAATGACGTGATTGTGGTATGCTGTCGAATGTAAGAAAAAAAATTCACGGACATATTTGCAAGAAGAAATACATCGAAGTCATAAATTAATAGTTTTCAAACTTTGAAAATATGGTGGATATGTTAAAAATCATTGATTAAATTTATTGGGCAGAACGCTCTTTGTGAAGTCTATAAACCGCACAAATATGCGCGTACACATGTGCCTTATGTGTATCTAGGTGCAGGACGCGTTAATAGCTAGCATCCATGAAATGGAGAACCGAGAGTGTCCCTCGCTGCCAGCATATAGCTCTTCAGCAGCATAGCCCTACGTAATGCCTCTCCACGGCGACACACAGTAACTGGGCCCGCGGAAGTTCTGGCTAAACAACGAGGGACTTAAAGGAGGTCTGTCCCCTAAACATGTAGTACGCATGGCCAACCCGGGTGTGGACAGGGCAGTGGGGTCCAAACCCCCATCTATGGGTAAATAGCTCCAACTATAGGTCAAATAGATCAAATGTGTGTCTTCGTCACCTACTAAGCTGGCACTCTATTTAGATCTCCTAGTAGGGAGGGTGGCTAGACACTTTGCAGGTTGCGTATATTCTGTCAAGGGCGGATGAACTTTTCGTTGAGTCAAAGTTTCGGTTGAATACTAAAACGGGTTTTAAGGTGAGCTACCACTTAAATGCCCATTTTTTTTTATTCAGATGGGCTTTAATTTTATCATATTTGCACATGGTTTACCTGTTCCGTTAATCATGTTGGCATACGGCGTCGACCACCAAGGGAGTGACGTCATACCGTCGTATACATCGACTTCATTAATCTTTGACAGATCGCCAACACCGTCATAAACCGTCCAAATGGGTCCCTTTGTGGCGTTGGACTTTTCGTTGCAAAAGTGAAAGTAAAACAGAGGATGAATGATTTTCTTTCTGATCAGGAAAGTTCTCACATTGGCCATGTAACATTGCATACAAGTCTATACCGAATCAACCCTTTTTGAAAGTTCTCTGGCCATGTTTTCAAGTTGGAGCCATCCACACCTATGGCTTTAGTGAAAGAAACTTGTGGCGAGGAATGCCTTCATGCCTCTCTTACTAATATAAATGATGTAAGAAGACGTATACATCAAAGCATGCACACAGACAGTAATATCCAATGCTTATTAGCAGCAGAAGTGGTACACTGCATTACGCCAATGGAATCATCAAACGAAAAACTGAACTAAGAAAAACTAATCTACCAATCTACTCATACGTCATTAACCGGTCATTGGATTAATCAACTACAATGGCATTATCAAGGAATGAATAAATGAACCGCCAAACAACAACATTAACCGATTACTGAAGTAACACCAACTGAATGGCGTAATCATCTCATTATGGTAGGCCTACTGAATTAATTTCTGGAGTCTCTAAAAAGGAACCCTAATTAAGTGACGCCAATGGCCCCATCAGATTAATATTCCATACAGTTGAATATGAAAATTGTCTCGACAACTTTGTTGGCACTACAAAATGCAGACTGTCCAAGAAAGCATAGCAATCAACCACCGTTACTTTAAATCAAACAGGTCAATGGATATGGATATAAATATTCATTTATTAAACAATGCTTTCTTTTTGTAGTGGCTATACGACATGTTCCGCTGAATCTGACTGTCACTGACAAATTTTCAACTCATATTCCATCTTTAAGTAACATCGTTATATTATGTACGAATCAATAAGGATATAGGTGGTTCACAGAGAGGATGAAAATATTAAGTCTTTAGTAATGTATTTTTTTTTGTAAAGTTGAAACCAAACAGTGGGAAAGTGTAACTTACGGTTCTAGAATATTTTCTTCTCTATTTACATTTTTTCTGGTAATACAAACAAATGCAGCCAGTGACTCACCCCTAGAAATATACCAAAATTCGTTGACGGAATAGTTCCCACACCTAATAGGTCTTGGAAGAGTTTCAGATAAGCGTCCTCATAACCCCAAAGTACGTCATACACGGATAATTCGAGAATAATGTCAGCATTCGCTAATTCATGCATTAATTCTATAGCTTCTTGTGGTATTCTGCCTGAATACTTGAAGAAATTCGCCAGTGTCTGCAAGAAGTAAAATTATATGTTATTGCGCAAATGAATATAAATTGAGAGAATAGGAATTTGTGCAAAACATTTAACTGTATCTCTTCTCAAAGTCTGCTTTCCATATATATTTCGCTGTTTGAAGCTCCTTTATGTTACCGGTGTCTTCTTCTTTTGACGATTTGGAGACAGTTATAGTGATCTACGAATATTGATCCCTTTTGTGGGAGGGGGTAATGGGGTATATTAAGTGCAACAACACCAAATGTAATATCAACCTTAAATATTAAAAATATTAATTGCTACATGCATTACAGCCGTAAATGTAAAGCAAAAAGAAACGCTGTAATATAACAGTAAATGGAATAAAATGTAAATGTAAGAATCGTCTCTTCGAAATTGCTACACTCATAATTCCAGGCAGTTTCAATTCTAACAACCGTTTACGTCTAGTCCCTCATACAGCGGCTTTATAGCCTGTCTAAAATTCCTCCGCATGTGTAATCAAATCAATGGATCCTACATGTGTTCGCTGCTTAATATAAGCTACTCCGCAACTTTTGAATTTATTGTCAATCAAAGAGTAGAAGCAGTTGAGAATTCTGGAGTCCCATTTCTGTGGAAGGGGTCAAAACGTGTCATTGTGTGGGTGGGTGTGTGAGTTAGTGTGTATCTCTGTGTGTGTCCATTCTTGCTTTACTAATAATTCATTAATTAAACGGCTCAGCCATATGTCTTCAAACGTCGTATGAAGGTAATTAACGGCACAGAATGTTAGCATATGCTATTGTTGGGTTATACTGTATTTTATTTTCAATGAGATATTTAAACTGTCAGACCGACACAACATGACGCGAAAATAGGAGTGTCATGTTCTGCCAAAGTATGCAGTTGCCACGGCAACCAAGGTCACGTATAAATCCACAAGCCTAGTGTTTCAGGATGTTAAGAGGTCATATAGGAAAAAATCGTTTCTTATAAACAGTGTCACGTTGCTCGTATTTGGTGCAGTATAAGATACGGTACACATCTTTCGTTCTTATGTGATCCTTGAAAACCCAACTTGATTTTTTTCACACTTAGTCATGTATGAGAGGGCTGGCATTACAATATTCCCACAGTCACGCGATTCGTGGGTGGTATTATTGCTCAAAATATGGCTTATATGCCAAAAGCATGATTGAAGGAAAGAATACAATACGTTAATAATCTGTTAATACAGATTAGTAATCTGTAATTACAGATTACAAATATTTATATAAATGGCACTAACACACTTCTGTAAATAATCTGTAAATACAGTTTATTAATCTGTAATAACAGATTAATAATCTGTAATTACAGATTTGTAATCACAGATTATTTATCTGTAATTACATTTCTATTATTTTTTTCTCTCAGGCTCTTGCAATCTTTTTGATTTTCGATCTCATGAACCCTTTTTAACTTTCCGTGTGGCGAAATCCCAGTCTCGTGAACATTCGGTCTCGTTGAATGCCCACAATCTGATTACTATTGCAATCAAACATTACTCACAAAAGCTACCATATTCACAGTTGTGAATGTATCTGATTCTGGCCCAACGGATAACTCTCTGTCGAATACATACGTCGTGGTCGATCGAAACGAGACAGTTCCGTTAGAATTGTGGACAATGTCGGATTTCCTGAGAAATTCCCTGAGAAAGACAACCAACGAAATGTTTACACAAACAGTCAACAAAACATTCCAGAGAACATTTAATCTATTCTTTTGAGAAAACAAATTAGTTCTATTCATTCACATCGGAAAAGTTTGAAAGGAAGCTGATTAGTGGACACTAAGTATAGGTTTTAAAGATATATTTTCCATCTTCATGTTCGGCAAACCCACATATTAACAAGACAATGTTCATGAAGTTTTGAGTGAATAGTTTGACATCATGTCTACTAGGCTATACACTAATGAATAGTTTATTTAGCAGCATAAACTCATTTATGTACGATTATATCTTGCCGTTCGTAGTGTAATGAAGCATCGCCACTTTTAAAAGTGTAGACAGATTAACTAATGAAAAGACTCTTCTTGTTCAGTTGTACCTTTTCTATGCGAAGTTTCGATAATTTTACTCAGTGCTCTTTTCCTCCCGATTTCAAATGCAAAACATTTAGTAATTACCCCGAAGGTGATGTTGTAAAACAGGCAAGACATTGACCGTTTAGTGTTCTAAGAAGAGTAATAAATCGCCATTGATCATTTATTACAACAGCGCGCTTATTAATGAAGTGAACATTAACTGGAGGTTAATGGTTGCAACAACAAGGATATCGTTTTATGGGGCAGTCTCTTTAAGCAGGCGAAGCTGTGCGTTTGAATAGGCTACAAATCAGGCCCGGTTAGAAGTGAAACCTCAGTATCTATCTAGATAAACAAATTAGGTTTGTTAAAACTTCTCATTTGGCGACGTTATAATTCACCTTTGGTCCCTTTCTTTATCTTATGATCATGTGACACCCTTTATTTATACTTCTATACAAACAGCAGAAACTCAGCTTAGATAAACAATTCTACGTTAAATATACCTTCAAATATTGACTCACTTTTTTATACTGTTGTTCTGAACAAGAGTTTGTCACATATTGAATAAATGACCTGGAGATGCATTTTGAGATTTTCAATCGTTTAGAGTGGACTAATTGAACAAATAATAGAGCTTACTATTTGTGAATGATTAAATAGGGGATTGAATTAGGGTAAGGATGCTCAGCTGATCCAGGTCGTCTGCTTCTCTTATGTTTTTAGATGAATATAAAAATTATCTTATTTATACAAAGAATCATTCTAGTACATACTTGTAACAGTATGGCCCTTTCTGTTCAAATGCTGGAACCTGTCCAGCTTTAAATTGGTCAGGATTTTTAAGATCCCAAACCCAGTATTCCATATAAATTGGTACTGGAGGCTCAATCCACGATTCATAGGCATCGGAATCGGGTGTAATTACGATACCCTGAAAAGTAGCAGAAAATAAAACACGGGGTTTGAGGTAAAAAAATATCATGTATCAGATCGATACCCATAAGATAAAGGAAAACAAAATATGAGATTAAAGTTGAAAATTGTTGCCAGAAAAGTCGAAAAAACAGAACGGATAATCAATGGATGTTATAACCATATTGTATGTTAAGGCACAAAGGTACCAGTCAGGGATCACAAAGGCGTACTGCTTGTGGTTCCAATATGTGATTTAGGCCAAACTCCAACAAGCAAAGTCAGGAGAAGTTAATCAGTATCACTTTTGGAACGACTAACTTTACAACTTCCACAGAAAATAACATCGAAGGAGCCGTAGAAGCAAGATGAAACGAAGAGTTCGTTCCTGGTATCCATAAACCAATTACCTGGAGGGTGAACTGAACCAGTCTAGCTGTATGCTCGGTATATGTGTAAACAGTGCTCAGTGCTCTGCTCAGTACATGTATAAATCCTCCTGTCAACCATTGCCCCCCCCCCCTCCTCACCATCCCACAACATTCTGTTTTATCTTTCGTGAATTACGTCTATGGAACAAAAGATTATTCCTAAATCATTAGTGAACTTTATAATTATTATCGCAAGTATTTAGGAAATTTATAGCCTTTCTTTTTCTTTTCACCTGTTCATTTACTTTTCTTCATCGAATTTCTTTGTTTGTTTTTATTTACCACCTAAAGAGTCGCTAGCTTGTTAAACACAGCTATGTTTTTATATTGTCCTTCGTCATATGTATTGTATTCCATATGTATACTCCACTGTTCTCGACTATTGTGAAGTATGTATGAAAAATAAAATTTGAATAGAAATGAACTGTCAGACAATAATTATGTCCACTGACGCGTATTAAAAAGGTGTCCTACTTTTATGTATATATTTTTAGGTATTAATGCCGATTGAATCATAGTAACTTTTAACTATGTATTACAACAGTCAGATAGTATAATAGTGAACTTTATAACAGTTTGCAGTTAGAAATGATAACACATAACTATAAAGTAAAATTTCGCTACCGTCACCTAGAGTAGCAGTTAACTATTGCAACAAGTTAGTAAAATTTGAACATATTTACAATTGACTATAGTAGCAGTTAATTGTTGTAACAGAAATCTATTGCAAGAGTCAACTAACTGTTACCTATGGTAATAGCTTCGTATAGAAAACAACAGTAACGTTTAACTACAGTAACAAGAACTATATCAAAGATAGCAACTGTTTATGTAGTAACATTTAACTACATAGTAACAGTCAATTCGTAATAGCGACATTTAACTTTAGTAACGGGTAACTATATCAACTGTTTAACATTTACCTATAGTAGGTAACATTAAACTATAGTAACATTTAACTACAGTAACAGTTGTCTACAAGTAAAAGAAAACTATTAGTTATGAACAGTTAACCATGGTATACAGTTAATTTTTGTGACAAATAACAACAGTAAAAATTAACTATAAAAACAATCAACTATATTACCCATTAAGTAACTATAGCAACTGCTCGCTATAGTAACATTTAACTATAGTGACAGTTACCTATACAGTAAAAGTAAACTACTATAACATTACCTGTTAATCTGGTAAAACTTACGATAACAGATAGCAAAAGTACCTACAGTAAAAATTAACGTTTAAATTGTAAATTATAGTTACGTTTATGACTATTAAAGTAGTGCTACAATTAATGTAACTAAGTTAACTGTTATCTACAGTGGCAGTCAACTTAAATTAACATTTAACTGTTGCAATAATAAACTATAGTAACAGTATAACTACTGAAACAGTTAACTATACTACAGGTTTCGGTACTGAAACAGCCTATTAAACAGTGAGCGGAATATCCTATGAAACAAACGAAGCACCGTACCGAACAGTCCTATATATAATGACAATAAGAACAGTCATTGGTACAATAGTAAATGGAAAACGAATAATTTTACGAGAAATCTCAATTAAAAAAAAGTTGTTGATGACAACTTAATACTAGATGTGTAGAATACGCTAGAAGTACCTGAAATGTACATGGACCATCAAGGTGATCATGAAATTGTCGACGTAATTGTAATCACTAAAAGAGGAGTTTATAATAATTGCCATTTTATACACAGAGGGTACCAAAAAATCAACACTATGTGCAAATGCGTGGTAGCTCACAATAAATCTTAAATGTGCACTAAGCTGTCATAATTTTACATAAACTGAGAGGTAAATTAGTATTCACATACATATTTACAAAGTCATATATAAAATATCCTTGAAATATCAATCATTTTACACAATGTAGAATGCAGCAAAATAAAGCAACCATAAAATTAGGTCAACACTATACCTCTTTAACTGAAGTGTAGATAACATTGTTTCCAACCGGAATTAGGACACCTCCGAGAATCACCATTATTGCCCCAATGAAGATCATAGCTACCAGACATCCTCTTCTTGAACACCCCATGTTGTTGTCTTCTTCTTCGTCTTTTTATGTTCTTAATTGATTGCAAGATTTGTCAGGTAAACTAAGTTTCGTCAAAAGTAATGTGCCGAGAATGTCAAGTTAACTAGTTCTCTTGGTTGTTTCTTGTTGCATCTCTTTTAAAATATAAAAGCCGTAATGTGGGAATTAAGGTAGAAAATATTACTGAACACTGCACAAATTACTGCAAAACCCTTCACATAGCGGTATTACGAACACAAGAGAACAATATCAAGAGTTACCAATGACAGAAAAGTTTAAAGTACACTGTGATTGCATAGTCTATAGAGTGACTTTTACGGTTAATTACAAATAAAAACGTTTGTGTTAACGAGCCTCTCTGCAAAGCCTGCAGTCTATAATCGGTAGTTTTCTTTGATAAGAGTTTAATTAACATATCTCTTAATCTCGTTTGTTCAAACGTCAAAGATCACTGGCTAGAAACAGGTTGATAAAAGATAGATGAACGGAGGGTGAAGTCCGAGTAATTTAAAATGAAAAGACTTAATTAATACGGTATCGTCATCACCAGAGTGGAACTTATCTGTATTTGAATATCTTTATGCACAAGTCAAGAGGGAGTAAATGAACTTTTCTTACCTTGCCATCTCAACTTCAAGATTATCGTAATTAAATAAACAAACAAAAAAGAATGGGCGCATTGGCAACTCTTCAGCTATTGACAACTATGAGTAGTTCATGCTTCATATTTCGTAATTATGCCAATTCTCCAACAAAATCTGGCGCTCGTGTAAACCTTCTTCAGACTTAGACTAGTCTTTATCAGACACTTAGATTTTATTAACTTTGTGTGGCCATCATCCAAAATTTCCTGCAACTTTGTATGATCATCCTAAAAAAGCTCATCAATATTAAACAATTTCATAATTCTGTGTATCGATCCTGGGGGGGGGGGGGGGGGGGTTGCGACATGAGCAACGTTGTTAAAACTCTTACAAAATATATAGCTGGAGATGTCTCAGCACCAATTAAAATGTTTAAACTTTAACTTAGGCTTCTTTAGCCTCTTGAACAGTTTGTGTGTTCAATCTAGCCGATAGGAAGTTCTATCAGCCTTGCAATACTCGAACTGGTACTCCCGGACTCTATTCTGTGCTCATACTCTACGTCTTCGTGACGTCATTACTTGGTGTTTGTGGAAATTTTGAAAGAAAGGACTTGCACGAGATGTTTTGTAGACTGAGTTTAAATGTTTATACCATCAGAGTTATCAGACGTTTCTAGGACATTGATAAATCCTCATTATACCATCAAATGTGCACTTCATTTCCTAAGGATCTTATTGAATTACTTAAAGCTCACTCTTCTTCATTAACTTTAATACATTGCATGTTCCTGCAAGCCGAAAGAACAACAGGACTGCCAGTGCATAACTGTGTTGCAACCTTGAAGTGTTATATAAATATTAAAATAAATTGCACATCCGGACGCGCTGCTAACACTGTAAACATCAAACCCTTTAGAACCCTTGACCAATTACTTTATCATTATTTCGGTATACCAATAGGTCTATGGGTATACAAGCATTCATGCTTTGGTATTTAGTCTGTTCGCGATTATAATGGAATGACATCGTGACTTTGTCCAGTACTATGCTGGTACTCATCACCCAATCTGTAACATGATATTACGCATTTTAATAAGTTTCGAGACGTGATTTCCCTAACCTACCCTAACCCTGTGAGATGACACTGAGCAGGGATGATGTACATGTCTTGAGACTTGAATGTGAAACATTAAACAGAAAACGTCAGGACTGATATTCAAGTATTCGAAAACAAGTTTCCCCTCTCCATCGATGCACCAACAAAATTACAAATTACCCGAAAACGGAGAAGTGAGACCAAACTTCTTTTGGTGTTCTTATATATTTGAATAAATTGTCGATATAAACTTTCTTGGCTTTTGTTTTCCTTGACTGTTATTACACATCTTCCAAACATGTTAAATATTATCTTCTCCCCGGTTTTTTCACCGTCAATTGCAAACCCTTTACCATAATTCTGTCCATAAAAGAGTCGTATTATACAACAGCGTACAAATCAATTAAGGTTGTTGCTTAATTCCTTGCCAAAGGCAGGCAAGGAATCTATGCGATGGTGTTGGCATGTGTCTCTGTTTGTGTATGTTAGTGTATGTGAAACCTTGGCCTGTATACACGATATCTCAAGAAGGGTAGTTACCTCAAAATAGTATGTATATGTAGTCCATTGTGAGTAAATGATCCCTATTTTTATTCATGTAGGTGAACGGTTATTTGAGGTCACCAAAGAGGGAAGTCCGAGAGTAAGTAGAATATCTCATCAACTGAATGTTGTTGGAACTTCAGACTCTAACAATTGGTACCGCAGCTCTTGATGAGTAGGCCTTCTTGATCTCGGACAAATTTTGTGTAGGTCAAAGGTCACGTGAGCTCACTAGAGACCGTAGTTTCAAAACCTTGTAACAGTAGTTCAATGAGGGAAAGTTGCTTCAACTTCGAAGTTGAAATATAGGTAGTACATTGTGACTAAATGAACCCTGTTCTTTTCAAGGTAGTTCAAAGTTGACATACAAAGTTATATACAATAGATGTCAAGCTGACTGCCCGGTCGTTTAAGGGGTCAGAGCGTCTTCCTTTCTGAAATAGAAGAGGGGTTAGTTATGTACCCCGATTTCAATCCACGGGAAGAGCAGCAGCTCTGAAAGACTTCTTAAGAGTCACTTCTAGTGCCTCAGAGAAGATCTCAAACAACACGTGGCGTCCCTCAAATTTCTGTGGGGGATACTCCCCCCCCCCCCTTGACTACCCCAATGACGGAACTTACCTTAGTCGGAACAATTTAGAAATTTGGATATAAAATGAACAAATGATCGTTTTGTGTAGCCCACAGAACTTTTCGATGTGCAACATTCATATCCTGCCTGCAAACAATCGTTCCAATTTACATCAAGGACCCTTGCCATGCTCACATACTCGCCTAGGCTATGACTTCGAATTGCTGTATAGTAGAGGTTCAAGCATACCTGATACTAACGATCAAAACATTTCATTCACAGGATACAGCTTAAGATATTGACACATCCAGTATCGAGGGTATGTGACAGGAATGTACTATATGGTGATTGTATAGGAATCAGTTTTCAATCAGGATATTACACAAAATCGGAGGTGGAGAGACGGGAAATGAAAAGGGATTACACTTAAGTTACCCTGCAAAGGAATTTTTATAATTATATAGGAAATACGTTTAAGATATATCCCTCCATACGGATGGATGTGTGAGAACGCGACTCGAGTCCAATACAAAAAGACCCATTTTTTCCGCCAAAAGAAAATCATATTTTAACAACAAAAAGACCCAGACATGTTTGCACGATTCTCCACTCCACAGTTTTCTCTCCCTATCTCTACGCTCCTTCACCACAATTATATGTTCTCCTGATTTAAAGTTGTGCCCACCCCATGGTGTGTAATATTGTCCTCCAGTATTGCGGAAAAAAAAAACGACGACAACACAATTTCTTTTCGTACAACTTTCCGGCAGTGTAATAACTACGTACGTATCCTTATGACACTACTGTAGGCTATATAACATTGCCTCATCAAGCTGTCAGGTACTCAATGCATTTACCTTATTCTCATCCCTACCCCACCCCCTCCCCCTCCCCCTCTCCCCTCCCCCCTCCACGAAGAACGTTTTGTCGTACGTGTATAAGATTGTGATATTTAAAGCGATGACGCTCATCAACCTGGAGGCTAATTAGGAGTGACTGTGACTTCGATCCCACTGGGTTTATGATCGAGGAGCTAATCTACGGTTTTCCCAGCTAAACTGACCATGTTTGAAAAAGAAACCAAACTGATGTAAAATTGTCGAGTTGGTGGTCACCCGACAACCTGACGTGAAGTTGTACTGTATAGGCTATAGCTCCTTCTGCTTATGGTGTCACTGGTGTCTCGACCAAAGAATAGTTGGAAACCGATGTCATTCCAAGGTCGGTGACAATTTCTTTTGGTCAGAATTCTAGCATATACTCTGCTTCAGCATCCGGTTACTGCTCACTTGCAGTAACGAAAACAGAATGCGTACGGTACGGTACGCGTATGTAGCGTACTGTAACTGGTCAGCTTGCAACGCGACAAACTGAACTGTTGTGTAGATATCTAACCATAGAAATACACGTATTTCTATGAGATCTACTTCAATTCGCTACAAGTACAACGATGAACACTTCTGCTGATACTCAAACTGAAAAGAAAGAAAAAGATAAAGAACAGGTTGATCAAGAGAAATGCGACGATTTGTGCCAGGCCGTTAAATCTGGGTAGGACAATGTTTGTAGTGGTTACTAATCTGGCCTAATGTTACGAAGCTTCAACAAACATCACAGTTCACACCTGCAAATCAATTGAATTGCATTAGCAGTGTTAACACGTTACCGCTTTCACTGTCGCACTCGTTGTTTCTACTAGTACAAGTTAGGCATGTTAGTACTATAAAAAGTATCATTTAGTTAGGCCTACAGTAGGCTAACAGTATAACTTAGCAGTTTGGTTCTCTTTACTTCCGAAGTGTATGGGGAAATCATTGATGATGTAGTTGGTCTAGTATGATGATCTAGTTTACTTTGCTAGTGTAATGCAGTTTGGAGTAGACAAAGTATTAGTACTAATAGAAATACCACGCCACGTGAAAACACCCCTACTTAAATTGATCAGCTACACAGATAAACTGTCTGACCACTTGGTGACATGTTTTGCAGAAAGATTTTTTGGCACAGTTGCAGAATACCCCACTAGAATGAAGCTCTCCTTTCGACTGGGCTACGCAGTCAAACACTTCCAGAATACCCTGCAAGAGTGAAGCTTTCTTTAGTACGGAGCTACACTATTACTCTACTCACTTTTAAAGACTGTAGGCTATCAACGCAGTCATAGATTTGATAGAAATGGACAACAATGAGTCGTTCTCAAATTAAACTTACCTGCTGTATTCTCACACCGCACTATTATTTATTGTTTACATAATGTTCCACTGTGTGAGCGAGCATCCATTTTTAAACCTATTTTGGTTTCATTTTGGACTTAGAATTATTTGAGAACGAGTCATCTTACTTTATTCTTATTCTCGTCTGACTGCGTATCCCCGTAGCCTCTTAAAACTGTATCCTGAATCCGACTGCGTATCCCCGTAGCCTTCTAAAGAACACTGGCCTATTTTGGTTTCATTTTGGACTTAGAATTCATAGCGTGATTCTGTCCCCAGTAGTCATGGGGCAAGAATTTTTTTTCACTCCACTGACCTTCACTGTGATAACATCTTTCCAGTTCATGGGCAATTAGTCAATAAACATCATCGCTAGCCTTCTCCCCACAGGGGTAAAATGGTGTGAAACTTTATCTTCTAAGCTGTAAGCTAACTGTAATTGTGTGCCTAGTCAACACTCATGAACTTAAGCCGGGCCATGTATCTTTTCCTTGTTTTAACCTAAATTCCTTGTACTGCTTCTCTTATCAGTTTGTTGTCTTATTTCTGCACAGAAAGTCAGGAAATTTTAAGAAAGTTTACCATGATTAATTGAAAAGCATGCAGAACACAAAATAGGATGTAACCTATAAGCATCAGGAGAAACAGACCTACTTGTGTGTTGATGGAGTAAACAGTATCCCAGCTAAGATTGCAGTGGTAATTGACCAAAGTTACTGGGCCAGCCTAAGCGTGTAATTTCTACCTGAGGTAGTCGATCTCTGTGTAAGTAGTGAAAGAATCCACAACCCGGAAATTCCCATACATAGGTCGAGTTCTCCATACAAAAATTCTGCCTCACCCTTACAGGTACCAAAATAATAATGTATTTGAGAACGAGTAATCTTACTTTATTCTTATTCTCGTCTGACTGTGTATCCCGGTAGCCTTTTAAAATTATATCTTGATTTCGACTGCGTATCCCCGTAGCCTTTAATAATTGTATTCCGAAATTCCGACTGTGTATCCCCATAGCCTCTTTAAACTCTATCCTGAATCCAACTGCGTATCCTCGTAGCCTTCAAAAGGACACTTGCCTATTTTGGTTTCTTTTTCATTGAAGGCAATACTAAACCGAAAGCAAATTTCCATTGAATTTCCTACAGGACTTAGTATTTTTTTCGATCAAGCCTATCCTTTCTAATACTTAAACATATCTCCTTTTATAAAACCAAAAGTGGTTGTGTGCAATATAGCGCCACCACGTAGCCTGCTGTTTTTTACGGTTTAGTTTCGATACGCAGGGTATTCTGCAATTACTCCGATTTTTTGAATGACTCATCATAGAGTATGATGCTAGGCTATGGTGAAATAAAAAAAAGGTAAGTCCAAAGCTTTTTCCCCTTTGTGGCTACACTGGCTCTGTTGGTTTGTAAGTCCAAAGCTTCTCCTCTGAGCTCCACTTTTCCCATTGTGGATGCAAATTTGATCTCATTCCCCTACTTTTCTTTGTGTTGTATTGTTTGTTTCTTTGTGTTGTATTGTACAGTTTCCTCTGTGTTAGTGTTACAGTATTGTGTTTTGTGTGATACTTTAGCCTGCCACACCTTGGACTTGGCTTATGGCAGGATATTCTGTAGTTTTACCCACAATTTCCATGGTAAATTTTATTTTGCAAAGTGTTGTGTGCTAGTCCAAGTAAGGTCTAATGATATTCTACTAGCGGTGTAAGTGTACTACTAGAGACCAAGTTGGTTGATATTTTTTTTCAACAAACTTTCATCATACCTAGACTGCTAGGTCTAAACTGAGTGTGGAGTGTGAAAACTGACAGCTTGCAAAGCAGAAGTTGATATGAATTTGATGAACATCTTGAGGAGGCTAACTTTCTTGAGTAAACCTTGAAGGCTTAACGTTAGTAGCGAAACATTTGACTTGAGTTGGCTAACCTATAGGTTTACCAAGTTGAAATAAATATTGTGTAATTTCACCTGTAAATAATGCAAAAAAAGAATATTACCAGCAGATCTATGACTTTCATTGTCCTGGCCTGATGTTAGGTTTGCAGTTTACTTTCTTGTCAAAGTTGCCCAGGGAGAGCATTTATACTTCATTTCATTTTATTGTGCACTTTATACATACATGGATATAGCAAGAATGGAAGTAATAAGCAGGACTATGCATGCGAAAGGTAGTACACAAAAGCCCCAGGAGGCTTGATAATGTGCACTCCCTGAGTCTCCCTGTAAAAAGAAAAGAAAGCCAACCCACCCTAATGAAAACCCAGCTCCACCCACCCCACCCTGACACCAGTGAGAAGACTCTCACAAGAAGATTAGATCAAAGCAAACGTGATGTATAGAAACCCACCGAATGAATAAGTGCAGTAACAAAAAAACTTACTCTAGTAGCCTTCAGTATAATAACATAAGGTACTTTTCCAGAAGGATTTTATGCAATACTTTGTTTACTGATTATTGAAGATGGAGGGAATTCCAGAGCCTGATGGAACAATTACGGAGAGAGCTGGTGGAAAAGAACTTTGAATGAATAGAGTCTAGATGCAGGTTGTCGAGTATTGTGATCATAAACTGAGAGTTAGAAAAATAGTTTGAAAATGGATTCGGTAACAGGTTGTGTAATGGACGATAAGTGAATGTTGCAATGTTGATATTAAATATGTAAGTCAGTTTCAGAAGGTTCAGTGACTTGAACAACGAGCTGGTATGGTCACGTGGTTTAGAGCAAGTATTGTGTCTAACAGCTCTCTTTTGTAAGATAACTTAGTAAAAAGGGAACGACTAGTACTAGAAAAAGCTATAGAACAATAGTTACGATGAGGCTAGCTTAAGGCAAGGAATTGAGCAGAGAGCATTTCTGGGTACAACGTGCTTAAACCTTTCTAATATACTGACCACTTTGGCAATATGGGATACATGATTATCCCATGATAGCTTGGAATCAATGTGAATAGCCAGAAATTTAACATTTTCAACACATTGCAAACAATTTCCATCAATAGAAATTTTAAATTTATGACCTCTGTTCAGAATGTCATCATGAAAAACACTGACGTGCGTTTTATCCACATTTAGAGATACCTCATTCACAGTGAACCAATCCAAGTAAAGCTTAAGTTCGTAACACACTAGTTCCTCCAAATGCTGTGGCTTAGAGTTGCTGAAAATGATATTAGTATCATCAGCAAACAATACAAGTGCAGCCTTTCTTTAATACATTTGAAATATTGTTAACATAAATTATGAAGAGGAGAGGTCCAAGAGCAGAACCCTGTGAAACACCACATTTTACCTTCCTCAATTCCTAATTAACACCATTGAGAGAAGTTAATTATTTTTTTTTGTTAGAGAGGTTAGCATTTTATCCAGCTGTGAGACACTCATCTGAAACCGTAATGTGATAATTTAGTCAGCAGGATGTCGTCATCAATTTTAGAAACTTTTCAAGGGAAGTTGCTTTCTTAGCTGTAGCTTCATTTAAGTTGTCCAAGGCATAGATCAACGAGAGCAAGTTCTGTTGAATGGCCTGCACGAAACCCATACTGGCAAGAAGAAACTATACTATGCTTCTTAAGGAAGGAGTAGATTGTATTGTACGTAACTTTTTTCTAAGATCTTCGAAAAACTGGGAAGGACAAAAATAGGATGATAATTAATGAACTTATGTTTGTCACCTTTCTTTAAGATAGGAATTACTCTAGCTACTTTGAATCTGTCAGGAAAGATGCCCTGAGACAGAGAAACATTAAAAATATAGGTAATAAGCGGCCTAGCTATACGTTGAAGAATCAGATGAACAATTGCACGTATCAAACCGTCGTTGCCAGCAGCTTTCCTAGGGTTTAGACACTAATGCAACTCTGAAAACCTCATTTATGTCAATCAGCTTGAGATATATGCCAGTTTTTCAGATTAGTGTTTGAATACCTTTGGCTGATCAGCATTCTTATGGACAAAATGGGGCCCACAATTTTTTGGGATGTGATGAACTGCAGATTAGCCTTTGTTAGGACTAAATGATTACAGTTGATGTACAATAATCTTCATGCAAGGAACCATAGTTCCCTTAGGCTCTTGAAGTGTTTAATGCATCCTATCATGTTGTTTACTTGTATTCAATCCTGGACTGAGATGACTCATTGTCTACCAGTTTATGAAAGTATTGTTACAGTTAGCATGAGGGTACAAAGTCATACATGCATGTGCCCATTAATACAAAACAGCATATAGCACACAGATATCCATAAACTACTGTATGTGTTTTGTACATTGTAGTGTTTATTCATCATGTATGGCAGGAAATAGTTTCATGTAAGTAGGAATGTTTATTCACAGTAATTTCGTCAATTTCTTTTAATACATTTGAAACTTAATATTCTTGTCCTTTCAACTAACAATGTTAAAAGAAAATGAATTGTTTTATTGTCTGTCATGAATCAAGCAGCTCAGAGTTTGTTACATCACTTTGACTTGTTAGTTGACTGTATTGTTCACTGTGCATAAACACTAGACAGATTTGTTCCTGACAGTTGACTTGTACATGGGAGAAACATACACACAGTACACAAACTACGCAGTGCACTCTCTACGGCGTTCATGTGATTCATGAAACGAGCCATTGTCTTTAAGCAGACTATAGGTTTTAATTTTTTGTGAATTCCATAACCAACTTTGATTGCCTGGCCAAAGTTAACACTGTAGTTGTGAGAAGAAAAGACTACTGGACTCTTGCCTACATTACTGTAAAAAGTTAGAGATGTGCAATGAAACATGACGACTTTATTTACCATAATATGTAGAACCATTTTGCACAGTTTAAGTAAAATTTAAATAAAGTAAAAAATTGCTGCTTCTACAGGATTACATCTGAAAATGTAACCCAGCATGTTCAGTCTCTCTGAAAATGAAATTTATGATGAAAATACAACATTTGGCACAAATGCAGTGTTAGCAATATTTATTTCATATGTGGTTATTAATTTCTTATTTATTAGATTCTTGTTGAGAGTTCAGGAACTTGTAGAAGAAGAGGGGCCTGCAATACTTTGTGACTTTGATGATAAAGGTCACACACCTGTACACTGGGCAGCACTTGGAGGGCACACAAATATATTAAGATTTATGGTGCAATGCAAAGTACCATTAGGTGAGTTGTTGATGTAACCATGTTTGTAGATTTAGTTAATGCCCTTGTGGTAGATATCCATTGCATGATCTCTTCCTTACTATACAAAGGCTTTGAATTGAGGGACTGATATATGGCTTGTTGTGGTAGATCTTAGGTCATTACATGATTCCATCCCTGTACTATAAAGGGACAGTTGATGCCTTTGTGATACTTGGTTCACTTCTAATTTGTGGCAATTAAAAGCATGTGAAAATTTTTGATTACTTCCTTAATACAAATGTTTAATAGAAAAGAACTTAAGAAGTATTGTTTCACACAGTACAGCCAATTTGTGATTTATGTACAATATTGTGTTGCAGTTTTGGTGATTACTTATGTAACTGGTATGTTTCTTCAATCATGGTGCAACTCCGTTGTACAATGTTATCTTTTTTCTCATTTTCCCAGATGTTCAAAGCCATAATGATTTAGGACCAAGGCCAATCCACTGGGCTTGCGTAAATGGCCACATAGCAATCTGTGACATTCTTCTACAGGCTGGTGTTTCAATAGATACTGTTGACAATAAAGTAGGTATCTGCTAAAGTGGTCACAATTCCACTCCTTTAATTGTTATCCTTTTTTGACAATATGCAATTGGGGGGGGGTGCCCAGAGTAATAAAGTATGAAACTGAAAATAGTTTCAAGTCTGCTCCTCTGTTGAACACCCCTTTAACAGATACAAGATGAAACGAGGTATTCAAGACTGCACAGCTTTCTTGTAAAGGACTGTAAACATGCCCTTTTCTCTCTTTATTTTATTTTGTGTTTGATGTAATAGTTGAAAATATCAATACTGTTGTGCATGTGGGAACTTCTTTCTAAGCACTGTTCACCTAATTCTGTAATTTGCTTTGACCTTGGTTTTCTTGATCCTGTGTACACTTACCTAGAGAGCTGAAGTTATTATTTTCCAATTCTGTTGTAGGGCTGTTCACCTTTGATTATTGCTTGCCAGTATGGTCAAACTATGCTAGCTGGATACCTTATGGGTAAAGGTGCCCGTCTGCAGCTTACGGACCGTGAAGGGGACAATGCCCTCCATTGGGCTGCCTTTAAAGGTACTCTTTAAGATAGATAATGTTATTTTGTATTGATTGGACATCAAGTTCCTAGACAACAATGACATGTAAAGATGAGGCTTTACGCTATTTTGATTTTCATTAGATGTGACTCAGTAACCTAGAATACTCAATTCATATTTCTCTCAAACAACTCAAAAATTTACCAAGATCTAACAGAAATACAACCAAAAATAAGTCAAGTGAAAGTACAGGTAGAAGGACTAGCACAATTAATATTAAAATTAGCAAATATACAAATCACCTTTCACAATTAGTATTCAAATTAACAAATATGCGAATCAACTATCACAATTAATATTCAAATTAACAAAATTTGCAAATCAACTATCTCACGTAATATTCAAATTAAGAAATTTAAATGTCACAATTAGTATTCAAATTAAGTAATATCGCAATTAATATTAAAATTGTTTCAGCAAATTATTGAAGGTTTTGTTTTGGTTGAAATCAATGCCCTTTCATGGGGTAAACTTGCGTTACAACTGTCACTGACATTTAAAGTTGTCAGTGTCCATTTTCTAGTTTACCCCAACTGGAATTCTCAGCCAACAGTTAGTACACATCAATCTCATTGGTGAATTGAGCCATCTTTTAGAAGCTACAACAGTAAAATACTGATTGATTGATTGATTGATTCTACTGGCTAGTTATTTTTTGTTGCATATTAGCTGTAAATGATAGCAGTATCTTTTACTTTCAAGACAAGAATAGTTTACCACGATATTCATGAATTAGCTTGATTTTTTTGGATGCTTTTTTGATGTCACATATTACCTCGTTTTCTTCCAATAGGTCACTGTGACCTGACAAGGCTGTTAATTTATTCCGGTTTCAATCCACGACAGAAAGATAATTTTGGTCAGGTATCATGTTTAATTTTTTTTGTTTGAAGAGATTGTACAAGATTTAAGGGAAATAGGGCATTTGTTTAGCAGAAATCATCCATATTTTTAAAACCAATGTTTGTGGATGCAGAATGATAGATTATTCAAAATAGGAAGGACAGAAGTCTTTTTTTCCAAGAAATAAGTTTCTTACAGATAGAAACTCAGTGATTTGTTGCTCAACACTAATTTGTTCACCCAAACTTTTCAAAATTCAAATGATGCATCTTCTGTTACTCATCACATGCATAAAGTTTTAAGGAGATAAAGCATTGGCAGACGTTTATTGATGAAACTGAATGGTTTAATAATGACTAAAGCTATTTCTTTAGAATGTCATGTTGATGTATTCTAAACGCCCTATTTCCCTTTAAAGATCTGTCATATTTGACTCAAGATTAAAATACTACGAGAGGGTTGATCTGTGATTATGTAATTAGTCTGCCAATGTCATGAAATAATTTATGGCTGAATGCTGCCTTCTTTATTGTCTTTCTTTAAGCACCTGGCAGAGCAGTTAATAAAGTTATTTATTGATAAATAATGAACTGCAGGTATTATTTTTAGAAAAGGTGTAGTTGTAAACAAAGCATTCTCCAGACATTACTTCAATTGCATCTAGTCTAAGTTTTATCCTGTTTACTTTCATGTTACAAGACTCATTTACTTTGAGTACTTATTCATGTTTTCATTAAAAGACTCCACCCAACTTGAATGCAATTCTACCCTTTCATTGTTACTTACATTTGACTAATGCATAGGCAGTCATTGTTTTGATAGTACCCAGGAATTATGCTAAAAGAAATGCATCTAATTCAAGAAGGTAAATCCAAACAGTAGTGTTATGTGATCATTTCAACATTAAATCCAGTGTGACTTTTTTTAAGATTGAGTTAAGTGTGAACATTTAAATACTGAGTTAAATGTGACCATTTCAGTATTGAGTCCCATATTAACAATTTTAACACTGAGTTTAATCTGATCATTTCAGTATTGAGTGACCATTTTAGCACTGTGACCCATCGTGACCATTTTAACACTGTGACCCATCGTGACCATTTAGCACTGAGTTTAAACTGACCATTTCAGTGTAGAGTCTAGTTTGACCATTTTAACACTGAGCTTAATCTGATCATTTCAGTATTGAGTCTAGTTTGACCATTTTAACATCGAGTGTCCACGCTCAGGAGATACTCAAGATTTTGCATTGTAAATAAAATACAAAAAGATGGTAATCAGTCATTGTTCACCTCTTCCATTAACATAAGATAGTATAATACACTCTGTCTTCCATCACCCTTCAGACACCACTACATTTGGCATGTATCAATGGAGACTTGAATACGGTGAGAATGCTCTGTGAGCAGGATGGAGTTGAAATAGACCTTGAAGACCACAACCACAAGACACCATTGATGCTAGCAAAGGGACGGAAACACAATGATATCTCTGGTTATCTGGAGAAAGAAGTAAAATATCAGAAAAGCATTATACCAAGATTAGACTTCAAGTGAGTCATTGATCAATTACTTTGAAGATAAATAACACCTCGAGGTAGATGCACACGGGTATAAAAGTAGTTAACATAGAAAAGCTGTCCTGGGTATAAACATACATGACAAACAAGATTCAGCAGGAAATATAAAGGTTAATAATGATAATTGTCATTAGTTTGCTGAGAGACAATGTGTTTTGTTAGATGATTTGAACTGTTCTATTTTTATTGACTTGCAGTCGTAAGTTCTTTGGAACTTCTTAAAGGAGCTAACAACATTGTTACAACATGTCATGGACTTCTGTTCCGTTATGTATTGAATCATGTGACATTGTCATCGTGACATTGATATCATTACATTGCAGTAATCCTCATGATATCGCATTGATCCTAATGATATTGCAGTTATCCTGACGATATCGCAGTGATCCTGATGATATGGCAGTGATCCTGATGATATCACAGTGATCCTGATGATATCGCAGTGATCCTGACGATATCGCACTGATCCTGACGATATCGCAGTGATCCTGATGATATTGCAGTGATCCTGATGATATCGCAGTGATCCTGATGATATCGCAGTGATCCTGATGATATCGCAGTGATCCTGATGATATCGCAGTGATCCTGACGATATCGCACTGATCCTGATGATATCGCAGTGATCCTGACTATATTGCAGAGATCCGGATGATATTGCAGTGATCCATTGTAAATGACTTTTTTCTTTTACTTTGAGTTTCGTTGTTATTATATCTCTGCTCCTATTTTCTTTTACTTACAGAACAATATTCTTTGGTCCTCCTGGAAATAGTAAAGCTCCATTCCTATTTTTTGTATTGTCTACTTTATGTTGGGGATACCCAATGTACTTGTTTAGGGTAAGTGATACTTGTTCAAATATGCATTCTTCACATCTGTGAGTATATATTACTTGACTGTCTGACTGGAAGGTGTCAATATTTTAAGTTCAAAGATTTTGTTAAAGACAAATCATCTCCATGTCATCAATAGCCTGATAGTGAAGTGTTTATTACGTAGACCTAAATGAAACCATGCATCTGAATGTATTGCTTACTTCTGTGTCAAAAACACTCTTCATTGTTTTACACAATGAACCTCTTGTTAGTAAATATACATGTTTTGGATGTATGCTGAATTTTTAATGGCAACAATGCCGTTAACTTAAAAATCATCTTTAAATTTACAAAAGTATTCAGTGAGATTATTGCTAGTGTTGCTTTTTTTTTTATTATTTGAGTTTGTTTTAATTCTCTTTGGTATCCATCCTCATCTCCAGCTGTCATCCATCTTGGAGGCATAAGTAAATATCCGTCACTCTTCAGTCAGTGCTTGAGAATCTGCTGTAGAGCAAATTACTGATGACTGTGACAGCCCCCATTGCCATAACAAATATACAACATATGTAACAGGGAATAAATCTCGCTTGCATATGAATCAAACTAAATTTGAAGCATTATTAGGACTAATGACAAGATTATTATTACTGTTCACAGTCTATAATACATTGTTTTCATATTCTGTCTGTGTGTAAGTAGTCTATGTCTGTTTTCTCTTTGCAGTGTTTTCCTACCACATTTGCAATGATGCCTGGTGTTCATATTTTCTTCATTTTCAATAATGTCTTCATGTGGTATACTTTCTATCACTGTTATATGAGGGACCCTGGATTTCTACCAAGAAATTCACCTGATTATGACTTGGCCATCAAAAAGGTAAAGGTAAATTCTGCATGTTTATACATTCCCTTTTCATGTACCTTTTTGATTTTGATGAAATCATAACCTTTGTAATCATGCAGGTGTATGTGTGTGTGTCCAAATAGTGAAAACCTTGCAAACAAGATATCGCATGTGGGGAAGCTTGTACAGGTCTGATATTTAGTATGTAGATGTAACATATTGAGTACAAGATGCCTGTTGTTTTTGGTGGAGGTGAATGGTCATTTGGGGTCAACATGGGTCAAATAGTGAAAAAAATTTAATCACAACCATCTCAAGAGGGGAAAATTGTACAGATCTTATATTTGCTCTGTGGGTGTATCTAATTAAGGACAAGAAGTTTATTGTTTTTGTTGGAGGTCAAAGGTCATTTGGGAGTCAATAGGGGTCAAAAAGTGAAAACTTTGTAAATGCAATATTTCAGGAGGGAAAACTTGCACATATTTCATATTTGTAAAGTGAGTGTAACTCTTAAGTAAAAAAACCCTGATGATTTTGGTGGAGGTCATTTGGCATCATCACTGGTTAAATAGTGAAAATGTTGTAAACATGATATCTCAAGATGGGAACCTTGTACAGACCTCGTATTTAGTGTGTGGGTGAGCCTTATTGAGTACAAGAAGCCTATTGATTTGGGTTGAGGTCAAAGGTCATTTGGGGTCAGTAACAGTCAATAAGTGAAAACTTGTAAACACAATCTCTCAAGAAGGGAAGCTTATACAGATCTTTTTCTTAGTATGTAGAGGTTCCTTAATGAGTACAAATAGTCTGTTGTTTTTAATGGAGGTGAAAGGTCATTTGAGGTCAACAGGGATCAAGTCGAGACAACCTTGTAGACGCAATAGCTCAAGAGGGGAAGTTTGCACAGATTTGATATTTGGTATCTACTGAAGCTCTTGGATATCTCTGTAGTAGGCAGTTATGCATGTTCCAATGGATACTGTACCTACAGTATAAGTCACCAAGTTAGGTCAGCAGATGTCATTGAACATATCAATTGTTGATATGTTTCATTATTGTAGCATTACAATAACCAAGCATATTTCACTCGCTTGCCTTATGTCAGATTCTTGAAAAAAATCATAATGAATTCATCAAAACCACAATGCATTTGTGCATTCTGGTCGATCCTTTTGTTGAAGGTACACCTTTAACTCTATAGAGTTACACTAACTCTCAAGAATCAAGAGAAGAGTTTATATCAGCTTTGTATTTGTAGACGAGTTGTCCATCTGAAACTCACATTGTTGAGTATTTTGTCACATGCTACCGTACATCGGGCTTCATATAGAGTTCAGTTCTGGTGTTTACCCAAGTTTATTAAACTTTTCTTTATTCCCTTCAGTCATTTAGTATAGACAATAAAATATATTAGAAATGGGTTGAGCAAGCACTGTTACTTGGAAAGATTTTGCAATAATTACGGGATTGGTTAATACATGGGTGGTAATGATTTGCATATAGATTCTATGATTTTGATTGGTCAACATCATCTTCGACCTTGTGACTCTCATCCCCAGAAGCTTCCACAACCATGAGGCTCACAGACTGGTAAATCGTATCGTCAAAGTGTAGACGTGTAGTTTTTCAGTCTTCATCTCTCTGCTTACTTTGTAGGCAACCTATGTCATTATATCATTCCTCTCTCTTTTGTCATCATCACGTAACTTAAATTCAAATTTCAATCATCAACGTCAGTTGATTTACCAGATTTGTGCGTCAGTCATATCAATTAATAAATTCAATTCTAATCATCAAACCAATCCCCCTGGACCTTTATTTCTTTCTCTACTGTAACAGGAACTTTCTGTATCATTAACATTTGGGATATCTGCCTCATGGGCAGTCATACCATGACTGTACACACCCTTTAACACATATTATTGGCAATTTATTTGTTTGGCCAGTGTAGAGAAACAGGGATTTTTTTTCTTGTCACAGGAATTTTCCTCTGTGTTATGAAGTGAAATACAGAATATTTCATGCTGAGAAGAAATTAAGTCCTAAAAATGAAATTTGTTTTGAGTATATTTAATTGTTTTCAATGAATATTTGCACCTACTATTAACAGAAAGAGACTAGTTTGCAATTGTCTTTCCAGAGAGTATCAGACTGCTATGTTGTGTTGCAGTTGTAGTGTGAAGTAAATACTGCTGTAACTCATCTGTCAGATCTTAAATAACTTTTTAAATGAAAAAAATAATTTTAATTATTTAGTCCTTGTTTATGTAATTCTTGACTTTGTTCTGATTTCTCTCTTGCCTTATATCCTATATATAAATCTGATGTACATATACTGAAAAATAAATGAAGTCTAAAGTTCTTTTCAAAATCCTCGCAATATATAATGTTATTGCTTCTTAGTGGATTTTTTCTGTCTTAAAGCATATTGATATGTATTCACACTTTTGAAATAATTACCAGTGAGCACTAGTCCTCACACTTATTTTGGGGACTTGCCGTCTTTAATTTGTCATTATTGTAACTATGCTTTTTTAATTCAGTCATTTTGTCTCATACCATTTGTATTTCCATAAACATTTCCACTTACTTGTTTAAACTTTGTGTTTGTCATTTCTTCCATGTTATCATAACACCTTGCTTTGTATTGTCTTTTGTTTTTCCCAGGTTGCACACTTTGACGAGTGGAAGCAAGGACGCAATCCATTGAGTCGACTCTGTCACACTTGTCGCATCGTGAAACCTCTTCGCACTAAACACTGTCGAACCTGTAACAGATGTGTCCTTGAATTTGATCACCACTGTCCCTACATATATAACTGTGTTGGCCTTCGGAATAGGTAACATTCAACCCGTCTGTGATATCGGTATCATTATTCAGATCACTGGTGGTCAGAGAAACTTGTTAAGCATCAATAAGTTTACGTGGACTCCAATAGATTATCACTATTTTTGACATGCATTGTGAGAAGAAAAACTAGACCAGGAGGTACTCTACTAAGACACCAGTGCTATAAACCATTTTAGTGTGTCTTTTGACAGCCACTGCATTGGTTTGGTTACCACCATATTCCAAAATGAAGCAACCATTTTGAGTTTCTTAAGTAAAGAGATTGATGTGACTACTACAGCTAGGTGTTTCAGACAGTTCATTGTTTTTCATGTACACAGCAGTAATATCTTGCTTGTCTCTCCCTTTTTTTTATCATTTTTAGGAATGTCTTTGCTGGTTTTACAACTTCAGTTGCAATCATGACGTGGATGACCTTATATTTTGCCTTCACTCTCGTTCAGCTTGAGGGATGGAATATTCTGTATGTACTTGGTATCTTAGAGGCTTTCTTCTTTGGTTTTGTGGCGAACTTACTTTGCGGAAGTGCGGTAAGTTTCACTTTTTGCTGGATAAGTGTTATGGAAACCTCTCTCTTCATTCTTATACTATTTCTTTCAGATATCCTTTTGTTCCTGAAGTATTATAATAGAAATCATAATAGAAATTTTAAAGTATCCTTACTTCACACTATGGATCTAGTAGTTATGAAGAAGTCTGTCTTACAGGTCATCCTGCTGTTTACTCAGATATCTTTACATCATTTCTTTTACAGTGGTACATGGCTTCTGTCAACACTAATACAAATGAAAGAATCAATGGAGCTCGTTACGATTACCTGAAGGATGCTCATGGCCATTTCTACAATCCTTACAACAGAGGGTTTGTCAATAACATGAAGGAATTCTTCTTGTTGAAACCTTCGTTGACAGAGGAAGAGGTACATAGAGCTAAAGTTTATACTGTATGATGAATATCAAATCTATAAGAGGCACCTGGGTGTTCCTTTCTACCTGCAATCGCTGTTCTGTGTCTCAATGTTAAGCTCGCTGCAAGGTTTTTGAGGAGCACAATGCAGAATTATGTGCTGAGATGCAACAAGGAAGCTTGACCTCATGCTGAAAGAATCCTGACCCCATGGTGGAAGGAGTTTGCTCTGACGCTGAAAAGAGTTTGCCCTCAGGGTGAAAGGGGTTTGCTCTCATCTTGAGAGGAGGTACATCTTTTGACATGGCACATGGAGGTATATTGCAGAGATTTTAAGAGAGACTAAAGGTTGAGAAAAGAAGTCTTTCCTTCACATGTCTTGTGCTAAGTTGAGAAATGAAACATCGAAAAGCTTCTTTCAGAACAAATTCAAATAACTTGTGGCTCTTAAACAGGAATAACACTCAGTGCAGTATGGGCAGTATGGAATATTCAGAATTATGGGTTTTGAAGAGCAAAATATTGTGAGTTTTAAATTTCTAACTCTGTTGAAAAAGTACCAAATATTCTTAGAGGGAAGAGCATCATCAGTTATAGACTTGTTGGACAAACACTTGAGACAATGCCCCCCCCCCAAAAAAAAAGTGATAGTAGCAGAAAGATGTTATGATTTACTTTGTGCAATCAAAGAAAAAGATTAAATAGGGCTTGCTGGATTGCTAAATGTATTTTAGTGGCGTGTTCTTCCAATTTCGTCAATGTCTGTAATAACCAAATTAATTACACGTAGAAATTATATGACAGTCTTTTTACTGCTGCCTGATATTTTCATAATACTGTGACTCAGTTCACAGAAGGTCTTTTGGGACACACCGAGGTAAATCACTGGTAAGATTTGAAATATAGTGAGATTACCTGAATGCTAATAAGTTATTCTGTTTGGTGCTTTCGGTACTTCGTGAGCTTCACTACTTCTTTTCTTGTTTAAGTGATATGGTATGTATTGTATGGGCTGCCATGACTTACAGGCAATCATCACTTTACAGTAAACCGAGCAGGAACAAATAACACTCTGTCAGTCTGTCACTTACAAGTGTGTTGCTTCAGACGTATGTGTTGGAGAAAATGTATAAAGACCAAGCTAAGGGTGACAGTTGAGAATCTTGTCTTGAGCTGCTTTGGGATGTCCATAGTATTGGGGTATTTGTAAGCAAGGGCCAGTCTAGGTAATCAACTATTTCTAGTTGGTGTGTGGCACAAACTTTTTCATTCTTTTGTTCAGCTATTGTCAGGTTGAATTGACAGATGTCATGTTATACCCTAGGAAATTTGGTTAGGTGTCAGTCCAGGATTTATCAAAGGAGCTTTGTGTAGTTTGATTTCACTGCACCAGTTATTGATAGTCATTAAACCAACATCTGTTGGGTTTATATAAATGCTTGTACACAAATATCTGTGTATTGATTGTAAGCCTAGTGTATGTAGTTAGGGGGAAGATCCTCCATCTTCTGGATCCTTGCCTGTCTGGAGACCCTCACACATATTACTCATCCAAGTCTTTGCTGCTCAGGATAACAGAACATTTTGGGTCCTACTATTGTCATTTACTTTCTTGTTCCTCAGATAATCTGAATTTCCTTCATTCAAATCTTATTCCCTGTTTATTGAAACTGTTGGAAAGCAAGCTTCTGAAGATGAAACTTTCTGGCAGTGATTAGGGATACATAAAAGATGCTTCAACTACTTAATTTTAGGCCTGAAACAAAAAATTTCTTGGAACTGCAAGATGGACACCCCTTTCAAGTCATTTCATTTATTTGGTTATATATGTTACTTTGCTCCCACAACCCCTATGAACAGGGGAAAGCTTTAAGGCCCTTGCTTTAAGTTCCTGATAATGTCCTTGTCCTCATATCTTCCAAATGTTGTGAAAAGATGGGATTTTAATGAAAAGTTGTCAAAATGCAAAAATGGAATTTAGTTGACATTGCTCTCATGTTATGAACATATGCAGAGAGGAACACTCTTGTGACAGAGGGCAAAGTCCAAACAGAAAAATGACAGAACATGAAATGTCCTCAATTTTAATTATATGATGGTGAAAAAGGTGAAGATGGATAGTTAATTGTCACAGTAGCTTTAAAATACTACCTTCACACTTGAGTGACTTTGAGGGTTAATTCCTATTTCCTAACATTAGTTAGTATAGTTGTCACTTTTGTTTATTCACAATGTCTGCCTGTAAAATGGTAGATTATTTGCAAACTGGAAAACATGTCCCCTCCCTCTTTTGCCTATGGGTATCAATAATCCATCATTGAATCACTTTTAATGTATTTGTTCAGTCATAGATCAGCTCTTCATTATGTGGGTATGTTGTTCAGCAGTTTTAGCAAAAGTAATATGAAAATTTACATGTCATTGAAAAATTAAGTCTGCTAAAACCTTGTAACCATAGAAATTCTGATAGAGAGTATATGCAAACATGCCTCATTTTAAACAAATGTTTTGTGCAATTTCCTTGAGTTGTTCCAGTTTCAATTCTGTTTTCATGGAAATTCTCATTCCACCTTGAATTGAAGGATTCATGGTAGGTCAGATTTCATTTGTTGACTTAAGAGGAATGAATTTTGTTTTATGCTTTTTTTACTCTTCAAACATTTTGATGGTAAATTTTGTCATTTTATATTTTGATACCATGTAAGATGTTATTGTCTGGTTAAGTGGGTGTTATGGCAGTTTGGGTTTGGCAGAAAGAAGAGCAAAGACATTAATAAGCACATAAAGGACTAAGCAGAAACATACACAACATATTTCCTGGTAATAGCTTCCATAGATAACACCAGAGTTTCTGGTATTACAAGGATCATCCTTTCAAAATATACCTTCAGGCTATTTAGAGACTAGCTGCCATTTTTCATGTAATGTCGAAAAATAATGGTTTTACTGTTACGCTATTACACGTCTGAGGACAGTATCACTTGAACAAGAGATTTTCACTGTTACATATGTCACAAAAATAAGATCTCACACTTTTGGCAGTGACACCTGACCAGTACTAATATATGTGCAGGTTTGTGGTCATTTAAGCAGGATTCTCTTATATATCTGGCACTTTGCAACATGCTTTGTATTTATGCAAATAGAATGTAACTTAAAGAAATTTGAAATTCCCTCAATTGACACTCTGAATCCTACGTAATAAATGAAGGAATCCTCAAACTTAAATGTAAAATTACAAATCAAATTTTAAATGAATTTCTTTCTGTTTAATTTTGCTGTGCTTGTAGTATTTCTTCGCATAATAGACAAATTTAATCAGACTCAAAGTAGTTTTTCATTGGTTAGTTGCCAGTATCTTCTCAATGCATATTTATGTCCTTAGAGGGCCAATATTCTCTCAGAAGTGATTATGCATTTGATGGAAACAGACTAGATGAAATCAGAACTCCATTTTTTTGTTCAGTTGATAATTCATTTTCTTTTTTGAAGTTTTGACTGTTTTAAGAATTTGATTGATTTTAAAATGAGACAAGAGACTTGATGTTGACATGCTGTGATGAAACGTTATTTCAACACAAATTCATACAAGTTGCCTTAAAGGTTTAAGATAGTACTTGATTGGACACAGATTGAATGACCAAACTATATGTACTAGAAGATCTAATCTCTTCCTTTGTAGTGACGATTTTCCATTTCTGTGTGTCAGGCTGTTTTTTTTTTGAAGTACAACTAAACGGAGTCTACAACTAAACAGAGAAGTACAACTAAACAGGGTCTAGTTCCTAAGTCTACTCCCACTCTGCAGCTGGTGCATTCCTGATATTGATTCTGTTGCTATTACAAATGTGATTAATTCTAATATTATTGTTTCTTGATACTTTGGATTTCAAGCACTAGAGTATCATTTAATTGGTTAGTCCTGTTTACTATCAACAAAGCTAACAGTGATCCCCATCAATGGAAATAATCATGAAAGAATGATTTGTGTTTAATGCCCTCAACGTTACTAGACAATGAGCTTCATGGATAAGTTTAATAATCACTTAACATCCATCAGGTTAGTGGTAGGAATAGAATAGGATTAGGGGGAAGGGGGAACAAGCTCTATACTATTATTGATCATTGTAGAAATAGCTGAAATTTGTCACTTTCTTTTTAACTTTTCTTTATTTACACCTTTATCAATGTCCTAGGGCTGATGAGCAGGTAGTTCTTCAGATTAAAATATGCATCACATAGTTGTAACAATATTTTGTCTCCTGCAATGTGAATCTATTTATGAAGCCTTTGCTGTAATGTCTTAACAAATTACTGCATCTGATAAGTCTCTTGTGAAGAATAAAGAGACTTAGCTGGATCTGTTTCTGTTTCACTTTATTATTCCTTTGCGCTTCTGTGTACTTTTCACTCAAAGCAGACAGACCAACCTTATTGTTTTCCTACCCCTTGGCCATTTTCACTACATGCCCTAATCATTCACGCAGAAAACAAAACACGAAAAGAGACTTCTATTAAAAAATGATGGTCACTCATTCTATTGGTGCAAATGAACACAAAAACTTTCCTAACTTAGCCAACTGTTTTACTTCATGTATCTGGACTACCATTACCACATTTACAACTGCAGGTGTGGATGTTGAGAAGTCCTATCATGATAAAGTACAGTAACTTTCACACACTGGTCTTTTGTTGTATCCAAAGAATTCTCATATGAGGTTATCCAAATACTAAAAACACATTTCATTTAAACCAAAGTGGTTCTCAATGTAAGTTTGACCATCCCAATGTAACCTTTACCCCCTTAACAACCATATCACCAATATAAGTTACACTCCTCTGACTTTGAGAATTATACAGGCCTAACAATCATATTCATGGGGAAATTAACACCATTGTTAATTACAATCCTACACCTACCCTAATCCTACACCACATCTTTTATAGATCTATTCTTGATGATCTCATGATGACATCAAATTGATATTCATCATCAGTTGGGAATGCATTTCAAACAACACTCCCTCCTCCATACATACTCAACAATTATCTCACTCAACAGTTACATCAAACTGTTATTCAATACATTTGTCAGTCCTTAGAATTACTCTCATCTAAAAGTTAGTGTAAAAGACAAAGTATTGGTAATCATGCAATTAGCGTCTTGTCCTCAAATTCCCAAAGTTATCTTGGGTTACATCATCTTATAGGTAAGTTAAGACTGTCTCACAACATCTTGAATCCTCCAGTTTATCTGAAATTTATCAATTAAAAAGGATTACTTCAACCTCAGACCATCAGGTGTCTGATCAGTGAGATGCCTGGTTTGGTCACCGGCTATTCCTAGTGTTTTGTCATCAGCTTTTCCTGGTGTTTATCACCAGATATCCTGGTGTTTACGATTTCAGACCGACTGTTATGAGTGGACGGTTTGGTCACCAGCTTGTCCTCATGTTGAAGCATTTACAGACCAGCCAATTTTTGTACCTCTTCTTGTCAATCTGTCTCCATTTTGGTTTCTGATTCAGCTTTGAATTCTTTTACAGATTGCTTCAAGAACAAAAAGAGCAAAATACAAAGAGCTAATAAGAATATGTCAAGGAAACAAAATGATTTAAATTAAGTGATCAAAGATATCAGAATATCATTTCAATATGTGAATATCAATTTTTGACCTATGATATCACTTGAAAATTGAAAAAGTAAACACTACAATAAGATGTTCCTGAAGAAAATTATCATTCTAACTTTACAAAAGCACAATTTTGCATCTAAAGATCCTTCAATAGCAAAGACTGCCACTGCTCCCATTTAGGATGATTCAGACTGCACAGTCATTTAGTTACAACCTCACTCAAAGGTTTTGTGCATGGCAATGATATTTGATGCAAAGCTTTACCTTTCATACATCAGTGAAAACACAGTGATTGCTACTCGTATTGTCGAACATGTGTTGCTCATATTTTTCAAGAGAATGCAAAGACTTAAAACACCTCTCGGGGTCTAAGATATGTAAATAGCAAAGACTAGCTTGGGTAACAAATCTGTCTAATCATAACAGACAAATCAAAACAAAAGTCAGGGTTCTACCTACAGGATTCTGGGTGGTGGCCCTAGCATTTTGTCAGTGTAGTGTGAACACCATCACAAGGAAAGGGTGTCAGGAGAGGCAGTCCCTCTCCTTTCTGTTTTTTTTTTTTTTTGTACACAGAATAAGCCAAGATGGCAAATAGTGCAGTCTTTTTTTTTTCTTTGCTATCATTGAGCTACATTTCCCAATAACATACATTTCATTTTCCATGGGATTTTCATTGAGATTTATGTCAGCCAGCAGTCTGACAATTTGCACTCCAACCCGATCAGCAAGCATAACTTTTAGCTACAGCTGGCTGGACAGCCGGGATAGCTAGAACCATGGTAATGAACGTTTGCAACTTCATGCCTCAATTATATCTTCTGTGAGTAAATCAATATTTTATGGACATATCATTTGCTTACAAAGATTAGATGTCATCAAGTGAATACTTACCTCAAAAGTATATTGAACATGATCACATACTTTTGATAAATCCATCAGTCCTTTTTTAAGAATATCCACAGCTGGGGTGTCTATGAATGAGATGCAAATACAAACTAGATGGTAAAGTTTATATGATACCGTACATGTTGAAAAGTAAATACATTGACTTTCTAAGTTAGAAGGTAATTATTTTCACATACAGCATGACTTGGCACAGAAACCTGGCACAATTAATTCAGTGTCATGACTTTTCACAGAAATTGGCACAATTGGTTGAGTGCAATGACTTGGCACAGAAACTGGCACAATTGGATGAGTGTCATGACTTGGTACATGAAACTGGAACAATTCAATGAGTGCCGTGACTTGGCACATAAATTAGCACAATTGGTTGAGCACCATGCCTAGGAATAGGAATCTAACGCAATTGGTTCAATGCAATAACAAGAAGAATTTGACCACCAACATTTTAGTCTGGTTTGGATATGCAAGGAAGAACACAAACTGCAGTCATTAATGCTGAACAGGTAGTAGTACTATACAAATCTACTATTCATATTTAGTTCACTTTAAGAGGACCACAACAATGAGACAAATTGACATGCACTATAAATAATACATCTCATCTGTCAGCAGGCTATTTTGAGCAACTTTCATAAAGCTTTAATTCCAAATTTCTTATCAATTGTTTTTGGTATAGAGTATTGTTTCATATCCTTGTACTTTTTTGTATAAATGTTCATGTAATCACCCAATTTCCAATTGTAGTTTTATCCATCCATCCACCCATCCATCCAGCTGTCCAGTGCAGGCCAGTAATTTTTGCAAAAAAAATCTGTATTTCAACATTAAGCAGAAAGTTGCAAGGTTTAATAACTACTGCCATATGAATATTTTAACAAACAAGAATTACCCATAACATAAAAATGGTCTAAGATCAATTACAGTTATTCTACTTTAGATATCATGTCAATAAGGGTTTTTGACCTTTGAAATCTTTTGATAAAAAAATGACCTTTTAACCTTCTCTTAAAACGATGAAATCCTCTAACCTACATGGCCATCTACACTCGAAATATGAAAAAAGTGAATAACCCAAAGGCAAAATATGAGATCTCTGTCAGTTATCCTTCTTAAAATACCATAAGTACTATTAATGACTTCCATAACAATGACAGGAATCATCTACTCAATATTAGCAATTCACATGCTATCTATAAAATATGCAGGCCTACCTAACAGATATGCTTCTTGAGATCTTGCATTTTCACAAGATTTTTACCTTTTCACCTCTCTTGATCCTATCATCCTAAATGACATTTGATCTCCACAAAACCAATAGGAAATTGCTTTTAGCCTCTGATGGTCCTAAATAGTTTTCTACTTTCAACAATGACAGTTGGGGTCATCCACTCAATCCCCACAGTTATTCTTCTGGAGATATTGTATTTACAAGTACCGACCTTTGGTGACCTAATGTGACCTTTGATCTAGACCAAAAACAATAGGGATATGCTCAATATGGACAATCCACAGGTCAAGTATGAGATTCCCTAGATCTACCCTCCTTGAGATATGTTTACAAGAGTTTCACACTTTGATCTCTGGTGACCTTAAATGACCTTTGACGTCCAACAAAGTGAACGGTATCAACATGGACAATATACACCAAGTATACATTTACTGAAGGTTACCCCCATTGGATATTGTGTTCCTGAGGTTTTCAGTGTGACTGCTGATGACCGTCAAATGACATTTCACCACCTAAAAAAAACAATGGGACTCACCAACACAGTATGACTAACCCACACACAAAGTATGAGATTACTGAATGTTACCCTGGGACCCCAAATGACCTTAAACAATGACCAACAAGAATAGGGATCACAAATTCAATACAGGCATTCCACATGCTAAGTATGAGATACCATACAATTACCCTTCTTTAAATCTATACAGTTTTTACATGTTTTTCCAATCTGACTGCTGGTGACCTCAACGACTTTTGACCCCCACCAAGAGAAAAAAAAAAAAGATCATCTAATCAATATGACCAACCATCAACCAGAATGCCAAAATGCATTGTGGTTTTGATGGTTCTGAATAATGAAATGTTATCTCTTTTCTTTGTGCACGGGTAAATCTGAATATATTGGCAAAATATAGTTTTGTGTTGATCATGGAAATCATTGCACATCTACTTTATATTAGGTATAATATTCATCCCAAGGTTCCTTTCTCAAAATATTATGTTGACAAGGTATTTGAGTTTCATTTCTGCTTTATTTATCAAAAGACATCATGTTAATGAGGTCTGAGGTTTTAACCCTAGTTACTCAGATGACCTTGACCCCCACTGAAAACAGTAAGGTTGCCTCCTGTGATGAAAATACATCTACATTTGAAGTATGACATTCAGCAAAGTTTCCTACTTGAAGATATTGTGTTAATGTGATTTTCGGGGTGCGACCACGGGTGACCCCTTTAAAACAATTCGGTTCTTCCTTTGATCAATAAATCCATCTACAAAGTATGATATCTATCAATGGCACAATCTAATCTGTGACACCCTCCGGGCTGTGGTATGGTTAGGATATCTTTAACACTGTACTGTGTCAGGCCTAACATACGTATTAACGTTAATTGTTAGTGTTGTACTATTGATAACTTCGGCAAACTCGTTAATGAAATATTTTAGTATCTTCGCCTGATTTCCTTCTGAATCTTTTCACAAACTAACTGAATAGATACATTTCAACCACGCATTTCGTTAGAATTGGTCTAATATCGCCATGAATCCCACAAATATGGGCAAAACACTTCATCTTCCTCCAGGAGCTCTGCTTTTTATGTTGACAAATCAATGTTTACATCCTGTATTACAGTACGCGCTTTTTGATTTGTTGAAGAAAAGTGCAACCTACTGAAATGCTATGAGACAAAGAATCTGATTGGTTAAAATACGCAACTTTTTTCAGTTAACAAGAAAGCCAAGAGGCTTAGTGATTCCTTGCCACTAATACATGCAATATACTGTAGTAACCACAGGCTACCAGATGAAGCCATTAATACTGTACATCATTTTCCAATACCTACTGCACACATGTAATGTAAGATAACACTGGAGGCCAAGAATTCTCTAGCATGCACAGTGGTACCCTAGGTACAGTACGAATTTTCCAGGAACAAGAGATATACTCATATGACAGTTGAAATGATTGCTAATGATATAAACTACATAAATTCCGCCATGTGCCCCATCACATGACCAAATAATATCTCTATGGTACAATAAGACTTTTCCCTCAAAGAAATCTTTGATGTAAAACTATCTCCACTTCAGAAAACAAATCTATTCCACATTGTTTGATGACAGAAGGAGAGCTGTATTTCAGATAGTGATTCCTCTGGGAAAGCAGGTCGACCTTTTCTCCCCATTTTCAACAGAGGTCATTGGTCAATCACCACTTTCAGACAAAAAAAATGACTCAGATGGAATTAGAAGCCAATTATGGCTTTGGGAACTATATTAGTGAGCACTTCTAACTGTCAAAACAAGAACAATAAATAAAAGAAGCATGATACCAAATACTGTACTGCTGATTCGTGGACTAAATACTGTAGAAACTTAAGGGTGCATGTTACCTGCTGAACTTAATCAACCAAATTGGGCTTTCAGATACTTTACAGATGTTTTCAGACATATTTTATCAGAAACCAGCGTAATGCCAGCTGAAGATGCATAGATGAAGTTTTATCATTATAAGTCAAAGACTTGTAAAATTAGTACAGCAACTACTGTACACTTTATAACCTGACTGACAGATAAAAGTTTTCAAATTGGAACTTCTTAAATGTGCAAGCATTGCCAGCCTTTGCTTGGAAGGGAGCTCAAATACCTTCTACCCATAGGAAAAGACAGAAAAGTGAAACAACACCAGCAAAGGTCCTAACATTTTGTACTCAGATGACCTCAGACGACCTTTGGTCCACATCAAAACCAAAACCAATAATGATATTTATATACTCCATCTAAAAAGAATTTAAAGTGTGATATTGTCTCCCCTTTGTAAATATTGAAATTATCTCCCCTTTGTAAATAGTGTGTTTACATGTCTTTTTGCATGTTATGACCTCTGATGGCCTTCAACCCCCACAGAAAACGATTCCGTTTTTCCTTTTCCTCTGACCCAATTGCATCTACACACCAGGTATGACATGCAAAGTTTCCCATCTCAAGATATTGTGTTAACAATGTTTTTGGAGTCTGACCTCCAGAGACCTCAAATGACCTTTGACCCCCACCAAAAACGACAGGGTTCTTCCTCTGACAATAACACATCTACATACCCACTGTAACATTCATCGAAGTTTCCTATCTCAAGATATCATGTTAACGAAGTTTTCAGGGTCTTACCCCTGTTGACCTCAAATGACCTTTGACCCCACCAAAAACAATAGGGTTCTTCCTCTGATGATAATGCATCTACACATAAAGTATGACATTAATCCAAGTTTCCTATCTCAACATATTGTGTTAACAAGGTTTTCAGAGTTTGAGCCCTGGTGACCCCAAATGACCTTTGACCCCCACAAAAATAATAGGGTTCTTCCTATCACTATGGGGCATCCATGTACCAAGTTTTAAAACATTCAGACCTTCCCTTCTTCAGATATCGTGTTAACAAGCTAAGTGTCACATACACACATCCACACACACACACGCACATACACACATACATACACCCCATCGTGAATGCATAGGTTTCTCTTTCATCGAAACCAAAAATATGAATGAGATCAGTCAAATGCACCAATCTTGAGATATTGAGTATACAAAGTTTTTACATTTTGAAGTCTGGTGACCTCATATGACCTTTGACCATCACAAAAAATAATAGGGATCATTAACTAGGTATAGCCAACCAACACACTACTAAGTATAAGATCAGTCAAGGTTATCCTTTGAAGACATGACATTGCAAAGATTCCTTCTGACTTTGGAAAAGGGAATAAAAAAAGTCCTTCCTTGTATGATATTTTCATCAGTTTATTCAATGAATTATCCTATTAATGCATTTAACAAAGAAACTATGGCAACCAGAAGACTAAATCATTACGTTTTTATGTGTGCCTGTATATCATTCCCTGACTTTGGTTGTAGTAGCACAATGGCCAAAAATTTCCTGTCCTTTTTAAAAAAAACATTGTTGACCTGAAACACTAATGCTGTACATGTTGCTCACCTCTGCTTTGAATGCGAAAGTTGATACGACTCTCTGTCGGGTGAGGGACATTGTAACCACAAAACTCCACATCAGGGCTAAAAGTAAAAAAAAAAAAAAATGAATTTACATCATGATTCTGACAATGATCAAACCACATGAAATAGTGTCATAATAGCACTGAATAACAACTTTATTTAACCTAATCTTATCACTTAAGTTGTTATTTCTCATACATGTCAGTAGTAAATTGTGCATAATGGCCAAAATGTTTTGGGTTGAGCCAGCAAAACATTACATCTTATCCACATTTGAAACAAGTATATGAAATAATGATACTCTTAGAAGGAAAATAAACTAACAGCCAGATTAAGCTTTGATGCTTAAGTAAGGGAGACCTGACAAGAGCAAATTTAAGCACTGTATGGTACAAGAAAACATACTACCACCCCTCCCTTATAACCTTCCCAAAGCTGCACATTTAAAAGACCAGACAATGGAATGACTTTGTAATGTCTTGCCAAAGCATAAAGCTGTTTATGCATTGTTGACCAGGTATGACCAGAGAGCAAAAAGGCTTAGCAATATGAATAGTACTTATAGCAATATTATTGTAAAACCTGATAGTGATCAGAGAGCAGCAATTCCTCAGCAACACTTCATATCACTGGGTAAGATCACCCAGGTTTTGGCTTTTTTTTAAAAAAAAAAACTTGGAGATTTTATGCTAAAACTTGCAAAAAATCAGATTCCAATTAAACCAGATGTAAGTTTTAGTGTGACCCACCCCTTAAGTGTTGTTCATTCATAGTAGAAAGAATCCTGAATTCCTATTGGCCAATTACAGTCAGGTGACTGTATTTTATCCTTTGATAAAAGCATGGTACTTTAAGAGTAAAATCACCAGCGAATGAATATAACAAAACTATAGGTGGACAGTGTTTGGTCGTCTGCTATCTAATGTCATGATAAACACAACAATGGTGATACTTTGTCAATCGTGCATGAACGTTCTTGACATGTTACCCATGTTGTCTTTTCTCTGGGTTTGTTTTCATTAAAAATGCAGTTGCTCACCAACTCAAATTTTCTTTCGTTTTCATCTTTTTCATCAAAATCTCAAGGTGGTTAATCAATGCTGGATCTGTGCATTAAGTAGGGGATAATGCTCGATTCAGGGTTAATGCAAGCAATTCATGAGGGCACAGTCCAAGTGCATTGCTTGCATTAACCCCCCAATCATGCAGTATCTACTAGTTAATGCATGCTACAACAATGCAGAAATTCTAATGAGTGCCTTTAACTCTGCTGGATACTTACTTCCTCATTATAACATGTCTAAGAGCATTTCCCAGGGTATGATCCTCTCCTTCTAGTATAAATGTCAAACATCTATGATCTTCCCAATAAGTACCTGATGAACTATCACCTTGGATCTGTAAAAGTAAAATAGCTACTACAATGTAATTTTATCACACTGTATGTGGGAATGTGGCACTGGTTGGCAACATTAAACTGTAAGCATTATTGGATGTTAACTTAACTAGAGCACCAACAGTGCAGAGGCTCATACCTGAACACCCTGAGGGTATATATATCAGTATTATGTCTATATAATGTCATAGGAACCACCAGCAGTATCATTATATTGAATCACCAATATTGCAAGTACAAGAGAATCTGTAGGTCTGCATAATTTGCAGAATATCATAAACTAGATCACAAAACAATGTTGGATGTTTGTCAATAAACTTGTGATACAGTACATCTAAGGGGCACTACCACATTACAATGCTTACAATTGCATCACTATTCAAGTTTGACATCCAATAATATTTGGTACATTTTCTACCTTGTTTGTACTAGCAGTGGGCATATGAATAAGTATTAACGTGGAAAAAATGGTTGCAATTTTTCCAAAACCAATTTAAAGTATTAACTACTACTTCATAAGTGGTTATTTGAAACTTGACACAAAATTGACAGATTTGGGAAGACGAAGTGACTAACTTGGAGTGCTCCTTTAATGTATAGACCTACATGTACCGCATACATGACACTGATGGAGGGGAATGCCCAAGCATAGACACTCTACAAGCATCACGGTGCAAAAATACTGTGATATACCTTTCACTGTTATACAGTATAGGGCCTGCGCTAGACCTACACCTAGCTTAGGCCAGCACTTTGTTGGGGACGTCTAAGTCATAGCACCAGCATGAGGTCCGGCCACTGAGTGTACAGTGGGTCCTACCAGTGCCAATACCATTCCTGACCTTATCCTATGGCATGGATGTATAAAACTTTGTGCATCTAACATAAAAACCTTGGAATTCCTAGCTGTTGAAAATCCCTACAAATCATATATTTTGTTTTTGTAAGTCTAAAATTCCATTGTACTAGTAATTTGATCCAATATGCTGGACTGTACTGTGAAATCTGTTACTTTAACCATCATTTACTTGAGTTAACGGTACCATGTAAACCTGCCAAACTTCGCGCACCTCACTAACGTTAGCATGTCAATCATTACATGAGGAGTGTCCTTTTAAGTTTTAAACAAATCTTGTGAATAAACCTACAGCAAAAACCTGTAAACAGGCTGGCAACAAAATTGGTCAGGAAAACTTTCATAGAAGAGTCAAAATCATGATTTAAAAATTTGTAACATTCGGCGTAAACTGAGAATAGGATGCTCTAGGCCTAGCCTGCCTCACCTATGCAAATGCAGTAGCATAAAGCTGACTTAGAAACAGGCAAGGTTGATTAAATAAACAGTGTCTCAGCTTTCTTTTCAGTCATTTCAAGGCATTGTAGTAAAAAATTTGGGTACTAATTTAGAATCCGTACCAATCGGACAAGGTATCAGATAACTAAAAGAGTATAGGCATAGCGGCTATGTTTTATTTACCTTTTTTTTTTTCTTTCGCTAGTTTTTTTTTTAATCTTTTCTAGATTTCCGAAATAACCGATTTTTGTGCAATGACCAACAAGTACTGACACCTGTGGAAGAAGTGATAGATTATTCCTGAAAGAGAAGTATAGGTTAGAGGAGGATTCGAACCTAGAATATCACGATAACTGATGCATCATAAATCTTATGCACAACCCACTACGCTGCGAGAGCGGTTGTGGTGGTTGAGTGTTCGAAAATGCATACAATTTACAAACGCGTAATCCAACGTAGTCATATAACAGTATATATGTACTCATATATTATAAAAATAAGTTTCAATCCCCTAATCCTATCCCCTAACCCTATTCCCTAACCCTGAATCATGATGCCTAACCCCACCCCTGACCCGATCCCCTAGCCCTGTTTACTGACGCTAGTTGGGCAATCCATTCATCATTCGCTATTCAAGGATGGCAGTGGACCGAATCAAACAATCGAATCGAAGCTAGCGAGCACGTTCATATGGTACGGATTCTAAAGTTGGGCCAAAATTTGTCCAGCTACTTAGGTCATCGAATATTAGGGGTGCGCCAAATTCGTCAGTGTGCGAAGTTTGGCGTACAGTAAGTACAGAAACCGCGGACTTGAAATGCCCTGTAACGTTAGTACTTCTTTATGCTAGCAACGACGTTACATTATCTAGGCGATACGTACGTTCACACTTAGTCTACACTAAGACTAGTTTCACGAACACACAACATTCACTTCAACGCTTTTATATTCAGCATTTACCACTTGCAATCTTCTATTGCCCGACTCTTTATCGGTTGCCATTTAAAGCACTGAGAAAATTCCGTACTTAACCACGAACATTGACACAAAGTAATCAAGACCTCAAAAGTCTGCTTCAGGTTCAATTGCCACTAATTGCCACCTTGCCACTAATAATGCAATTGCAGCTTCTCGGCTTTGGAACGCCAAGAGGACGAACTGAAGGTGATGTATTGAACGCCAAAAGGACCGTGACGGGCAGAGCCATATATAGAGAGCCATATATCTATATGGCTCTCCAGAGCCATATATATACAGCTCTGGAGAAGGGTTTACACTGAAAGGACCAAACACCTCTGCTCCTTCTACTAAGGGAAGTATTACCGGTTATCAGGGAGATACTATTACTGATTAGGGGGTACCGTACTACTACTGTTTAGGGAGGTACTGATACAGTAAGGGGGGGGGGGGCACCACTGCTGATTCGAAAGGTACTTTTACTTATCAGAAAGCGGCAACTGCTGAAATTACTGATTTAAGAGCTACTAGTACTGAGGGCCAGCGAAATTTCTACTACATGTACTGTAACATGTCATGTACTTCTACCAATGTTGAGATACCCCGGACTACATCTAACCAGAAAGCTACCTGTAACCAGGGAGCGACTACTAAAGTTGAGAGATGGAGTTATGGATAATCTTTTGTGTGAATTATAAGATGAGAAAGTTTCGGTAGAATAGAAAAAAAACCCACTGTTTTGTGTACATTGTTTGTTATCATAAAGCAACCTTACCCAGCAAAATACACTCCCTGTGGGAGATGTTGTAGAGCTGACATACGTTAAAACTATTATAACGTCTACTCCTATTTTAAAGGAGAAGGAAAGTCAAAACTTTTGACAACGTTAAGAATAAAGTACGATGAACACCATCACCAAGTTGTTGTTTACTTTCCAAGATATTGCAATTTAAATGTTCATTAAAGTTTATCAGAAGCTGCCATTCTGAGATTGCAAGAACATAACCTGACCACATATGATTAAAAGCTTTTTTCTTCTTCATATTTCATTGTCAAATATTTTTAACAGCAATGCATAGATTCAAACCATAGTATTAATAATTTAATTATTGCATGAGACACTTCAGTAATTCAACACAAAATGTGTACCAGTGTGTGAGGATTTATGGAAGTTATAGGTAAAGAAAACAACTCACTCAAGCGGCTTTACAGTCAACGGGGGCAAAAAGGCAGCACCTTTCTACGGATTCAAAAATGTGTAACTTGGATAGAAAGCAATATTTCAAATGAAATTTTGAAAAGATGTTTGTCATCAAACACTTTTGCTGCATTTTCATAAATGTATTCCCAAGGTTTCCTCCTCCTGTAAGAAAGAGGATCGCAGATTGCCTCCCAACTTTAGGCCTGTTAGTTTAACCAGTGTAGTGTGTAAAGTCATGGAGTCTGTGGTCAAGGATTATGTGGTTAAGTATCTTTTAGATAACAGTTAAATACTGAAGTTGTCTCAGTATGGTTTCCTGCCTAACAAGTCTTGCGTTACTAATTTACTGAGTTTTCTTGAGGATGTCTCTTTGTCTCTTGATTTTGGTCACTGTATTGATGTCATCTTGATTTTCAGAAGGCATTTGACAAAGCACCATTAGGCAGACTTATGGTGAAACTGCGTTTGTTAGTTAGGTGTGCTGATTGGATCAGTTCTTGGCTACTTGGTAGATCTCAGAGGGTTGTCGTTAATGGCAATTCCTCTTCTTAGAGAAATGTCGCAAGTGCTGTTTCTCAGAGTTCTGTTCTCGGCTCAATTCTCTTATTAATTTTCATAATGATATTTACAGCTCTTTTATATCTAGTATTAGCAAGTTTGCTGATGATACTAAGCTTTATCAGATAGTAAATGCAATCAAGGATACTTCATTGATGCAAGGGGACTTGGATAGCTTATTAACATGGTTCCAATGTCTTTTAATGCTGACAAATGCCACGTTCTTAACTTTGGTACTAAAAATTTGATTTATGATTATACCATGGGTGGTAGTATTTTGAGTGATATGGCTTCAGAAAAAAAGACCTAGGTGTTGTCATTACAAGTGATCTGAAGCCTTCTAAACAGCGTGTACGTGCTGCGAAGGAAAACAGGGTGCTCGGATTGATCAAGAGGAATTTTAGTAAGTTTAAAGTAATATGTTGTGTTGAATCTGTATAAGCAGTTGGTAAGCCACATCATGGTTATCTTGGTTATGGCGTGGAGTCCCTATTATGACAGGACAAGTTTCTCTTAAAGCAGGTTCAGAGGAGGGCCACTCGGCTTATTCCTGGGTACGTCATCTCCCTTATCGATGCTTGAATTATATCTAAGGACAATGACTTTCTCGTACATTTATATGATCTAACTGGAATCCTACGAAGGCGTCTGGGTATCTTTTAAAAACCAGAAGAGGAAAGAGGAAAGAGGAAACGTTTATCACTGCACTCATGAATTGCCGAAAATGTCTTCCACGCATTTTGCAAACACTCAATTCCGGATCTTTTCCATGTTATATTTGCTTACACAGTGGCGACCGAACAGGGTGGGGCTTGACGATTTGGTGAAGGCTCATCCTTCAGTAAAAAGTGAGGAGACCAATCATCCAATATTTGCCAAGTCCTCCAAGAATAAATTAAAGCGAATGCATAAATCATTGTAATTCTTCATCGTTTGAACTCATCTGATATGTATTAACGTTTTTCATAGGTTGAGTGTCTGATGTTTGTCTTAGATTAGATATAATCTTGACGACACTAAGTCCCACCTCCTCCCAGTACGTCCTCTTTTTGTTTTGTCCTGCCTTGCCATTGCTCAAATTTATTTAGCAACTTGTGCATTTGCGGATTTGTGGAGTAATCTAATCTAGCGCCCTTCTAGGTTTATTTCAGCAGTTTGTAGAGGTTGATCTGAGGGCCAAGGTCAGGGGGATTGTCTAAGCGAAGCGGGGAACATACCAAGAAAATGTTTGGTTATACAATAACCTCAGATTCATGGAAACGGCACTTCCCTTGTGTCCTAAACTTTCATTCGACCATCCTTGAAATAGTGATCTCATGTTTGTAATTTCTCACTTAATGAGGAAAACATCAACTACGAAAAATTGTAACAATATAGATTGCTTACATCTAGAATACTTTCATCTATTAAACCGCATTCATCGCGTTCCATCCTTAACCTTAAAAAAAGGAAAAAAGGCCGACGTTAGTTTCGAAACGCGCCTCGTCGTTCAGAATAATAATGTTGTTAGTCCGTGATGAGTCACTGCAGTATTGAAAATATTCGTAGGTAGGCGAGGTTCTAAGATACATTATTTCTTGGGGATAATTCAGATTTCACCATCTAAGCAGACCACCACCCTCTGTTGGTGTATAGAGTACCAAAACATTATTTCCCCCCCCCCCCCAAAAAAAGAAAAGCCTCGCATAGTTGCAGGAAATTCCACTTTTCGAGCCTCGTTAAAGGTATCCAGACATTCTTTGTTTTGATATCTCGTGTTTCAAAAACTAACTTTTCCAAGAAATAAATGTGAATCAAATAGTATATGTAAATCACTTGTCTAATTTTGTTCTGGAGGTTAGCCATTTTTTCAGGGGTGGGGGCCGATGGGAGGAAGGGGAGAATTAAAGATATCCTCTTAGCAGGGTGGTTCTACAAGGAGCCTCCGTAGAACTCTCCCTACTGGTAGACCTACAAGCCCCAACCCTGTTTCTCCAATTTTCTTCTCTCTGTCACAGCAAAGGAAAATGTAAAGATCCTGATCGCGATTTGCGGGATACAAGCGTCGGCCGACACCAGACACAGATCCGGTACAATGTTTATGACATGTCTTTTTTCTCTGTTCTGGTAATAAGTACTTTTCATCCTATTGTGAATTTCTGCAGCCTATCTTCAAATTCCAGAGGACATTAAGTTACCGACGAGTTTAACATCTGACCTTTAACACCGACACTGCCTATATACAGACTTCTATTTCGAGGATACCGCTGTGGAGTATGCAGTCCGTTTGGTGCCAAAATGGTCTTTGTGGTGGAAAAATTAGTGGAACAGAAAAAAGAGTCAAATTTCATTGAAAAGAAAAAAGTAGAAAAGTCAAACAGTCTTTTCTCAAGCCAATCACCTATGAAAGAAAAGCCAAAATTGGGAAAAGTCAATAATTTGCTAATGCCAAGTGTGAAGCATTCCTCCACCAGTCAGACGGGATTGTTGACAGAGGGTTGGATGAATCTGTGTTGCGCTACCTACTAACCACCACCTTTCTGGATCAGCCCCACTGATCCAATATGGTGTAACTGACAACGGTCGAATCTCTCCTGGTTATGCTACCCCAGTGCCAAGTAACTGGTTTTGTTTGGGGTTAGTCTTGTTTCGACTGATATTGTGGCAGACGTCTTGGACGTTAAAGATAACACACAAAGTTCAGTCACAAAGAAAGAGAGAGAGAGAGAGAGAGAGGTGGAGAGAGGACGGGGGGGGGGGGGGGGTGGAGGCGGAGGGGCCGGAGAGGGCGGTTGAGGGGTTACCAAGAAAGAGATCCAATGATTAGAGTTGTTCCCTTTTTGTATGTTGATGGTTTGACTAACACACTAGTTTGGTAAAATCAAGTTCGATGATGTAAGATGATTAAAATAATTCACATAACAAAAGAGAGCAAGAAGCAGAGCGGAGACGGTACAGTCAGTGACAGAGCACTACATATTACAACAACAGATATACAGTGCAGAGAAATGGTAACAGTTCAACTACAGGATTTTCGGTGGAGACTGTGTGCTTCTCGAAAATTCAAGGGCATGTCGGACAGTTGAGGTTCAGGGGTTACTGATCATGTCAACTAATCAAGAGTTTGAAAATCCCTATGCAAATCTGTTATTACCTGATATTATCCAATCCTATTATTATTTGTGAAACATTTCCAGGTGGTGATCTATGCCCTTTCCCCATTGTAAATAAAATCCATGTATTTCTTTGTCTGCTAACTGACGGAAGGAAAAGAATAAGTTTAACTGGAAGGAAAACACCGCGAATACTGACTTGTGTAATTACTTATGCTCCTGAGATACGGAAGCTTGTAATGAGCCTACCATATACAACGCTATATGCATCGTCCTAAAGGCAAATTGTCCATAGCGCCATCTCTAAACTTAAGAAGTCGCTGCATTAGATGTAGACCTTTTGCAGTAATACCTCCATCCCTAATCAGTAGTAGTGGCCCCATATCAGTATACCTACCTAATCAGTAGAAGTTGCTCCCTAATCAGTAGTAGGAGGCTCTCAGTACCTCCCTAATCAATATTACTTCGAGATATCATGTTTGCAAGGTTTTAACATTTTGACCTGATAACCCCAAATGACCTTTGACCTCCACGAAAACAATAGGCTTCTTGTACTCAATAAGGTACATCTACATACCAAATATGAGATGTGTCCAAGATTTCTTTATTGAAATATCATGTTTACAGGTACAAGGTAGGAATCACAAAGATACAGTACACACACACCAACCCATGCACACACACACACATGCCAGCATAAACGCAAAGGTTACGATTATCATTGACACCAAAAACTTACAAAGAAAGGGATCTAGATGTTTGAAGTACAAGTTTATTTGCCACATGAAAACAAGTAAATAGAAGCAAATCATAATCAGAACATGAGGAAGATAAATACAAACAACTAATCTTAATAATACAAAACTTTACACTTTAAAAAGAAATGAATGAAAGAAAACAAAGAAAAATATCACATTCACCAAGCTTCTGCAACAAATAGTAGTTATTGGTCATGGGTAACCTGTGATTATAATCTGTTTTAATGGATTAGTGAAAGAACAGACATTTGACACAGCCACCGAGAGAAGCTTAAATGACATGAACTAGCAACTTAATAGTGTTCCATGCATTACAAAGTTCATTAACCTGTTGAGATCACGAATAAACAGTTTACTGAATTGCTGAGAGATCACTCTTACAGAGTAACATCACCCTAGCTATGAACTTTAATTACAATTGTTGTCTTGACATAAGGTAAATACAGCTAGAACCAAACATAGTCATACATGGTAAATGATATGTGTGGCACTGACTTAATGTAGTGTAACTTACAAAACTAATGATTTAAAAGAATATAAGCACTAATGATGAGAAAAGCAAAGAACAAACACAATGTTTTCAATTCTTTTTAACAATCGTACCTTCTCTTATTTTTACTAGTGGAATTGACAACATGAAACATCCATACAATTTCTTGATGATACAGTAAAAAACAAATGGATTCTGGAAGGACAAATATATTAAAATATAATTAAAAAATGAATAAAAAGAAAATGTTCAAACCAAAACTGGAAGGTAAAGAATTGTCAAGTTGGTGATAAAATAAAATGGAAAATGGAACTCATGTCTACACTTCTAATAACTTGTTGCCATCTTTCAAAGTATTTGCTTTTAACTAGAACAGAGTGTATTGTCTGAGCTGGTATCATTCCCCTGTTTATTTATACATTTAACCTAATGTGACTAACTAAGAAAACATTAATAAAACAGGCAATTTAGTCACAAGGTTACATTTTTGTTGATAAAGAAACATAGTTATCCACAAAGGGACAATTACATGATACAATACAACATACCAGAACTATCTTTACATCTTTCTGTTATCACTTCAAACTGTTTTATAAATTAAAGGTACTTCCTAAAAGAAATTTGTCCTGTTTATTATTTAACCTCCTCATGAGATTTTCAGAAACTAAATATTAATCTCAAGTGATTCTGGCATACTCTTCGCATGAAAAGGAAAAATGGTCTTCGTTGTTCACCTCCATAACAAACTTGCTCTTATCAATGTCTTTATTCATCTTAAACAGTTTAAGCAATCATGAAACTGATTATCCTATACCAGAGACAGTCCAATCACTCTCACCACTAATTTTAACTTTCTCTCCTTCAACATATTTTCATTCTATACATTACTAAATTTAAATGTGTCATTTAACAAGAAAAAAAAAATTAGACTTGTTTTATTTTGCACACAAAGCAACAATTTTAAGAAACAGAAATCTGATTTTCCTTTCAGTATTTTTTGTGAATGACTGTTGTAATAATATAAAACAACGCATCAACATCTACCTAAAGGTACAATAGACTAACCAACAATGACAACAACATTTCACAACAAAACATTGACTTGATCAGTGATCTTCATCAGTGCAATATTAAACTCACTGATAGGAAAGAAAGCAAGTACCCCAAAACATCATTTGGTAACTACCTCTAGCTTAATGTACGTTACCACTTTTTGTTAGAACAGCTCATACATCTGTATAATTAAGGCACTTTTTATGTTAATAAAAGAGATGAAACATTAAGTCCACAATACACAGCTTTAAGAAATAATTCATGTTTAAGAAATAAAACAAAAGGTGACAAAAAATACTAGAAACAACCAACAGTGATATTTTTGAGGGTTATATCTTAAATACTTAACTAATACTCAGATCAAGAAGACTGCCTTACATACATTTCATTACGTTTTGCTAGAAAGAAACATTGCATTTTTCTTACTACTTGTACAAGTGCCAGAGCAAAATAAAAACAAGCACAAAAGTGAATACCATCAATCTTTCAATTGTAACCTGTAACATCTTAAACTAAATTGTGATAAATACCTGGTAACATGTGTAGTCAAATTAAGTCAATATGACAGTAGTAGTACTTCACACACACATTTTAAAAAGTAATTCCTTGGCACCCAAATAATTAAACACTTTTTAATTATTAAGCACATTTGCTTCTTTTCTTTGCCAGTTTTGATTATTATCTTTAAATACAATAGTAAACTCATGGTGCCCCACAGGGTAAAGTACATAGACACAATCTGGCAAATAAAATTTCATGGAAAGCTTCTAAATCTGGAACAATAATAAATGGTAATGTCGGAAGGCAAACAATCATGGCACTAGACAAGAAATCTTTTAACTATAATCTTTACCCTAAGGTAAATTATTCTACCAGAAATTTTAAGTAAGTAAATTCACACAGTCCAATCTCTCAAGAAACAAAGTCCTCAAGAGAGAAAAAAGCAACATCAAATATTAATATTCCCCTTACCTAATGTTTATCTAGGTCATAGAAAAAAACTGTCAAAGGAACCTATCAGGAGGCTCAATTTTGCTAACACTAGATCCAAGTGATCTCAAACATGACTAACAATAATGCAGGATTGCAAAATATATCTCATTCATGAAAGTTTGTGAAGTAAGAAAACAAAGGAAATTGTATGTATATATATATATATATAGATCTTCTTTAGCACCAAAAATATATCTCTCCTAACTAAGTATACAACATTATACATAATTTACTTATTGTCTTGGGGAGAGATGGATAACTGCGTCTGACCATTTTCTTCTTTAATTTTTTTCTTACTGGAATGGACACTTGCCAAATGTAACTTGATAATCTGAAACAGACTACAGTTGAAAGGCTACAAAACAAAACTTAAAAGAAAAGAACACAGTAAAAAAGTTGTTTAAAAACAAATATTGCATTCAACGTACACAAAATGAGGCAATGACTACAACCTCCAACCTGATCTTTTGGTGCAATCATTTTCCTTTCTTGTGGAAACCCTCCAAAAAGATACACGATCTAAAAAATAATTCTAAACAAGAATTATTTACTCTTGAATACAATCACAATGAAAGAAAACATTAAACAGTGAGAAGAAGCTCTTCCTACAGCACAAGTCAAAAGTCAAACCTATGATTATCCATATTCAACACATTTAGTTTTTTTTTATTTTGATATACACATTAACAGGCATGCAAACATTGATTTGCATGCTAGCAAACTAATTACTGCATTATTTCCCAGTTTATTTTCTAGTACCAACAACCACAGAAAATATTGAATTTCTTTTTATTTGAAAGTAATTAACAGCTAGCAAGAAATGGAACAATGCCAAAAGTGTCTCTGATTCTAACTGATGATACTGCTGATATAAATTGTTAATGAATTCAGAAAACTCATTATTAATGACAATGAACATAACTAGTATTATTAACTCAATTGTCTTTCATAATGCTCTTTTAACAAAAACCACTTATTGACCAATATTTCACATCCTTTTTAGTCTAAGTTCTTTGTTACCCTCTTTTAGAATTTTCTCTGTCCTCCAATGATAATACTAGCAGTATCACACTGTTTACACTGCCCCTGTCTCTACTTAATAGCACATGAGGAATAATGCTGCTTACAAAAGAACTTAAGTTCCTCCTCATTTTTCTTTCTTGACACTTTGCATCATTTTAAAGCAATTATCAATTTAAAACCTTTTTGTTTACTTTATTTAAAAAGAGAGAGGGGAAAGAATAGAAACTGAGAAGGAGAATCTTTTTTTGCTAACCATTAAAAGCTTTGATTCTCCATTCCCCTTTACCATTACTACAAATACACATGTCCTTTCGATATTACATCCCACAAAGAATTTCAACTACATCTACACTCAATCAATAAACATAATCTGCATACAGTGCAATGCTTGGAATATCTTTCTTTGGAATTGCAATGACACTGCTTGAGTAATATAAACTGAACCATGAATAAATGCGTTTACACATTCGTATAATAGTTTTTACACAAGTCTCTATCGATGAATCAAAAATGGACCCTTTCTTATTAACGTTATACAGTAAGAATCTACTCCATTAGTTTAAACTCAGAAGATTAATTTGCTTAATGACAAAACTGCAAGTGCTATTGTTAAAACTAAAATTTATATCACTGCTGTGTACTTTAAGAGTGATGAAGAAAATGAAGAAGTATATAAAGGTATTCTACTACTTGGCAAGAAACAGAGATTTCAAAGAAACGAAATTTAAGGAACAAATATATTTCAATGGAGCCATGAGGTGACTTTTGCCAAAGTTGTAAGTGAAAGCGGCTGTTTTCATTATGATGTATACATAGAAGTAGCAGAGGCCAACTGACCATGCACTGATGGAGGTAATAGAGGACCTCCTTGATGAACAAGATGTTGCTGCTGCTGTTGAGGCATTTGAGATACATGGAGAGGTGAATTACTACTGGTCAACAAAGTAACCTGAGAGTTGGACTGAACACCGATTGGATTCATCTTCCCATGATTGCCATATGGTACTTGTGTCTGTTGCCACTGTGAAACATTTGGGACAACATAAGGGGTCATACTGTGGACATGACTTATGGGTCCTGCAGTTTGTTGGTAGATGACCTGGGGGCCAGGTGGATGAATGGTTGCTTGAATTGGATGTAAAGATGGACTAGATGAATGACTTGAAAGAGGTGACTGCTGCTGGTATTGGACATCAGTAAACTGCTGAGTGCTTACTTCTTGTCCTGGTAAAAGTTAAGACAGGAAGGAAATAATACTTAGCCTAATACTTCATGAAAACACTAGAGTCACAGTATCACCTGCCAGTGTAAAGATGTAGCTTGCACCTTTAATCCTATTTGCTTTTCATATTCACTTAAGTCCATTGCCATGCATGATAAAATAGTGATTTCAAATGTAACAAAGTAAGTTTCCTGTGTATGTATTTAAAGAAGACAAAGTGCAGCATAAATGTGCAATTAACATTGATAGAAAGAGAAAAGGAGACAAATGTACGTTGTAAGATACAACTGGAAGATGGAATTATGCATGTTATAGTCTGAGCTGTTATGGGTTCAGACAACTTGATGAAACAGCCCCCCCCCCCAAAAAAAAAAGAAAGATTTCTGCACACTCTCTCAGTAAATATCAATACTAGAGAAACAATTAAACACATTTTAATATATTTCAGAGATAGTTTCATGGACATTACACAAGCATGTTATCAATGGTTTACATGAAAGTATTCAGCACCAATATACCCCAAGTACATGAGTTCAGACTTAGAAAAGAATGTTAATATACAGAATACTGATAAAGATACTATGCATGGATTTAAGCAGGCCATCAGACTCCAAAAACAACATTTCCAAGGCAGGAATGATAAATACAACATCTGTAATTGTGACATGAATACATGACAAAACTGGAATAAAATTGACGAAAGCAGATATGGCAAGTTAGAAACAAATGAAAGTGATAGCAGCTTGCATCATTTTAGTAAGTGAGAATAATAAGTTGTTAGAAATGCTGAGTCACCTGCACTGATTTGTCTCTCTTCTGTTTCTTCAGTATTATCCTCTGATAAGCTACTGCTAGTTGTCACTTGGTTTTCAACCATCATTTGGCCTGTATCTTGGGGGGTCATCATGGACTGCATCTGACTCGAGCTGTTCTGAACCAATGGCACTGTATTGAACATTGCTAAAGGGGAAGGACCAGGAACCTGTGCATACAATGGAGGTACCACAGCAGTCTGCTGCTGCTGCTGCTGATACTGTACCATACATAACCTACGCTGATACTACAAAATAGATAAAAAAAAAAAAAATAGTATCAAGGAAGGTAGCAAAGTTGTCTGCAATAGTTGCTTATCTTAGAAGCTTACAGTAAAAAAGCAAAATTTAACTGGGAGTAAATCAGGTTTACAGGACAATAAAAGCAAAAAAGCAGCAAAGCTTTGCTGGAATCCAAATAATTGCAATTTGAAGCATCATAATAGTACAAAAAACCATCTCATGCTTTTCTCTCATACACTAAGAATATTAAATCATTGCAATACCATAACAAAAGTAATGGAGAATCAATGCTGACCTTAGACAGTACAACTTCTGTAAATTTTAATGCTTACTTCTAATGTGCCTAACATCCATAAAGCATGCATTTGTTTCTTGCAGCTAATGTTTTAAATATGAATGAATATTAATGTTACAAGGAAGTTTGCAAGTTTTATTGACATGACATTTTTATAATACTACAAAAATGAGGCACAAACCCACCTCAACACCAATATTGTAAAAGTACCGCAGAGTTGAGATGTCTGTTGAAACAGATGAAAATTATTTTGATTTTACAATTCTGAGATAATCTTTCCATGATAGTAAAATATTCATAAAAGAATTCTTTAATTTTCAGATTTACAAGTAAAAACATACAGCTCTACTCAACAGAAAACAAGAATGAAGACACTACTAAATGAGACATCAAACTAATGAAACAGTTCATTACCAAATATTTTGTGCAAAATAGCAACAATGACTGATTTGAATTCTAAATTAAAATGTGGTCACACTCTTACAGACAAGTTCGTTCATTGCTGGTAGGATTTACCTTAAAAGCTCTCAAAACACAACATCATTTTTCCATATTGAAACATGATTGTACATTAAACACATCATACGTTAATCTGATGTTACCAAATAGTTTGTAAAATGTACCTACCCTAAACATAAATTTTTCTGACATCCATGTGTGTTATTCACCAAAGTAAAAGAAAACCAGGGCAAAATTTTCAACCACCCGAATATACCTTTTAATGGAATTTACCTGTTGGTAAGTCTGCTCCATTCGGATCACGTGATATATCAGCTGCAGGGTTGATGGGACCCAGGTTTTCTGACACTAATTGCAAAAATTAACAAAAAGATCATTTTTGTTATTGATGTAAAATGTTAATTGATATGAAACTTAACAACAGCAGCAAACTTCATCTCAGCTAAAACTCGAATAAGCTTATTGTCAAGCTTTTGCAAATTATTTTGCTAGGACAAGACCCTTACAACTTATGAGAGCGAAAGATTATCATTCATGTTCTCTTCAACATAATGATCAGTAAACTGATTTAAGAATGACATAGTAAAGAGAAGAAATGTCCGAGAAGGAGTAAAGCAGCTGGCAGTATCTGAGATAAAGTGTCTTCAGTCATTTTACTAAGGACATCTCAAAAGTCACAAAGTATGAAGGTAGTGCTCCCCCCCCCCAAATAAAAAATGCTTAATCAGCTGCAACATACATGTGCACACTCAATACATAAAAATACATTTAATTTAGCTTCATTACAAATATAGTGACATCACAACTTAAGTGGCATCTGTAAAAAGTATTGGTTTACATACAGTATACAATGATGGATCAATAAATTGGCATGAGAATTGCAGAGGGGTTGGGGGTTACAAATTAGTCCTGTCAATGTAAATTTAAAGCTTCACTGATAACACAAAAATTCATTCTTGGTTAAATAAAATATGAATAAAAAGGATGCATCACTCTCTTAGCATTTCTTTTGGAAGAACATTTCTACTATCTCTATCAAAAGTAACAAGTGTAACCAGTGGTTAAGTGGTTGCATTTTCACAGGAGGAGGGGTGTGTGGCAAGACTCCAGTAGTACCAATCATCACATGCATGACAGTCAGCAAGATAATAATTTCACAGGGGTGTAGGCTGGTATGAAGCGTGCGACTTGTGATATCATGGGAATGACAACCGAATGCTATCATGGGGGGTGGGACCTAAGGAAAAGTTTTGCTTACATAGGGTGGGCTAGATGAAAAATGGAGCCACATTTGATGCTAGATATACTTTAATATCTCCATGAATTTCTACTTTTTAAGAGATGATTTTAACTTTTTTATCTTGCTTGGTGAAATATTCTTCTTCAGACCATACCTGCATAATTCAGAATGACAATATAATAAGTATCGAAAATACTGGCTGGTCTATAAGCCCCACCCCTTTCACTAAATTCTGTTTGCTGTCACAGAAAAAAACTGTTGAATAGACCCAACATGGCCACCATCCACAGGGTAAACAATGACATGTTGAGCAATGCTCTTGCATCATGAACAGAAACATAAATTTCAGATGCTGAGAAAAGTTGAGTGTGACCCAGCAAAGACTGTGTGTTGATATTTACCACAATATTATTATAATTGATAAAAATGTGAATTTTATGAAATATGATTGACAATTCGGCTCTAGAACTTTCCCCAAAACTCACTACTATAGGGCTGTTGCCCCTGTGTCTCCCCAAGCTGTGCAAACACTGATCTGTCAATTGTCGACATCACCCATACATGCAATATTAGAATAATTAATGAAGTAAAGTTTTGATCCCGTAATATGTTACAAATTTCTGCTATCATAACATTATGATACCATGTTTTCATGTTGCTATTTGCTGACATCAGATGTTTTAACACAATCTAAATCTAGCAAGAATCAACTAACCTGGTAACATCATTGGATAAAATGGAAGACCAACACTAACAGATGGTGTCACTGGAGATGAAGAATAAACTGTTTGAGGAGGAGGACCATTTGATGGAGAGATTTGATACCCAGCACTGGCAGTTGCCATGGATGGAGAAAGACTAGCCCATGAATTAGGAGGAGGTGCTGGACTTGAATCAGAGCTCATGCTAGCTGATGGATTCATCTCTATCTCTCCTCCTACATCTCCCTAAAACAGAACACAAACAATGAGGTAAATGCAAAGAACTAGTGTCATAAATTACTTATTTTACACAAATTTAACCCCAGGTAAACAAGGAACTAAAGAGAACATAAATCAAGGATAATCTTTACTGAGTAATTGGTTAATGTGATTGTACATATTGTTCCTATAACGAAACATTTGAGAAGTTGTGTACACAGTAACTCTTTAAAATCCATATCTGTGTTCTGCAACTTGGGCTTTTTGCCCAGTCACCACTCAAATGAATTAAGATTTCTTGAATAATCAATCATATACCCGGAAAAAGATCTATCACACTTTTCCTACACTGGATGTTCTTTAATAGTATGTTCAGCATTTCTAAGAATAGTCCTGCAAAGCATTTAAAATCCCAACAATTGTGAAAGACTTGCAGAAAATCAAAGAATTTAGAGACATTACACACTTTGAGTGCAATCTATGTGATCACTGTGTATCAAGTTTTGCAGTTAATTTGTTCGTAATATAATGGTTGACCAATATACAGCACTCTATTCACCTCATAATATGTCTCTGCCAAATTACGTTTCAGGGCCTGAACATTGCATTTCAGGAAATTTGGCGAAATTTAGGAAAATCAGTTTTAAATGGGGATTAGTGGACTGGATCAGTAATTCTCAGTCAGACATTTGTTAGGAACCAGAATTATCACTTTTTGTCAGAGTCTAAAACATTCAGTCAGTTATTGATATTAGTCTACATGAGTTCTACATTGGTACTGACTACATATACTCTCAGACTATTAGTGCTGCTCACACAGTCACTTGCAGCAATGCATAAACTGTAATTATATCATGAAACACAAACTAACCTTAACACTAACTGCATACTGCACCTCAGCATGCACAGGAGTATTACCACTTCCAATACTAACATGTTGCATTTGGCTGGTTAAAGCCCTTTCTTCAACATCTAGAATATAAAGGCAAAGTTAGTTACTACGGGTCTTGAAAATTGATATGAAGTTGATTGCACTAACAAAGCAATACTTCACATCTAAGAAACAATGAAATCTTAAAATGTTTAGATATTTTGTTTCTTTAAATGAAACAAATGTATTAAAGAGCCACCCTTATCATAACAAATTTAACTTAACTTGTTTCTCTATGTCATTATGTATCACTTTGTGTACCATGTAAGGAGAGACTTTTTACACAACAACATGCTCTGAAAAAATCATTCAATTTTTAGGATCCCCTTATCCTCAAAGATGCTTTCTTAATACTTGAGGGAACTTTACCAATTCTTCTTAAACAAGCAACTATAAGAAGATGGAATTCAAATAGTAGAAATACAAGTCTGAAATGTTTGGTCATATCATTCTCCTTAAAAGAATAATTTTCATGTAATAGTCAAGAGTTCTTACCATTATTATCCCTGTGAGTATGACTAATGGGGGATGGTGTACCTGGATGTTGATGGGTGGGTGATACACTACTTCTGCCACTGTGATCAGGTCTATATCGACTCCAGAAGGCAGCATGTGGACTGGAATCACCCTGATCATTAACACCACCCTGCATGGCATGAACAAAAACAAACCCTTCATAATTACAACTCAGAAATATAAAACTACTCAAATGGTTTCATGATATTTTCATCAATTTTAAGAAAATTTGACAAAGCAGCATTTCCAGAGGAAAACATGAGACAGTTCATGTTGTGTAATGCAAAGCAAAAAGATTCATTGAGCTGCAACCCTGCCAACTACCGCTGCCTAGATATGGTTATGCACCCTAAATCGATTGAGCAGATTAAAAGACTATACTCAGTAACAAAGAATAAACAAATGAAAATTCTTCCCTTCAAAACAATATCTTGTGCGATACCATTGTACAATCCATGGTTCAATGATTACCTTAACAGAGTCATTCCACATTTATTCTGCTGCATTAGACAGCAGACTTTTCATTGCATCCATAAAGCAAATAACAGAGATTTTCTTAATGAGGATACTTATTGTGTGAGCCACTGTACTATATACTTTAGTAAGTCTTGAATGGAATGAGAGAAAAGAAGTGAGGAGAACAGAAAGGAAGAGCACTGTTAGTCACAATTACTATCAAACTGTAGCCTAACTGAAATATAACAGTGTTTGACAACTAATGTGTTGGAACCTTCGACATGATATTCACTTCAAATATATCAGAGTATTTCCAACTTTTCCGCTCTTGCAACCCATTTCAAATTTGTTCTTCATTTGGCAAAAGCAAGACATCTACACTAGAAGCATATAAATACACATGTACTGAACATAACTTGCATAAAAGTTGCTCAGTTACCATTGCTTTCAAATAATTAAACAAGAATTGCACTGCTGCACTTCAGTTGCATCATATAGCAAACAATTCCCAATGACATCTGGACACCTGCTGTTAAGAATATCTCAAAAATATATGTCCAAACATCTAGTGGTAAACTTACCATACCTCTTTTTGGTTATCACACCAAGCACATGAAATATTTAAATTGGAAAAAAAAATGAGTTTCTACTCACTGGAAGCGAAGGAAAAGACATTGGATCTCTCTCAGCAAGTTCAATATATCTCAAGGCTTCTTGAAACTCTTGGTTATCTAGACTATTATCATCAGAAACATCTATAACGGGATTGGTACCTCTTTGGTAGTCAAAACCTTTACTTTTCCTACATAAAGTTTCAGAGAAGTAATGCAAAGCAAGAAACATTTGATGAAAATTCTCTAGTGGTGCTAAACTAAGTAAAATGCTTTTGCTATGCTTTTGTTACATGAAACAAATGCAGGAGAACCACAACCAAACAAAATCAGAAACAAAACAAAGCTTTTTGCTAGAATGCAGCTGGACAGCACATCAGAGAAGCTTCAAACAAAAAAATTATCATAAGGAATGACACTTTTCATACTTACAGTGATGGTATCAACGAATTCATTACACAAGATTAAGACAATGTCCACCAACAATAGCTCCTGTAGGCTAAATGTTCTGCATTATTGTATGTCAAAGACAGGTTATTCTACTATGGCAGTGGTTCTCAGAGAGTTTAACCCCTGGTGACTCCAGATGTCCTCTAACCTCAGCCACAACAAATGCATTGTGGTTTTGATGATTTGTTAAGATTATTCTTTCATGAATCTGACATAGTGTACAAGGTCAGCATGTGCAGCAATTGGTCTTTGTAATATTATAGCAATTTATTGTCACCAGTCATAACAGGGGCTATATGATATCTGCTGAGATAGACAATGACTGAGAGCCATCGTGTTGTCAAAATGTAAACCTGCATACTGCATGAGAAATGTATCCAAGTTTCCTGTCTTGAGATTCTATGTGTAAACATTTTCACAAATTGACCCTTGTTGACCCAAATGTCTTCCATCAAACATAACAGTTTTGCTTTCAATATGGTACACCACCACAAGGTTTTCACATTTTGACCATTGATGATCCACATCACCTTTGACCTCCATGGAAACCAATACAGCTCTTCTACTCAATGTAGTGCACCTAAACACTAAATAAAAGATCTGTCCAAGTTTCTTTTCATGAAATGTCATCACTGCACAGTTCTTACTTTTTGACCTCTGGTAAACACAAATGATCTTTGACCAACAAAAGAACTGATATGATCCATTCACATGCCAGGTATCCTGCTGATTAGTAAGTTGAGATATTATGTCAATGTTATCAGAATGTGGTGTCTGGTGACAACAAATGACCTTTGACCTCCACTAAATATGATAGTCTTTCCACTTGATACAATACACTAATAAACTAAGTACTTAAGGCTTCCATGCTTACGATCTTGAGATACTGCGTTGACAAATTTTTAAGAGTTTGACATCTGGTGACCTCAGATGATCTTTCACCTCCACCAAAAACAATAGGGTTCTACTTGATATAATCATAAAAAAAAGCTATGCATCAACGTTTCCATAGTTCCTATCTTGATGTATCATTTCAACAAAGTTTTCAGAGTTTGATCTCTGGTGAACTAAGATGACCTTTGACCTCCAACTGACACAAAAGCATTCTCATACTTCATATGTGGCACCTGCAACGTATGACAACTCTCAAAATTACCAGTCTCAAGATAATGTGGTACAAGATAAGCATAACAAACACACATGTAATCATCAATGCATAGGTTCTCCTCTCATTGAAACCAATAATACAATTAATCGATAAGTATGAATAATAAATGCTGTTTGATACAAAGCTTGCTGAAGCAAAAGTAACATGAAATTTAGCAGAAGAAATAATATGAAGATGATTGAACAAATTGGCATAACTTGCGAGGGCACATTGACATGTTTGATAGCTTATAATACCACATTAGTCAAGTATATCAAAAAATGACTGAAATACTGCCTCATCAATTACAGAAAAAATTCCTACCACTGTTTAGGCAGGTTATCTACTGGTCTAATTGATACAGTGGTTATACATAGAAGCAAGAAAGGAATTCAGGCTTTCATTTAAGATGGCAATTGTATCTGACCATCTGTTTCTCCCACAACTAACGCATAATGCCCTTCTTTTCTTAACTTTTCCATAATGTCACCAGAGTGCAAAGATGTTTTAACAAAGTACATAAGTGATCTCTTTGTGTAAAATTTAACATCTGCACATAGAGCAGTATTCAGTGATGCACCCGCACTGGGTGTCACTGGTTTTTACTACTAGACTCTCACGTATTTCACCAGGCACTCCTCCAAAACTGACCAAAAATACGTGGCACCATTGAGTTTTTTCAACTCACTTAAATACTTTTTCATGGAAAGCACCTTTAAAGCGGTATCACAAAAAGGGGACATGTTAAATTACCCTCCACGCAGAATGAAATAGGTACACCCCACATCCCCGAGTATATGTGTGCAACCTTTTTGTTTGACATAAGAACAGTAAAGAACATTGTTGTAATACACAATACATTGAAATGACCGCTGCTAGTGCAAGAGTGTTACCTGATAGATTTTTAGCAAATAATTCTGATCCTCTGACCCCAAATGCATGTGATGATGGCAAAGAGCAAATAGGTTGCAAGAAATGATTACCAAAACAGATGTGTCAGAGTTCCCCTCTTGAAATGTTGTGTTAACACAGCCTTATGTACTTTGATTCCAGTTGAGAAAGAAAAGTTGAATAGTTTCTGCGATCGTACCAGAATGTAGAACTAGAGAAGGCTTAGTGATTCCTTGCCTCATGATATATATTGTAACAAACATGAATCACCCACATTACAAGCATGAGATCCCACACAGTTATCCTACTAGAGATACCATCTTAGTAAGGTCAAAAACCTTTTGAAATCTTGTGACCCAAAATGAATTTCACCTCAACTTAAAACAATAGGGATCACCTACCCTATATGACCATCAACATGTTAAATATGAACAATTCACAAGCTAAGTATGAGATCCCTCATATTTATCACCCTTAAAATATCATGTATACAAGGTTTTGACCTTTTGTCACCCCAAATAACCTTTGTCCTACACAAACATGAGAAAACTCCCAAACGGATATGATGCTGCAGGGGAACAAATTGTATTTTGTCATATCTAATAACTTGATAAAAAGGTAAACATGTTTACTTAATCAAAATTGTGGCACTTCATTTTGTCGAGTTACGGCTAATGGTGGCAGCTCTTTCGTATTTGATTTTTTGGCATGATGCCCTTCCCAATGGCTATGATGTCCTTGAAAATTAACAAAAACTGATAACCCTATTAAACCAGAATCTAGCAAGTCTTGTAACTTTAACACAGTAACCATTAGTTTAAAGCTTGATTCAACCTGAACTACTTAAAGCCTTGCTGAGGGGGCTAAACAGAGACACTGCTTATACAGCAAATGGTTAAGTCCATTGAGCACCTGGCTCAACAGACTGTATGATTTATTCTGGACATTGTGGTTTCTACTGGCAGTCAACTGTGATAAATTATGTCAGATAACAGTGACCAATTTTTACAGAGGTGGGTCAGTTACAATTTGATTCAGTCAATTAAGCATTCACAGTTTATGCACGCTCAAGGGTATTTGATCCAATGATCAGTAATTTAAATCTTTTTATAAAACTAATAACCCATGGTATATTTAATTTATCAATTCCAATTTACAATTCATGCATGCTCACATGTCCTTATGAGGACAGTGGCATAAGGTTTGCCAAAATAATAATCTTTGATACCAAATTTAATGTTGTGTTCATGTTTTCTTTAAGTTTATCGAAGAGAAAATGTCGTCAATAAATTGTAGACAATCATTGTAGACAATCATTGTAGACGATGTATGTCCTAAAAGAAGTTCTTGTGAATCAAAAAAACAGGAAACGATACTAGGTATATTTTGTGTTGTTTTCACAATATAGTCTGAAACGTGAACATGCATTTCATTTTCATTAAAATATGCCAGGAGCCACAAAAGCAGCGCACCTCCCTGTTATTACCAGGCAACTCCCTACCCTGGTATTACAGTATTTCTTGACTAAACAGTGCAGCCAACTTCAAGTGCTGCAAGCCAAATGATAATATGTTACTGCTAAAACTATTTGGCTCACTATTAAAAACTGTAGGCCAACTGATAAGAACTGTAGACCAAGCGATCCTTAATTATGCCAATATTACCTACTTTCATTTTTAACAATTTGATGTCAAATAACCCCAAACTAACTTTCATCTCTACAAAAATGCGAAGGAACCATCAAATCAACAAGAGGATTCTACATTACAAGTATAAAATTCACTGGAAGGACCGTTCTTTAAATATTGTTTATTCAAGTTTTTCACATTTTGACCTCCCATGACCCCAAATGACCTTTCACCTCTGCCAAAAAAAGGAGGAATCATCTACTCGATATGGGCAATCCACATGCTACCTATGAGATCTCTCACATTTATCGTTCTGGAGATATCGTGTTTACATGCAATTTTCAAGGTATTTACCTTTTGACCTCTGGTGACCCCAAATGACCTTTGACCTCCACCAAAAACAATAGGGATCAGCTACTCAATAAGGGCAATCTACTTGCCAAGTATGAGATCACTCAGAGTTACCCTTCTTGAGATATCGTGTTTACAAGCAGGCCACACACACACACATACACACGCACACACACGCACACACACACGACATCACCATCGCATAGATTCCTTGCCTGCCTTCGGCAAGGAATCAATCATTGAGGTAATTAATGATGTACATTCCTCATGAAATTGGGAATATTTCCATATTACCATTCCAAGATATTATCACTGCTTTTAAATCCAATCTTCATGTAAAAGTTTCATTCATATCTACAATAACTTAACATCTTCTTGCAATATGAAAATCCTGTAACATTTTATGACAGAGAATTGATACTTTTCTTTCGATAAGCAAATCAACTAAGCCCATTTAGAGCTAAATTATATTGTTTCTTCTTAAGTTGTATTACCTATTAGGTAGGCCTCTTCCTCTAAACGCATCACTCTGATTCACATTACGATTCAAAAAACGAGGAGGCTGTTGCCTGAAATGGAATCATGTTAGTCTATTAAAATGACAAAAAACTTCTGAGTCAAATAATTGATGTTGCTACAATCAGTGTTACAAACTAACAACAAAAGTGAATATTCATAGGGTAAACTTATAAACTTAACCTAACAGTAACTGGGATCACAACCCAATGGCGTCAATGGCGTAATCATCATGACTAATGAAGACTGGCCATATCTCCTTAGGGTATTCTGACAATGGTAAATATACTTCCTGTTATAGCAAATTCAGCTGGAAGAGAGGCACTCACTACATGCTCACCCTGCTAAGAGTTTATCTTTGTTTTTTAAGGTTTTAAGTGCTGCTATCAATGCTTCTGAGAGTTACCAATGCTCCTGAGTGTTCAGTGATTCTCTTATCAATCCATTCTGTGTTATCAATGTATTTGAGTGTTGTCGATATCCATGACTGTTACAGTTGTTCCTAATTTTAAGTATACATTCACTGCATCTGGGTGTGATTGTGATCCTGTTATCAATGTTTGAGGGTGACCGTTATCAATGTCTCTAGTATTGTTCCTGATTATTATGAGTGATCCTTTGATCAACATTTCTGGGTGTTATCAATGTTTCTGGGTGTTATCAATGTTTGAGTGTTATCGATGTTTCTGAGTATAATCATTGTTCCTTACTATTTATTATCAGTGATCCTACTGTCAATGTTTCAGAGTGTTATCAATGTTTCTGAGTGTTATCAATGATCCCATTGTCAATGTCTCTGAGTGTTACCAATGTTTCACAGTGTTATCAATGAACCTATTATCAATTATTTTGGGTGTTATCAATGTCTGAGTGTTATAAACATTTCTGAGAATACTGATAGTTCCAGAATATTATCAGTGATCCTGTTGTCAATGTCTCTAAGTGTTATCAATGTCCCTGAGTGTCATCAATGAACCTATTATCAATGGTTTTGGGTATTAGCAGTATCTGAGTGTTATCGATGTGTCTAAGTCTTATCAACGTTTCGGAGAATAATCATTGTTCCTGAGTATTATCAGTGATCCTGTTGTCAACGTCTCTAAATGTTACCAATGTTTCTGAATGTTATCAATATTTGAGTGTTATCAATGTTTCTAAGTGTCATCAATGTTTATGAGAATAATCATTCTTCTTGCGTATTATCAGTGATTCTGCTGTCAATGTCTCTGAGTGTTATCATTGTCGCTGACTGTTATCAATATTTGAGTGTTATAAATGTTTCTAACTGTCATCAATGTTTCAGAGAATGATCATTGTTCCTGAGCATTATCAGTGATCCTGTTGTCAACTGATGTCTCTGAGTTTTATCAATGTCTCGGAGTGTCATTAATGTCTCTGAGTGTTGTCAATAAACCTACTATAAATGCTTTTGGTTGTAATCAATGTTTGAGTGTTCATCGATGTTTCTGACTGTTATCAATCTTTATGAGTATAATCATTGTGTCTGAGTGCTATCAGTGATCCTTTAGTCAATGTCTCTGAGTGTTATCAATGTTTCTGAGGGTAATTGATGTTTCTGAGTGTTATCAATGTTTGAGTGTTATCGATGTTTGTGAGTGTTAGCAATGTTTGAGTATTATCATGATTGTTTGTGAGTGTTATCAGTGATCCTGTTGTCAATGTCTCTGAGTGTTGTCAATGTCTCTGAGTGTTATCAATAAACCTATTATCAGTGTTTTGATTGTTTTAATGTTCCTGAGTGCTACCAATCTTCGTAAGTGTTATTCATTGTTTCCAAAAGCTATCAATGCTTCAATCAACATGAAGTAATATTTTATTCTATCTTCTACAATTAGTCTAGACTGTTGGGATACTTTCTATCACTCGGAAACATTTAGAAGATTAAGAAGACAGTAAATACATATGCAATACAAACATGTCAATGGCTCTGTATTTAAAAGGGCTAGTGATCAAATACGTATAGACTTCAGCAATTAAATGTGAAGTGTTCAGGCTTGTTAAAACACAATCTTTACTGATACTGCACATATTTTCACTGATATTGAATGCAAACAGAGAAGAGAGTTAGAGAATTTAATTTTGAAAAAGCAATACTATTTCTGAGGTGATCCTTTAGTCATGATGATTCAACTCTACAAACGATATTCCCATAGCTTTGAATGTTGTTTATGTATTTTCAATACAAGCGCAAGTGAACCTTTAACTGATCTTCTATAAGCAGGAATGAAATAATGAAAGATTAAACAAGACATGAACTGCAATGTAATGTAGAATAGAAGAACAAAATACTGCAAACAAACAGTTTACAAATATGTGGGACTTAATTACAAAACTTGCACATTTTCTTACGTCAAACATAGTATTTATTGGAATGAATTTTCATTGCTTTTATCCCTTTTTGGGTATGAAATCAGCTCTCTGTCTAAATATTTAATTAATGAACAACTGCATTTCAAATATCATCAAATTCCTCTATGTAATTTTTTATCACAGCTACAATAGTTAGCAAAATTAACAAACATTAACAAAGAGAAACACTGCAACAAAAACTGAAGAAATCACTAACTTGAAACTAAGTGAATAATGCAAAAGAAGGCAGCAGAGCAATGAGGTTGATGAACATATGACATATGACATATGACAAAGAATAAGCTGATGTTACATAATTGCGGGATGGGGAGGGGTTCAGATGATTTTAAGAGACTTACACACATCCGCTGATGTTACATGAATGAGGGACAGGGAGGGGTTAGATAACGGACTTATACACATTCCGCTGATGTTACATGAATGGGGGACAGGGAGGGGTTAGATCATAGACTTTTACACATTCTTACTTGTGAGGTGATGGCATCCTCTGTCTTACTCTTCCTGGTTGTAGTTCTGAAGGATACGGATATGGAATGTTCTGCTGGTCAAAAGGCAATCCCTTAGCTGATTGAAATGATGGGGTAAGAAGAGGCAGTGTTTGTTTTCCTCTTCTAGCTACTCTGTCTCTGCTCCTGTTACTGTCTATTATTTTTTGAAAAAAAAAACAAGATCAAAGTAATTATGGACAAGAAACGGTGGTTACAAAAATCATTAGTTTTGTTCAGTGCCAGTCTAGTAAGAACAACTTAATAAAAGGTCTTAGTTTTTTAGTATTTTCTTCTTTGTCTAATTGTGGAGGTCAAAGGTCACTGGAGGTCAGCAGATATCATAATCTGAAAGCCTTGTAAAAGTTTTGTCTCAAGAACTTCAGAATTGCCTTTGACCTTAATGAATATTGGCATGGAATCACAAACTCCTTTGTCTGTCTCTTTATCACTTATTCCATTTAATAGTCCAAGATATAACCAACTTTTGATATCACTATGCATAGAACAAGTACATTGCACTGGTAACTATTTTCTTCCCTTGCCCTCCCCAAAAATGAGAGATGATGTGCTCATCAAGAGCTGCCAATGTTTACAGTCTGAAGTTCATTCATCTCCCAAAGCAAGCTTACAGTCTTAAGCAGCTGGTGACACCAAATGACCTTTAAACTCCCTAAAAAACAACAGGAGTGATAATCTACATACCAACTTTGACATTCAAGCACCTTTCTCTGACAGATATCATGTTTACAAGGTTTTGAAATTACGGCCTCTACTAATCTAAAGTGAACTTTGTCTCCCCAAAACATAACACAGATTATTTATACATAGAGAGCTGTCAATGTTGACAGTTTGAAGTTTCAACAACAATCAGTTGCTAAATTTTCTTCCTATATAGGTTTTCAGACTTTCACCTCTGGTGGCCTTGAATGACCTTTGATCTCCCTGAAAAACAATGAAGATCATCTGCTAACTATCGACTACTAACACACCAACTTTAAAGTTCAAGCACCTTTCCCTTCTTGAGATATCTTGTTTACATAATTTTCAAACTATGACCTCTATTGACCATAAGTGACCTTTTACCCCACAAAAAAAATGACAGAGATTATCAAATTATCAAGAGCTAACAATGCTTACAGTTAAAACTTTCAGCAACATTCAGTTTGTGAGATATCTTTTGTTAGTAAGTTGTAAAACTGTCAGCTCTGAAGATCTTAAATGACCTTTGAACCCACAAAAAAAAAAAAAAAACAGGGATCAGCTTTTTACAATGGACTACCAACACCAAGTTTGGAGAGCAAGCACTTTTTCCTTCTTATGGTATCGTGTTTGCAAGCCATGGCATCACACACACATGCAAAGACCCACACAAGTCATCACCATTGGTCATTTTGACTTTGATAATGACTTGAGAAACACTATGCTAGGGATCGTACCTTATGACAAGTTCATAATTGCAAACAACAGGGATAACTTAACAACCTCATAGCACTCCTATCTTACGACAAAATTTAATTTTGTACAATTTGCCCCTTAATTTTAATCATGCTGGATATTTTTTAAGTTATTAAAAAAAATGTTTACCACTGAATGTTTCCAGAACATTCACCTCTAGTGCTCTATGTTCAATATTAATTAGAAAATATAAGCTATGGCCTGCATATATGCAAACTGACCTGCAAAGCAACCTTGGATGACTTTTCAGGAATTACTGTAAGTGTTTACTCAATTGAACTAGAGAGGTAGTCATAATGTTGATGCATAATGTGAACAGGTTAGTTGCTTCAATTTGTGTATCAAGATGTTTAACAAGCAGAAAGTCACATGACTGAGTGATTCCTTGCCGATATCTCATTTCTTCACACACACACAATCACTTACCAACAAAAGTAACTCAGTGGAGAAGGGAAGGGACCATGTCAAAATAAAAAACACCAGAAAGCCAAAAGGCTTTGTGAATCCTTGCAACATGGTTATATTATAACAAACATGAATTATCCACATGACATGTCTGAGATCAACTGCAGTTTTTCTTCTTGAAACACCACAAACAAAAGGAATCTTCTACTTAGTATATACTATCCACACATCAAGCATGACATCAGTCAAGGTTAGATTCCTGGAGATAATGTGTTTACAAGGTTTTTCCAGTTTGACCTCTCATGACCTCAAATGACCTTTGATCTCCACCCTAAAACAATAAGGATCATCTACTCTATATGACCAACCCACACATTAAGTATGACATCAGTCACAGTTACCCTTCTAGAGATAATGTGTTCACAAGGTTTTTACAGTTTGACCTTTGGTGACCTCAAATGACCTTTGACCTCGACCAAAAACAATAGGGATCATCTACTCAATATGACCAACCCACACTTCAAGTATGACATCAGTCACAGTTACCCTTTGTAGATATTGCATTTACAAAGTTTTTACAGTTTGACCTTTGGTGACCTCAAATGACCTTTGACCTCGACCAAAAACAATAGGGATCATCTACTCAATATGACCAACCCACACACCAAGTATGACATCAGTCACAGTTACCCTTCTGGAGATATTGTGTTTACAAGGTTTTTACCATTTGACCTTTGGTGACCTCAAATGACCTTTAACCTCCACCACAAACAATAGTGATCATCTACTCAATATGACCAATTAACACACCAAGTATGACATCAGTCACAGTTACCACTCTCGAGATATTGTGTTTACAAGGTTTTCACATTTTGACCTCTGGTGACCTCGAATGACATTTGACCTCCACCAAAAACAATAGGGATCATCTACTTACTATGACCAACCCACACACCAAGTATGAGATCATTCATGGTTACCCTTCTTTAAATATTGTGTTTACAAACAGGGCGTCACACACACACACGCACACACACGTACATACACACACGACATCACCATCGCATAGATTCCTTCTGCCTTCGGCAAGGAATCAAAAAGGTGAAGGAACTAAATAGCCTGTTTTCAAAGTATACACTAATATTACAGGCACCTAGTATGCTATGTGAGGCTAGGTGCATAAACAAAATGGCACATGATTTATGGCACAAGTTACTGCAAAACTTAACTGCATTGATACAGGGAAATCCTTACACCCACAAATAGCCTAAAAATGACTTTTTTTTAATGTAATACTGCAGCCTTATGTGATTACCAACTAACTTGGTAAAATACTGGCACTATCCGCAGACTGTTTCAAAGGTATCATTTAGAGCCTGTAACCTACTCATTTACATGAATTGAAATTGAAGTTAGCATGCAGCATTAGATTCCTGCTTCTTCTAGGAAATTTTTTAAAAGTGTTTTTTTCATACATACTGCCTGTCTGACATTACTCATCCTAGACTGGCACCAAAGCAGTTCAGGTAAAAAAATCCTTTGTTGAATGCAAACCAAACATTTGTGACTCACATAATACAAGAAACAGGTGATTTGGTTTGTAGGAAATCTGTCATATCTTGCAGCCTAGGTCAATGCTGTTTACTTTGAGTCTTGATGTTTCATGCTTTAATCAATGAAATAGAATAATGCTACATTTGCACAGATGTTATACGTGTTTGGCTACACCAAAACAATGTATTTTGGGGCTTTTTACCTCTAGTCAGCGGCACCTTCTTTTTAATCCACTTTAATGTGGACGTGTGAGTATAAACACAATGCTTTATTTCAAGGATAATAATAATTGTTCACTTTTTCAGAAGGATAAGCTTCAGAAGAACCAGTAACTTTTGGAAGTACCGATTGTGGTTACAAACCAGTCACAAGTTGATCATAAGTAGTGTAGGTCCTTGCAATTACTCACATGAGTACTGACATACTGATCAAGTTGAATATCTACACTCTAAAAAACCTCCCTCCCTTTGTGGTTTACTAGTAAAGTAAACATACACTTCAGAGTGTACTCTTGCAATGGCATCCAATAAGTCTGACACACATGTGGATGTTCAATCAATCATTTGCAATGGTACTGGGTAAACTCACAAGCTAATACTGTACCATACATATTATGAACTACCACGTACATCCAAAGTTTAGTGAAGCATGCAGTAGTGAATAATTTAAAAATGAAAGTGTGGATGTTCAATCAATCATTTGCAATGGTACTGGGTAAACTCACAAGCTAATACTGTACCATACATATTATGAACTACCACGTACATCCAAAGTTTAGTGAAGCATGCAGTAGTGAATAATTTAAAAATGAAAGTACAAAGGGTATGTTTGATTTACCCATGTCTGATGGATACTTCTGATAGTAACCAGGTAAATTCTTATATGAGCTTCCACCAGGGAGTCTAATAGGTACCTGATGTGTAAGACTGACTACTGGCCGTATATTCTTCATGGGCACACTGCGTCTGTCAGATTAATGAGTAACAACAAAGAAATAATGTTTCTGTTAAATCTTTCAATTTTCTTTGTTCTAGTTTGCAAATATGATCAATATTGGTAGAGTGACTGTGACTTAACATAGCTTTCTTTTGATCCAAGAATAGATGGCATTTGTGACAAAGAACACAGAAGAAACTTTTGACTTCGTATCAGTATTTTTCTGCTCATCAACTGGTTTTCAGCAGACATAAGTGTCAGATAATGTAATTAACAATCTGGTTTGTGTAAAAATATGAATTTTCTTAAGTATCTAGAATAGCTTCATATTCTGGACACAATATGATTCTCCAAACAACATTAAGATACAGTAAAAAGATGGCAGTATTAAAACCTTCTGAATGAGGTTAATAAAAAGCTCATTCTTATTTACTTACTTTTCACCAATTTCTGGGATGAAAACTGTTACAGATCCATTGTTAGGTGCAACCTCTTGTATATGACCCTCGTAGAATTTCTTGTTACTTTCTGAGTTTAGCTACAAAGGTAACAAGAAATACTGATTTATCTTTTGCTTTGCCACAATTTCCTCCATTTATATTGACAACAGATCATGATCATGTTAAGGGCATAACATCCTGGCTCTTTTCAGGACTAACTTCACTCAGTGAGTAAGTGTAGTAAATGTATTTCCTCTTTGGTATCATTTAAGCAAACAAATGTTGATGAACCATCAAACAATAGAAAATAAAATATAAAATGGTAACAGTACTTACAGAAACTTGGCACTTTTCACCTGGAGAAAATTGTAATCCCCTTGCCATGATGAGATCTTGCTGTTGTTGATCTACAGGATTAGCACAAAATATACACACTGGAAATTTACGAGACATGTAACTATAATATATTCAATTCAAATAAAAAAAATATTCCAAATAATAAATTACAAAATTATAATAATATCCAGAGGCATAATTAACTCTTGTTCAATGGAAACTTTGGATCCTAACCTCAGTTATGGCAAACACATGAAAAATTGAAGATTGCCCCTTTTTAAATAGACAATGAACTTTATTATAGAATTTTTATGAGACAACTGTAACCTTAAGCAGAAAAGAAGCATACATGTAAAAAATAGACTTTTTGTTGCATGCACATAGTTCATATACCTGCAAAAACATGGCATTTACAAAAATTGGCCTATTTGGTTTCTATTTATGAAAATGATGGGAAGAGATAATTTGATGAAGATCAAGTATTCCTAATAATAGTAGTTTGCCATGATCACTGCAACTTTACAATGTACACTGTAGTTTAAGAGCTACAATGCTTTCAAGGTTTACCATATATTTAACTAGGAGAGCTGCTAATTTTCTCTTTATAAAGCTATATGGATAAGCTAGTTAGTTGTCTCACTCTGCATTTTAAGTATACAAAGAAGCGACCAATTCATAATCATTAGTTACTTTCATAATTCAATTATCCTTCTTGACTATAGAAGCACAGCAGTAGTTTTATGAAATGTATGACTTTGTACATACAAATAGGAGGTTGGCTGCAAGGAGGGCAAGGGACTTCACAGATTGATCTGGGGCACACAGACTTCAACAATCATTGTGTCAGACTCAAATATTATTATGAGTAAACCAGGGATCTTTGTTCTCACAAATATTGATGAAAAACTTCCAGGACATTTCCAGGTTGTAGATTTGATTTTTCAGTCGCCAGCACAGTTGAAAATCATAAGTTATCTCTATCTTTAAGCAATTTGTACGGAGATTTTGGCAATCACCAAGTTCACTCTCATGATGGTTTAACTAAGCTATTCTAACAAATAAAAGTTGCATAGTGAGTTAATCATTTTATAAGAACGCTTACCTGTCCTGTAACTTCTACATTTGAAGAGGTTGATCAAATCTTATCTCATTTGTTGAATATCATGCAAGAAAATTTATATAGTATCTAATCACACATAATGACCAGAAAGCCAAGAGGCTTAGTGATTCCTTGCTGTTACTATACTTGAATGTCCAAATGCCCCCCTGAGATACTGTGCTCCAGAGAAATTTAGTGTGAGACCGCCATCTCAATTCAAGTACTGGTACTTGAATTGTACTTTTCTTTTCTGCATACAGTATACCATGTGATGTGGCAAAACTAAATAATTACAACTACTTGAAAGTGGTGAGAGCAGTTAGAAAGGTTCAATAATATCAGCCTTTTTCTAGTTCTAGTACAAAGATTAAAATGGAAATGTCACACTCAAATAAGTTTTCTTCAAATACCTGTCCAGGGTTGTAATTGATTAACCAAAAATTCTGCAGCCAGGAAGAGACATACATTGATATTACACTTAAAGTTATATCATTGAAGTCCAGTCCATAACAGCATGGCAGTGACTCATTCCCTGGCTGGAAATACACAAAATATAACTACTATCTGATCATATCTGACAGTAAAAAATCTCTCATAGCTAATCCAAATTAAAAAATGACAAATCACTTCTCTCTGACTAAGCTGATGTCTACAGTGTCAATTGTTGCATATTGTTGTTACTTAATCAAATGGGACTACGTGCTCTTTAAGTCGAATGTCATGCAACATGTAACTGCAAACATACATAATAGATCAAACAGAAAGTACTGCAAACATACTTTGTCTACATACTAGCTGCTGGTGACCTCATATGACTTTTGACCCACACCAAAAACATTCCCAACCAAGACCTTTATAAGTTTACCCACACACCAACTTTTACCTATCTTGTACCTTCCCTTCCGAAACTAGAGTGCTAACGAGATTGTTGTTAAAGACACACATACACACACAGTATGCACACACATACACTGAACAAAAATCACCATCGCATAGATTCCTTGCCTGCCTTCAACAAGGAATCAACTTGAGCACCAACAGTGCAGAGGCTCATACCTGAACACCCTGAAGGTAACATATACAAATCGGTATATCATATCATAGTCATAGGAACCACCAGAAGTACCATTATATTAAGTCACCAACATTGAATATACAAATTTGAAGAATATCATCAACTAGAGCACAAACAGTGCAGAAGTTGGACCTTTATCAATAAATCTGTGATACATTTAATGGGCACCACCAAATTACAATGCTTATAATTGCATCACTATTCAAGTTTGACATCCAATAATTATGAAACTGTCTTTTTTGTACATTTTCTACCTGGTTTGTGCTAGTGGTTGGCATATGAAATAGAAATAATGTGGAACAATGTAGTGTAAATTATGAAGCAAAAGGAGCATTTCCCATTATTTTGTAAAATAGCCCATATGGCCCATTTCTGACCATGAACCCTCACTTTTGCAACATAAAATCTGTAGAGAAAGAAAGATATTTCCTGCTTTTATAAAATGGCCCATTTCAGACATTGAACCCAAACATGACAAACATGCACCCACGTGAAACCACTTCCATAGCACTAATGTGACCAAGTTTGACTGTATCTTACTTCCCCTACTGAGTTAGAGCGTCCCCAAGTGTCACAGATGCACACACGCATACACACGCATGCCATCCTGACTGCATAGGTTCCTTTGCTGATGCAAGAAACCAAAAATGGTTGCAAATTTTCCAAAACTAATTTAAACAAGTAGGCAATCCACCGAAATGCAGATCTCATCCCTACCGTTTTGCATACTCATTCTCCAGACTTTCCCTAACCTTTATATTTCATGAGAGATTCAGATTGTTCAGTGTTTGCAGAAGTGCTGAATGTTCAAGTTACTTGATGATATATTCCAGCAATACACCGCGCAAGTGTCAAATGGTACAAATACCCGCATGTACCTGTGCACTACGTATAGGGATGTGATAATTAACTACTCCTGTAGCTTATTTGTGTTCATTTGTATGTGTCACATGGTGACTATATTAGCTTGACCATTGATCTGTCTGTAGAAGAACCCTTATATAGGAATTTGACACAAAGTTGATAGGTTTGAGAGAAGACTATATGAAAAACTCAATGTGTCCCTTTAATGTCTAGAGCCTCTATGTACCTCCTCAGACTAGAATGAATTTCAGTTAGAACACAATCTGACCCATTGCTGCATTAATCAATTATCAATCATGCACAATAGGGATATTTGAGATGTACAACATTTAAAGGGGAAACATTAAAGTAGGAGGAGACAACTTTTGAAGGATTTCACATAATGGGCCATAGGGGACACATAGAACACTGGATTACAAATTCATGTACACCCTAAGATAGACCACTAACAGAGTATCATTATGACAAACCATCCACACTGTACAAAAGAATCTGTAGGAAGAGAGCATTTTGCAGAACTTCATAAAATGGGTCATAGGGTCCACATGGGGCAACGGACAAAGCAATTTTGAATACCCCAAATCTGTCTACCACTCAGGGAACATTGTATCGAAGTTACACACAAATCCATCAAAGCATACAGGTGAAAACAGCAGTATTTAAAAAGAATTTTATACAAGGGGCCATAGGGCCCACATGGGGCCTTGGACTAAAAAATCCCTGAACACCTTGACAGTACCACTAATGGAGTATTACAAACCATCAACATTGTACAAGAGAATCTGTAGGAGAAGAAGCATTTTGCAAGATTTGATAAAATGGGCCATAGGGTCCACATGGGGCCTTGGACCAAAAATCTTTGAACATCCCAAGTGGTCCACTACCAATTGGATATTGCTTCCAAGTTTCATTAAAATGCATGAAAGCATGATGGAAGAGAAGCATTTGGAACAAATGTGAACAAATGTGAACAGACAGGCAGGCAGACAGATAGGCAGATACGCAGATAGGCAGACAGACGGAGGGACAGAAGGATGGACGGACGGACGGATGGACAGACGGACGGACGGAGATAGACAGATAGACAGACAGACAGATAGACAGATAGATAGATAGATAGATAGACAGACAGACAGACACATAGACAGACAGACAGTCAGACAGATAGATAGACAGATAGACAGATAGACAGACAGTCAGACAGATAGACAGATAGACAGATAGACAGATAGACAGATAGACAGATAGACAGATAGACAGATAGATAGATAGATAGATAGAGTGATGCTGCACCACTATGATAGCTCACACCAGCTGGCTGGTATGTTGTCAAAGAATTCACATCTTTTGCTCTTAATGTGAACCATTACTCCTCTTATTTTTAACTTCTACTTTTGACAAACTGTGATACATCCAGGAGGACATTAATTCACCAAGTATGTGACGTGTGGTCAGTCAAATAAGCAATATTAAATTCCTCAGGTTTGGAATGACTTAAGGACTCCTCAAGACAACTGTAAGGGAGGTTAGTCTAGTCCTGTATAGCATTAGGAACAAAAGTGTACTGAAATCAATTAGTACTAACAGAGGGTGGGAGGTAGTGCATGCTACGAGTGAGACGTGAAGGTTTGCAAAGATCAGACAGAGAGATGTTAACTTGACTGCAAACATCTTTAGCGGAAGTTAGAGAGTCTGCACTGCCTATGGTACTGAACCAAAGGACTAAGACCAAGATCATTGTCACGCAGAGAGCTGAAAATTAAATTCTTGGTTGCTGCCCTCTGTTTACTAGTTCTCTTAGAGAGCTGAGCCAGACAGTGCAGCCTAGTCCGCATACTTTCTGTTGTCAAACAAATTGGGAAATGTTAAGTCTCTAATGGGATGGGGTGTGTAAGGCATCTCCTGCGAAAAGCGGGCAGTTGCCGCACATCTTGCAATGGGGATGGACTAGACTTGAGGAACAAGCTCCGATCTATATTTGCTGCCAAGAGCACTGGATTTGCCATTGAGGGTAGTGTCTTTGTGTCTACTGTAAAGACAACTATAAGCAATTCGTCGCAGAGGTCGATTATTGCAGTGCAGATATTGTCGTTGAGGTCGATAATCTAAGTAAATAAAAGTACAAAGGTCAGGAGGTTCTGGGCGCGGTTATTGCCCCACCTAACGAAATAGGAAAGTCCATTCAATGTCAAGAAATTCACTCCGGACATCCGTAAGTTGTATTTGTAATATTATATTTTATTACTAGCAAGGATTTGCAGAGTTCTAGTAAAAGGTGAAAATGATAGTATTTCTCACCTATTGATGGGAAAATGTTGTAAACAAGTAGTAAATGTAATTAAATACAAGAGCAAAAGCGATGCACAGGGTGCAGTAAGTGTAAATGAAAATGCAGAAGTCATAAAATGTTAAAGATGTGAAAATGAGAAAAGACGACAAATATAGTAAAATGTACTTAAGGTATTATCATAGTGTACAAGAAATGTATTCTGAGGAAGAGAGGAGGAAATGTGTATTGAGAAAAGTATTGAGTGTTTTGGTTGCTGAGAACAATACCATGTATATTTTGTTATGAGGCCATCCATGGTTATATAACGAATGCATGTTAAGTTGTCATATGGGAAAATCCTCGGAGAGGAATTAGTCACTTTTGGGAAAGGTTTGGTTATGGTGATGCTAGTCAGGTGTTGTAATTTTGTACATTCCACCAGGGTTTGCACGAGGCAGTTTTGGCCCTTTACCTTAGCCACCACCCATACTGTACACGCAGACGTCTCATCAACTTCTCATCAGGCGTATTCATACCCGACTCTTCTGAGGGACAGCTACACACGTGACCTATACTGGACGGGGAGCGATCGTCGAAAATAAAATCGCGTACTTAGCCACGGGGATAGTACAAACAACCACCATCCGCGCATATACCTACCTCTAGCCAACGTGAAGGAGGTTCTCGCGAATCCACGAGTCTTACAGTCTTGAAGCGGACGGTTTGGTTTTCTTAATTTTCCTTATTTGTAAAGTGTACATATGTTCTTTTACGCAAGATTCAAATTAAAACTCTTGCAACATATATTGCCATAGTTGTACTGTTTCGGCATTGACGTGTCTACAAGGCTAACCTTTAAGAACTTTCCGAACTCCGCCCCGCATTCTACACAACCTGCGACAATCATCCAAGAGAGGCGTCATTGAGCCATCTTCCCTGGGGTACTCATTGGTTACAAACCTTGCAGGTCATCTTTGCACCCGTTCCAATTTATTACAAAGAGTAAACTGTGAGTCCCAAACAGAACAAGTTTAATTTAACAAGGGTCTAATCAAACCTTTATGGGCAGTCAACTTAACTTCTTTGGAACAAAATGAAAGACTTCTATGTAGTAAGCCAAGTTTTCTTTAACACAAATAAATCAAATATGATTACTCCAGTTGAAACTTTTGGTGATGGTCACTCATAGATACGTAATCGATTCAGCCCTTTACAGGTAAGTGCCATTGAGTCTTTACATACGCTTCTTGGTTTGGGTACTCAAGTAATAGACATAACATTACACTTCACTGGATGAAATCGCATGCCCCAAGTTTTGGCCCATTCTCCCAGGTTGATAATATCCTGCTGTAGCACATTGCATTAAATGGAATTTTCAATGACCCTATAAAAAACACGGTCATCAGCAAACAGCCTAACCACAGAAGATGCAACTGTGACAATCTCAGTTGTCAAGAAAAGAACTGGTGCCATCATGGATCCTACAGGAACACCAGGACAAACAGGAGTAGGAGGAGAACTGATGCCATTCACAACAACATATCAAGTCATCCACCCAGTTAATAACTTGCTTAGTCACCCCAAAGGAAATAACTTTGTCTTATGGAGCTCTGAAGGGACTGTGTCAAAAGCTTTCTCTAAATCCAGAAAGAAAACATCAATTTGTTTATTTTAATCCAAAGAATAGTCCCAATCATTGATAACAGACACTAACAGAGTATCATGGCTGAGATTTTACCTGAAAGGATATCATTCACTTCATGGTGACTCATCAAATTCGAGCTGATCAATAATATGTTCCAGCAGCTTACAACAAATACTAAATCAGAGAGAGAGGTTGGTAATGGGATGCAAAAGAGCTATCATTCTTCTTCAAAATCAGACAAAAATTTGCCATTTTCCTGTCTGAAGGGAACAAACCGCTAGAAATTGATTGCTGGAAAAAGGTGACTAATCACTGGAACAAGATCAGTTGCCAGTTCTCTAAAGAGGTGGTGAATGTAAGCCCATATGTTTTCTGGTTTTCAGATTCTTCAACAACTTTTCAACTTCGAATGTGGAGATAGAATATGTTCTATTCTAATAAGGGTAAATTTTTTCAGGAAAGGGACATAATCGTACAAGTTTTTGGTGAAAACAAAACTGAACTGGCTTTTAAAAGCTTCAGCCTTCACGTTATCACTATTTATCACTATTTACAAATTTACTTCAAACCTGTAAAGGTGGGACACTATGTTCATCCTTCCTCTGATCATTATTTATATATGTGCAAAATCATGTCTGTCTTTTGTAACATTCATTCAGAAAAATATGATGGCTTGAAGAGTAGAAATATTGCCACCACACCTGTGCTAAGCCTTTGCTATTTCTTTGCAGCTTTGGTTGAAGTTGCAACTATAAAAGTCTCTCGAAGAGGGAATTGTAAACGGAAATCCTTCAAAGCCCACAGTACTTACAAGCACAAAAACACACTGGCAAGAAGTGTAAAAATATTGCCACCTTATTCATAGTTTTATTTCTTTGCAGTTTACATGGTAATTACATCTAAAGTGTCTCACAGAGTAAAGGATAAGCAGAAATACTTTGAAGCTTACGACATTTCAAAGCAGAGATTTGGCTATTTCACATCCTACCATGTATGACCTATGCATAAATATATGATGTAGGCTCACATGTGTCTCTACAGTTATGTATGACCACAATGAGAACTGCTTGTAAGTGAAATGGCAGCATTTTGCTTGGCTTGGCCGGCGTGCTCATACCATACCATAGATACGTGCAGCCGGCAGGCCCTGACACGCTGCACATACACGTTTACTTTGTAACAATTTGAAAGCATGGCTTTATAAATATTATTTCTATTGATTTTTTAGCACACAGCACAATGATACAGCTTCCAATGTAACTTGATGTAATTGTTCCGAGTCCTTTGAAGTGAAATAAAAATGCAGTAGCTACAGTTCTAAAACTTTTGAAAGACATGGATTTTTACAAAAACACAAAGATTTCACACACCTGTTTCATCACATATAAAAGATCGGGTTGTTTACTATGAAAATGAATCTGATAATGTTCCAAAACTTTTCCATGATGTCATGAAAAAAAAGAGAAAAATTCATGGAGTTTCAAGGCTATGAAAACGGACCAATAAAATTGCGGGGCTGTCCAAGTTTTCCAGGATACCTACAAACCCAGGCGAATAATATCTTTCCCACGCTGAAGATAAACTGGCCATCTACACAGGCTATGAAGCTTCACATTAGTCAATTATTAATTACTGCATGTCAGTTTGAAATCTTTTGCTTTTGTTGTTAAGGTACTCAGTAAAACTCAAAGATGGGTTTTCAATGTTTATGATGCATTGATTCTTGGATTCTTGGATATGATCTGGGTATCTTTTACACGGGCATCCACACATCAAACTGGAAACCTTTGTACACAACACACTGGACATCCCTGCACACTCTCTCATCCTGTATGACTTGAAATTATAACCTTATGTCTTAGTATTATGAAGTCTCTTGGACATTCTAAATTATCATTTTGACGATTTAACCAAAGACAACAACAAGAAGGAAGCGAGGCAGTGGGGGGGGGGGTGGTTTCTCAATGATGTGCAAGGTAGTAATGCTAGTAACATTTCCTTTCACACAACAAAATGTGCATTACATGAGCTACTGTACTGTACTATTCTACTGTATTATAAGAATGACTTTTGTACCACAGCACTTTTTCCCTTCATACCTATGAAACAAGAAAAAGAATGAAGCCACGAAGGAGAGAGTAATGAACATCCTACACACTGAGAACTTTTCTTCCTTCTCCAACAATAAATGAAGCAGATAAACTTTACAGAGCTGGACTATCATCTGGATACAATTACTCCAATTCACCTACAGCTATTAAAGACCAAATACTAATGGATAATTTACCATAAACCATGCAAACACTACTCTAATGTTAGAGACTTCATTTTCACAGCAACATTTCCTTACAGTATAATTCTTGCATATAAGCCATTAATCTACTTTCACATCACAAGCAATACACACATCAAATGAATTTGCTGATAGAAAGAAACACAAAATACCTTTTTTGTTTTCATTCCATGAATCAAACTCCACATTTCGATAAATCTCTGGATCTAGTGCTTTGGCTACTCGATATGGAAGAGGTGGTCTTCTCTTAAGCCTGTCATCCTAAATATATTATAACAAAATAATTACAAGATTATCATCAGAGTTTGCATCCATTCATGTGTGATATTTTAATGTATACTAGCAAAGTCAATGAATGTCAGTTTCATTTCAGTTTTCATTAATATTCAGAAACTAGTTAATAAATGATGTTTACATTTAAGAAGAGGATCAGGAACTTCCCCTGACACTGAACTCTTGTAATATTGCATAATTGGCACTTAGCACAGTTCGAGTAAATATGGCAAGAGCACTGATATTTCTTAAAATGTTTAACACAATATGTATAGAATCAATTACACTTGGTTCTGGATGACTTATTCGCATAATCAGCATGACAAATGCAAACCATATGTTATTGTCAAAATTGTGTAATACTAAGCTCTTTGAAATGTCGTTCAGTAACAAATGAAATAATATTAAGCTTATACTAAGTCATTGCATTTAAATACTAGACCAGAACACAGAGGAAAAACTTAATAACGAAAAAATCATTACAGCCTTACCATTCAAAGATAAAAACCCAGAAAATCTAAAGACTGTGATTCCTCGCCAATATTCATGAAGGATAACCCACATGCAATACAAATATTGAATCAAACACTGTAAAAAACTACTGTCCAGGGCCCATCAATCCAAACAAAGGATCGAATCATCTATAATTTATGCAAGTACTGTGTGCAAAACAATGGGGGAAGATCTACCTTTTCCAGGTTTCAGGCACGTGTTTGGTCAGTAATGAGAACACAGTAATGTGCTAAAGATTCTGGGAAATTATTTGTTTCATCTAGACAGACAGTTCTCTACAAACTTAGGTCTTTTAAGCTAGGCTGCAGTACTGCAACCGAAGATAGGCTACATCTCACTACCTCTACTCCTGATATATAAGTCATTGCTGTAAGCTCCATCGCTAAACCAATACACTCGGTATTCATATTCATACCGATACTGATATAAACCATCTTCCGATTTATACCGCTATATATTAAAAATTGGTATGTACAACATTTAGGTATATACTGAAAATATCAGTATGCCATATTGTCGGTAATCCATTCATATTACCATATATCACTGATTCATTACCAGAAAAGAAATGCCCCTTGTTTGTTGATGCAACCAAATGTCACTAACTTCTCCTGGGGTTCAAAAATAGGACACTCCTAGGGCAAATTCTCCCTGCAACACACAACCTTTCTACACGAGTTATCCAATCACATGCTCACATTGTATAACATAAACTTCATAAACACGCCAACAGTGCCCACTGCTAATCTTCCCTAATACTGGGAGCCTAACCTACTTAGGCACCTACTAAGTACACCAAACGGTGTTCATACAGATGCAGTAGTGAGGTTAACTCTGACAATACTGACAATGTGAGGGCATACCAACAGTATACGTAGATCCAAATGAAATAACAATATAGAAAATATAGTTAATACCGAAAGGTAGGCCCGTAGCCACCAAGTATCACTAGGGGGAGCACAAACACTTCACAGCGGGGCATGACCAAGGGTGGTGCACATAGCGTGTATTTTCCCTGCATTGTGGGTGGAGTGGAGGGTCAAGTGGGGCCTGCTGTCACTTACATATTAGGTAGAATTGTGGAATATTTAAGTGGTGCGCCTCAAAAATTTTAGACAAAAAGTACCCCTGTATCCCATGATATGTCGTTGCTGGCAAATTTTCAAGCTTTTACTCTTTCTTGCAAACGATTGTCCCTTCAAGGCTCTTCCAAACATGAAAAACACAAAACAGCTTCTTATGTTATTCATTCAGTAAAATCAAGTTTCTTTAGAAACTTGGCCACATCAAAGATTAATTGCTTAATTGTGGAACCTTTACACAATCACCATATGAAACAAGCGTCAGTCTAAGCAAAATGTAATTCAAGATAAAAGCAAAGATTTTGGAATATTAGCAAAAAAGTTATAGAAAACAAAATACATTCATTTTTAATTTATGCTGAATAATCACCTGTAAGTTAAACCAGGGCCCGTTTACTAGTAGTAAAATTTTATTTTCTATCGATATCTGTATGGAGGAACAGTAGTCCACACAGGAAGGCATGCCCAAATCCCCCCTGGGTTCCTGCCTGGCCACAAGCCTGCCAACAGGGTATTCTCTTGAATCCCTGCCTACTTATGCAATGTTAGGATACAAACATTGTGCTCTAAAAGCAATGTGTCACAACTATCTGGATAATGTGTACAGTCTACATGTACTGATATGGTTCAATTTTCAAACTTGGTTGTGAAATATTAGTAGTAAATAGTATATTCAATATCCTCCAGTCTTGTGTGACTTTGGAACTTTAACTTGTACAGTCTTCATATGGAGGTTTTCAGACTGTATCATATTGATTTTGTTTGGGGAGGCATGATTTTTATTTGAGGAAAGCTTGCTGTCTTGCCAGCTGCTGCTTGTTCACCTGAACTGTGAGAATGCCATTGGAAGTTGGCCAAAAAATTTTGCGCTGAAAGCTGATTTCATTGTGGAGGAAGTCTGCAGGTGCATGTTCTTCTGTAAAATTGCAACTGAATTCTAGCAGGGCCAGAAATTTCATTATTGTTGCTAATTGCTTACTGAGAAAAAAAATTTCAATTTATTTGAAAGAAAAACCAGTAAAAGTATTCAGTAGTGATGCTTCTTCTTCATTATTTCATAATTAGCAATAGCCATCAGTTGCAGTGTAGCTAATATGAAATTTTTATTGCGTTTTCTCTAACAAATGAAGGTTAAAAATGTCATGTTATTGCTTGTAACAGGAGTTCTAGCGATTGTTAGGTCTATGACCGGTAACATCTTTGGCAAAACTGTGTGTACCGGTTTTGCAAAATGTTGAGGGCATAAATTTCTCTGTACTGCTGTATACCAGTATTATCTTCCCTACATACAGATATCGGTTTCTTTGGAATACCAACAGAGCTTACCCTTGCTGCGAGAGCAAGGACTTCTACATGAAATAACTTTACTACTTGATTGAACCCACTCTTTCATCTTCTAGGAGTAGACAACAAGTTGTTACATAATGATAATCATAATTGAAGCTTAACATTATACCTTTCATCCATACCAAATGTTAGGCTTGATCATATTCCATGGGAGCACTTACCTAAAAACTGTACCAAACTACTGCAAAAATACCATGGCAACCAACCAATAATTACCATCTTCATTCATCCTAAAATGCAATCGTGAGATACAAAAGCAAAGCAGTTGCAACACTGAGCAGCATGATGCACTGCTAATTCTGCAATACCACAGTTTACTGTAGACCTAAATGATTTTTTATCAAACAGTTTTTCCAGATCAAGTGTCTATAAGCTATATTTTAAAATTCCAAAACTGATAAAGGAAGATCCTGGAATAAACCACATGGCGTAAGTTTTCAACACTTCTACAGGTTTTCGATTCATGATAATGACAAAATATGTACACTAAACACTGAATTAGAGCAATGATCTATTGGAGTAATAGGATTTCATTCCAATCCTTGAAAAAATAAGATTTTCTTACCACTTCAGCACATTCTGAGGTTGATTCCCTGAGTATATTTACAGCTTGATCAGCTTCTCTTGGCACCTTAAAGACTTCTTTATATAAAATTTCATAAAGTACAGCTAGAAAGACAAAATGCAAAAAAAGGTATTACTTATTTGGAATGTTGCTACAAAAAATGTGTGTGACATAACGACAGTTTAAGAATGAAGACCTTTACAAGAATGACTGACTTCCCTTCAGTGGTGCCAAATGAATATAGAAAATAAGAAAAACTGAGTGAATGAAACCAGCCTTATGTATCTAGAGTGTATCAGTGAGATGATATCTGCCACCTTCAAATAATTTCTGAGCAATGTTCCAGGACACTCTAATTGACAATTAAAATCAAATCTTAACATAACTTTTTATAACCATCTATTATCTTAATAAAATGACAAAACATCATGTACATCAAATGTGCAAGGGAAATTTGTAGCCTTGCTATGACTAATGAATTCATCATTAATTTCACCGATTCACCAGCTCTACTGACATCATTGATCAGAACCAAGTAGTATGGTTCCTGCACTCAATAACATAGATCAACATGTAACCACAAAGATCTGTACAAGCTTCAGATTTTTTCACAATGTGTTCAAAATGTAAGCCATTTGACCCTAACTTTTGTCCACTGTGAAAATGACTGGCAATGTCTGTGGCTTAATGTACTGTAATTACCTACTATGATGTGGTGTATAATATAGGGCTTCACACATACCCACCTGCTCACAAGCACAACAGCTTCACCAAATATAATACACAAGGTTTATAAGTGCTTGCTAACTTAAATAAATTATACAGAATCACTTCATTATGACTACATATATCTAGTTAGTTTTTTTTCTTTCTATAAATTTAAAGATAATGCACATTTAACAAAATTGAACAAGCTTTCTTATGCTGTCTCCCCAACTATTTAGATGTTTATGATGTTGTTTTTGAGTGTCTCTTAATAACAGTAAATTCTTTGTGCACTTCACTGGTTGTTTAATGTGCCCTGTATTACTGTAGATCCCTTTTATCCTACAGCATTTTTATGAGTCTCATGATTATATACTACAAATTCTTTGTTATTCTAATACTGATTAGAAAAAGTTTACTAAATCAAAAAACAATTACAGAGGAATTGTGCATACACCTAGAATACAAAATACAATGCAATACTTTAATTAATACAATATATGGCATTGTAGATTTCAAAAAATGGCATAATCAAGTAGAGACGTAAAATCTCAAACCTATGATCTTGCCTATGTTAGATCAATATTCTGTTTAAAGAAAACTCATTTTGCATGAAGCAGTTTGACATCAAACTGGTCTATATCAAATATCAACTGTACTTATAGAAAACCATTACCTTGGCACACTCCTGCATTCTGCTGAAATGTCTTTGTAAAAACACTATCATAGTGATTTCCATGTGAAAAGCAAAGCATAATCTTCTTCTCAAATCCATTCTGAGTGACATCTGATGGATCTTTCCCTGGAAACTGATAGATAAGAAAATCCCTCCTGGGAAGAAAGTAAAGGTGAGGTAATAACAACATCATCAACTGTACACTGTTGCATTAATAAGATATGTATGCTGTACATACTGTACCCTGTACACTGCAGGGTCCTACTGTACACAGGGAAAAGCCTCTCACCCAGGGTCTGATTTCATTCAAATGAACCATCTAAACCAATCCCAAATTATGACTGTAAAGTGTAGGAATTGAGTTAAACAATCATCACATAAAACATCTGTAAACATAAGAAGACAAAGTAGAACTAGTTATTTTGAATTTATTATGGCTTTCCTTAGTTTTGAATAATGTCACAATTTAACATACATAAAACAAGCAAGACATATCAACACATGAAAGATAACACAGAGTCTCAATTGTCACCTTCTTGATGCTGATCAAAACAAGATGTCAATAGATCTGATCTGATTTATAATATTTTGTGGGCATCCCGGATGTACTGCAGGTTGCCCAAACTTTTTGTATGTTTCTATTAGGCTGCTCCCCTGCATTACAGACATCTTTAAATAGTGTACCCTAAGTTCTACGCCCACCACATTCTTAATTCAGATATGGTCCAATGAAATTTCTTCATCTCTCCTCGCTCCCCCCCCCCCCCATTTACAACATCTGAACTGTCAGTGGTCAGCATATGGGGTATATATCTTTTAAGACACAATATTACATGGGCAAAGTTTATTCACATACATGTTTATATACATTTGTTTCACACCTCCACTTAATGAAAGAATGCAATACTTTCAAGTTTGAAATAAAAAAAACAATTTTTTGAAGTTTCTTAGAAAAGAAGTAACCTTCCTTATCTCACAAAGTCTTTCTGAATGGTATGTTCTTCTGATCTATTTCAAACAGCCTGAGAGAGAGTATTTTATCCACATAACATAGTCAAAGTGGTATGTGTTGTACTGGCAATTGCCTGGTCATCTACCTTTGTTCTTTGTCAGTGTTTCAGGGAAGAGTAAGTAGGGGAAAAGATGACCTTTCACATTATCTGAAAGACAACTTTGCACTCATTTTCCAAATATTTGAATACAAAAATTGTCTGGACATTTTTGTTGGCTCTACCAACTTCAGACTCTCCAAGAAGGCCTAGCAATCAATCACTGTTACTTGAAATCAGACCAATGGGAATGAATATTGCCTAAATGGGGATTAGCCCTCCTTTTTTGTAGTGGCTATAATGTATTCCACAGAATTTGTCTTTCAGGGGCAAAATATGACAAAGCTTCAATGCATATTGCAGCTTTAAATGACATTCAGTGAATTGCAGACTTTCCAAAAATGCACTGTGAGCATATTGGTTACTTCTAAAGCCATCAGTACATATGGGGGTAAGTACACAATGTTCTCTGGATACAGTTAAACTGATTGTACTTTCTTAAATATTAATGTTGTGAGAGGTTCTTTACATAGTTCCATAATAATGTTATGGTTCTGCAGTTTACCTTGTGGGGTTATTTAAGTTGCATCTCAAATAACCTAGCTAATGAGATGAGATTACTCACTTGTACAAGAGTGAAAGTGCACTTATTTCAACTTGACCAGCCCATTCCTAAAAAGAAAGAAAGACAAAAAAAAAAGCGTACAAGAAATCTGGAGCAATCATTAACACTACAAAGTGATGATTTGTTCCAAACTTAGTTTTGGACTCAAGCACAGATACAGCTTTTTGGGACAGGTGTAGCATGGAGGATGGGAGTGCAGTTGCTGTGAGGAGACAGATAAGTGCGGAGTGATGCAGATACACCTTTTTGAGATAGAGATATCAATTTTTAGTGGCAATTGTGGTCACCACATTGATGTAGAATAATTCTGGGGTTGTTCCGAAGGAAAATCCTGTCAATCTTAATGGCACAATATTGTGTGTATGCTATGGTGTTAGGCCAAATGAGTATTAAAAAATATTCCCTTTAACAACCTAAGAGGTTTTTGAAGAACATGTTTTTCAGTGTATGCACTACAATCTCTATACCAGATCTTGCCCATAACTCAACGTAATGCTGTTTGAAGAAAGACACCTCTATCCTAGAGAGATTTCCAGGTGACTCAGGGTTTCAAATGTTATGTAACACTAGGAAATTACTGTAATAAAGTCATTGTTGTTCTTTGAATTGAAAAGCTTATCTTGAAATTTGACACCTGTAAATATTTAGAGAGAAAAAGAACCCCCTCATTTTAATGGAATTTCAATCTTCCTAGACTGAAACTTTCTTCACTTGAAGTTTACTCTAACACATATATCCTAGAGCTTGATACAAAAGATGTTGCGAACACACCTATGGTGTGTGTACAGAGCAATGCAATTATGTGAATTTGCCAGTGAGGTCAGGTTGGGATACTGTAGGTTGCAGATCAAATATATGCAATCTATGGGTACTTTAGACCACAGCCTTGAATGTAGTTTGCTCTTGTCTCCACATTCCCTAAGTTTCCTTCAAACTCCTTTTACTCATGCCACTGTTTTGCATCATACATTAAAGAAAAATTTCTGCCTCAAGGAATAATTAATCTGGTATCACATCGCAATTTGCTACATGAAATGGACAAATTGCTACACAAATATAAAATTGTGTAGCAGATTTTGTACACACAGCACTAGAGATTTTAATGATTTGGAGGAAGAGAAGCCCCAACAGCTGACTAAAATTTTGAACACTTAAGTATTCCCTGTGCCTTACTAAAAGAAGAAAAAGACGCATGAGATATATTGACAAACTGCTTTTTAAACAATATAGCAACAGCGAAGAAAACACATAGACAATTTTACAGTATTCCAAATGTAAAGAGAACTACTGTAAGTATCATTAATCATTAACTCATTCATGCAGCTTTCCAACCACGTTTTTCAGACTTTTCTCTTACACACTAAACAAGAGAATGCACTTAATGAGCATTCACCAGAACAGCAGAGACATGCAGAAAGGTATAAGTATATCAAAGTAAGCTACTTTGACAGTCACACAGAAACAAAAGAAAAAATACCTTTGGGTTCTTCAGGAGATATAGATAGTGCTCAAAAGATCCTGTGATAAACTGTTGAAAACAAAGCAAAGAAAGACAGTACAGACAAACCAAATACTCAGAGTACATTATGTTTGGGATTTGACATTGTGATCATGACTACCAGAATCTGTTTCTGTGTTTAAACAAGTTTACCGATGAGAAATTTTGAGAGATTAAAGATTAACAATTTAAGAAATTCCAATACTTACAGGTTCAAATTGCTCACGATGACGTGACATAAAACTGATGCAAGCCTCTCTCACAGCATAATGAAAAACTTGAGTGTAAAACATCTATAAAAGACAAAGAAACAAATCTGATGAGGGTTAAGTAATTCAACATTACTGTGTACCTTCTTACTAATGCAATCATATTAAATTATGAACTAATGGCGACAAGTGACAATCTTAGAGAGTATGCTAAATAGACACTACATTGTGACAAGGAAAGGGCAGGATACGGTAAATAAGTCACTACTAACCCTAGATTACAGTTTTCTTCATATAGGTCTATCTGACATAGTAGGAGTGATACTAAAACTGCAAGTAACTTTGACTTAATGCACTATTGAGAATGTATTTCCTAATGGAAAATTCAAAGACAAAAAATGACTAGCTGGATCAACAACTGGACATTGCATGCAATAACCTTACTTGACTCTTGAGTGCCATTTTTGGGTTGGATGGCCAGTAACTAAGAGAGAATATACGGGCCTAACACAAGAAATACTGACATTGTGAAACACTCCATGTCATCATTTTTGCATTTTCATCAAGCCATATCTCAAAATGAGAGGTAGACAATGTCACATGGTCACAGATGGTAGCAAATATACTTGTCACATATATTGTTCACATATTTGTTACGGTTATATTTGGGCAATGTACCGTGTTGTGGTATTTACGGTTACTGTGTATTCCGCCACAGAGGCAGAATGGGAGTCCTACAGGTACTGTACATTATGCACAGTCGTTTTGGTCGGAGAAGCGATAACCCCAGGCGTGTTTTCACGCTATGCCATACGCAGAAGTAAGGGACTTCCTGTCACTACACTATGCTCAACTTTGTGTTTTCATGTTATGCAGAATGTTGCTGCTACTCTATTTTGAAGGTGTAACCTGGGAGCTGTGTCTTGTAAGTTTTTTGTAGCATTTGAATTTCTGTTTTAGACTGACTTTTAGTCGTGAGATGAAACTTCATTAATGTAAGGGTTATGTAAAGGATGGTTAAATCACAGAATGTTTCACATTTATTTTGCCGTGGTAACACGGCAAGACATAGAGTGTCGGGTTGTTGTGTATAATGGTTTAATAGGCGGTGGGGAATTGTGCATTACATTGTGCATTACATTGTGCATCAGGAAAGTAGACCAATGAAGACCAATTTATTAACTAAGTTGCTTTGGTTATCCATTTGAGTTTCATGGGCAAGAGAAACCATATGTTAATCTTTTGTTGACTGTTATTTAATGTTGTGTTCCACTGTTTTGGCACAGCCAGAGGTGTGTTCGATTTTCATAACCACTTTTATCATTTGATTTCCTTGATCATTCTCATCCATTAAATGACATGTCATGCTTCTATTAAAATTTTCTTTTTAATATGTTCATTTCAGGGCTTTTCCCTGGCTGAGTTGTCTGTACAATATTGTAAATACAATGCAAAACTTCTCTTTGGTGTCCAGGGTTTCTGCATCTCCAGCATCACTCTTAAAGGACTTGTGACAGACAGAAACATAATTATACATGTATTGTTATTCAGGGTTTCATTCTGCAACTTCTAAATTAAGCTAGTTTTTTCTGAATGCATGTCACATAGTCTTTGACCAAATCAGTTCAAATCTTCACTTGAAGTGAAGTAATAAAACAGCATTTTTACGAATGCAGGATCCTGGATCCAGGAAGCAAGTTTTCATCCAGGGATGCAAATTCCTCCAGTTACTTGCATCCAAGGGACGCAACTTTTCAGGCAGCTTAAAGGCTGTATTGCATCACCCTAAGCTATATTTTTACCTCCCTGAAAGGCAAATTCTCAACTGGTTCTAAGTTACAGTACTCTTAGATTGACAGCAAATTTGAAAGATGCAGAGCAGCTCGTATTACACAGCGTACACAGGGATCCATTGTTTTGATTACACATGTGGAGGAATGTAAGACAGGCTGAGGGAGGGACTAGAGGTAGGTGGTTGGGAGAACTGAAACTGTCTGGGGTGATGCATTACAGCCTTTAATTACCCCCACAATTAATTCTTTTAAACCACATTTAGAGTATTGTACTTCTTTTTGCCAGATATTGCTTTACAGGTCCCGTAAAATACAGCGTGAGAAAGTCAACAAGTTCTTATGTTCATTCCCCTAAAACACAAAATCAATTGCAGAATCTTCTCAATCATGAAAAAGATACTACATTTACACAGAAAAATCTACCCAACACACTAATAGCAACAGTACAAGAAAGTCTGTATTTCATCTATTTTTGCCCCATGGAGTCATAGGGGGAAAAGGAGAGTTTGGAAACATTTTTCTTTCAGTATCAAAGCAACACAAGTTCTGCAGGTCTGTTGTAACTTTGTGTAAACTCTACTTTAGCACAGTGAGTAGCTGTTTACGTGGGCCACACAATGTCTGCACACAAAACTCATAATGTTAGGCCTTCATTGAAACTTTTGTTATTCGTGACGATATACTCTCACTAAAGACTTCCTAACACAACTATGGTAACTACGTTATGGTAAGCATCTCAACTCTCATTCCATGATTTCATTCCAGGGAAACATTGTGTATTTTGAAAGTTTGTCAAACTTTTCAGAGTCAAGTGTGAAGTAGGGTCTGGTTGACAGCATTGCTGTGTTTTTAAACACACAGTTGTGGTGAAAGCTAAGATATGTCAAGAGAACTAAATACATGTGTGAGCTGCTGTTTGCTGGAGTTGATATACAGACTACAAATATCCTGCACAGTGACACCTACAGTTTCACACAGTCTCGTTTATATCCTTTTTTATTACGTAGTTGGGAATGGATATTGGCAAGCTATCTGATTAACGGTAGTTATGTTTGTTTTGGTTTTGTGTGCAATACCAAGTTGTAAAGATAATAATACTGGATATAGTGTAGGTGAGACTAGCACTACAGTACTTTCGTAAGTGCACCAAGCAGCTCGTGCGCCATTGCATTTTCAATACATGGGTGAACACAAGAATTTTTGGTGGGATGCAAACAGCGTTTCTTTTTCTCTTTTTTTTTTGACGATGGGACTGGAATTTAGCAAAAGGCCTGTGGAAGCACTGACCATGCATACAGGTCTAATACAGTGCTGTGTCTATGAGTGCTATTTTAAAGTCCATTTAGGAGCCAACCAGGTCCCCTTCCTGTAGAATCTACAGGCCAGAGCAAATTTCTAGGGACATCAGGCCCATGTTACTTCAGCCTCTAATGTAAGAAGGTCAGAGAAAGTCATCTCCGGTGTCCTCACCTCAATTTATGAGGTGATTTCACACAAGACTTAAAGTGTCTAGAAAACTCAGACAATATGAATATTTAGTTTTGTCCATGATTGAACGAAGTTCAGGTAACCTCATTGGCTGATGCAGTCATGTGATAAATTCACAGGAATAATCTCAAATCATCAAATAAATAAAGTTCTGATCATTGAAATCAAATTGATAACATCTTTCTCTGGAACTTCATCTCTCTTCTCTCTGTTGGTCTGCTGTACTGTACCGGAACTTGGTGTTATCATTTATATCCGGAATGTCCCCCACAGGGGCAATTGAAACACGGATCAAGACTGACCCCAAGCAAAACCCCCATTTGACAATAACTTAAGTAATGCATTTAGAAAAAGAGAGGTCATTTGTCACTTCCATACCAAGATTGGGATGGTGACGAGCTTTTATCTTCAAGTCAGTGGGCAAAACTCCTGATCCATTCATGCTTCTCATCTAGGCCTAGGCTAATATGCAATTTGACTTCACAGCTTCCAGTTCCTCATTCAGCAAGTCAACTAGTCTAGCCTTAAGTTACTGTACCTGGTCAAAAGACGCAAGTAATTTAGGGCCTGGCCTAGGCTCCCAGTATTTAACTTATGTCTAACCAGAAAATGCATTTTCTACAAACAGGAACATGTAACTTAGGCCTCTAAGGGCGGCTTCCATTACTAACTTTACAAAATGACAACGGTAGCCTAACCTATTCCACTTAACACTGTCACTCTAATAAAATCACCCATTCATTAACATTGTGAAATGTGTAGCATGTAGACCTAATGTTAAGATCGTATACCTGTTCTGCAACAGCTCTGAAGAGACATGAGCCATCCTTTGCAGTTATCTTCCTGTACAACCCTATTGAGCTGAGATACTGGTCGATAGGTTCTGTCTTGTAATTGTAATTATTACGTCGCATTGTGGACAGGAAATTTTCTAACTAGTGAAGCTGGATAAAATGGCAAATTCCCTACATAAAATTGAGGCTGCAATCATTGTGTGACGGCCACTAAAAAGCTAAAAAGTAAAAAGAAAAATAAACTCATAGCTAAGGGAATTTCCAGGCTTCCAGCTAGACTTCGTTTTCAGTAACTGCTCGCATGGCTGTTTTCACGTGTAGCATACTTCTGTACATCATGGTATACCTGTTAGCAACTTCGCATGTTTGCTTGCAGTCAGTTTGTACGGCTGGTCTCTTGATTGGTCATGAAAAACAGTTCCTACGAACATTACTTTTCATTTTCCAGATCAACATTATGTACAAAATCTTCCAAATAATACTGAAGGAAGCTCACTTTATCAAAGCTGAAGTAAAGAAATGATTCAACCTCTGTAAAAGTGTGTTAATTCACAATTTTCGTGCACGATATTGGTTTTAAATAACCAATGAAAACCTCTGTTCGTGGGGAATTAAAGGGAATTTTATGTATTGCGACACCTTCCGCGTGTGGTCTGCACAGTGAAAGAGCAGACGACAATTGTCGTCTGTTATCATTGAAAGACATGGTTTGCAGTGGAGTAAATTTTACATTTTCGGTAAGTTTTCATCCAATTGAACCATAACATACACTTTGTAAAAATTAGGATTTAGGTCTATGGTGCAACATTGGACCAAAAAATACCTTAATTAATAGAACTGACGCATTGAAATCGATTTTTTCCTCTCATATCGGACACACGACTTACTGAGTGTAAGGTGTCGATCAGTTTCTATTGATGGGCATAATATTCACTTGATTCAGGTTTGTTGCTCACTAGTCGGTACGATTGCTTAGATGATAGATTTCAAAATTTTATATTAGCATTTGTCACCAGTACATATTAGACTTTCACATATACCTGTGCAACGTGTACTATGTTACGTGCGTGGTAGATCATTACAATATATATCCCATTGTGTATGTCGCACATACTACAAGTCAGTTGTCAGTGATGGCTTTCATGTCGTATCTGCAACTGTTATGCCATCACCCACCAGCACTAGACAATTAATTGCCTGGACAATGTATACTATTACAAGTGGCTTAATTCTGCTTATCAGAAAAATCATCGGAAAGAAATAAACAATGCGGATTGACCAGTACCTACTATACATGTATTCCTATCAAATCTGAATCTCACATACTTCAAATAAGTTTTCCCTTATACATCTTCACACGCCTTCAAGAGTCTCAAGTTCCAAAAATGCTTCAACTTATGCATGTGACGTTTTCTCAAAACAAGACTAGTGACTTAAATAGGGTTTAATCTTTATAAGAGGTGTTTTTTTCTCAGAATATGTAACTTTATGTTCATATCTTATTTTATGACTTAAAAATATGTACAACCAATAAAACCTTGGTACAAAATACCACGAGAAGACGAAGTAGATCAATATATACCACCAACATTTGTCCACAGAACCTGAAGAAACCTAAAAAGGATGTAAATGTGGCACTTTGTATTAACACAAATTAAATGTTAAGGTGAAGACCTATGTTTATCAACGCTGCATGTGCTGTATGCTCCCTACGTTTTGTGACCATAAGCATAATTTTCAAGGAATGTGGAACCGAATCTCACTCATGAAGCCCTACTTGGCCCCATGCAAGTCATTGTATGAGACTGACCCACAGGTTTGCTTAAAGGCTGTAATGCATCACCCTAAGCTATATTTTTACCTCCCGGAAAGCGAAATTCTCAACTGGATCTAAGTTACAGTACTCTTAGATTGACAGCAAATTCGAAAGATGCAGAGCAGCTCGTATTACACAGCGTACACAGGGATCCATTGTTTTGATTACACATGTGGAGGAATTTAAGACAGGCTGAGGGAGGGACTAGAGGTAGGTGGTTGGGAGAATTGAAATTGTTTGGGGTGATGAGTTTTTGTCAAGCAAAGTTGTGAATGGTTTATAGATTAGTTAAATTTCTTCTGAACTTCGTATTCTTAAATGTCTATTACGAGGAGTGGGCAATTGGAAACGATATACACTACGGAAAGTGATTGGCTGCAATTTCAATGTTTACACCGCAGAACAAAACTGACATGAAGTAGATGGCATAAAACTCTGAAAACTACCCCCATACATTATTGTAAGGTTTTAATCCAGCCTCAGAGTCGATTAAAAAAAAAACAGATGGAGTTCGAAAGAATAAATAGAAATATTACTAAGCAATCTCTTGGTGTTCTATTCTATGACTACCTTACTATACACATAGTCCGGATAATATATATTATATATGTATATAATATATAATAGTTATTAATTACTTATTTGTAAACACTGCAATAGCGGAAGCTGACTGACTGGGACAGGACTTGTTTGTCAGAGGAAAGCTAGATATCCACTCCACTCCTCATCTAGACCACAGATCTCAACCCTGATGGGCCCGGTCACCTACATCGTATACACGCAAGTTGTCTCGTACATTCTCATGCACCCACCATAGTTTCGGGTGAATGGCAGTCGGGCGCCGACAGATACGGGGAATGATAGAATAGAAAACATTTAAAGCATAAAGGGGAGCTTTATGCTGGGAGCTGTATGTCGGTTGGATGGAAGATAGAGAAATTATAAAGCAGACTAGAGCTGGCGAAGCAAATGGTGTATCTACATGTAATGGACTTACATGGCAGAATAGCCTTTAGCAAGGGCTACTCCTCATCTAGCCATCGCTCGCTTTCTGTCTGGTTCAGGGAAACATGACCAGTGATAACTTACAAAAAGATGTAAAAAATACCTAAGAAAAGGAAGACCAATGCGGCACTCTGTATCTAAGACAACAAGCAGCGAAGTCTGCGTGGGAAGGCATTACTATTGATGGATCTTCATGTTGATGTCACTTTCGTGTTCTCTTAATCAATTATAAACGGTGAAACGACAAGGTTATGAGAATATAAATAAACCCTTAATGAGAAATTAAATCAACCGGGCACACACTTCTCTTACGTTTTGGTTAGGAGTGGAAAAGAGTCGTAATGTGGGGTTACAGTGTACTACTGCCACATTAGACATTTCAATTAATTTGTGACCATTTCAAAACACATTCCCTTGGACACACACTGCAGTTCGATTTCAGCCCACGAGACCGAAGGTCAGTCACGAGACCAAGGTCGACCCACGAGATCAAGGTCCACAAGACCCAAGAATCGCGAGACCGAAAGTTCACGAGATCGAAGGTCAACGAGACCGAAAGTCCACGAGACCGAAGGTCAACGAGACCGAAAGTCCACGAGACCGAAGGTTCACGAGAACGACATTAATTTGGTCGGCCCGATGACGATCCTATGGTGGCCACGCCGTCGGTTCGCCGGAGAAATGTCCGGCAGTGGTTCGATGTTGGCGGCCTTCGGCGGCGAGGATGGTTAGTTAAGAACCCGTAGCGTATCATGATAGATTTCTTTCAGCCAGCGGACCTCCGGTCTCCCTCCGTCGCCCACTTGGCCACCGGCGGACCACCAGATTCGCTTCATGCCGCAGTAACGCACGAAAGCTGTGGAAATATGTCGCATTAAAGTAGCTTAATTGAGTTGTGTTGTGAAATTCATTCAATTGGTCAAACCTCGTCAAGTTTTCTTCACATACTAATGACAAATGGTCGAACTAAGAGGATCCCCATGTGTTACATACAAAGGAACATTAATGAGTGAGTGATTAACCATTTAATTTCGTTTTAGAAAATTCGTGATCAGACACTTTTCACATCGGTGCTAATTCATATGAACTCAGCCAGTACAAGTCAGGATCAAAATGCAACACATTTGACAGTTTTAAAAACCATTGGATGTGAAACTTGATTAATTATGCTAATGATAAGTATTGCCATGCGTTTATACCCTTTGAAATCCTCACTAAGTCATTGATATCAACTCAATGTGCCCATTTAAAATACGAATTATGCATGGAAATGTCTCAAAATTTCTTATCCTAGAAAAAAACTTTCAGAACTTAGGGAGTGTTACTTCCCATGCAAAATTTCTCTCGAGTTCCCCTTTTTAGTCGCAAACTGAAGTGGGAGAGGTGGGGGAATTTAACTTGCCCCAGTAGCTACGTCACAAGGTCAGAGCGTAGCTGGAATTTTGTTTCTAGCTATAAAGGACCTGGCATGTGAGGTCTCAACGAGAGGTAAATGGACTGAGGTGTACATCCTGCAGGGGGATGATTGGAGATATATCCACTAATATTTGACTAGGTGGATGGTTCATATAATCATCCCCAATGTTACAGTCCACATATACTTAAGTGTGTAGGGTGGAGAGTACATTTTCTTCCTTCATTACAAATATCAATAGGGTTTCTTGTAAACTTAAGGTCCCTTAAGCCCCCTCAGGAAGTAAGCTCCAGGAAATAATTCACGACCGGGGTGAGCTTCAAAATATTACATGCTTGATACTGTTGCCACTAACTGTATTTCTAGTTCTACTGGTTTGACTGTTAACATCATATACCATTATAATATCCTATTTGCTTTAACTCAACTGGCTTATTTATAAGAATTGCTGTCCTGGCGAAGGCTGGGGACATCGGAAAAACATGTAGCTGTTGATATACACCAAGCCTACGTAGTTCCTCTACGTTAGGTTGACGGCCTCCCCTACATGGGAGCCGGAGCCGGTACGGCAGGTCCATTCGGACTACGAAAAAAAATGATAAAAATCATGAGCCAAAGTAAAACATTCTTCAAAAATGTGTTTCAGAATATTAAACAGGTACAGAAGTGCAGACAAGGGAGAATGCACAGAAGAAAAGCCTCCCACTGATTGAGTATATATAGATCAGTGTAGCACCAGTTCGGTATAGCAGTGCTTTTACGCGTATCTGTTTATGAGGACCAAAGTTGTCAGTTTTTTCACAGATGTCTATATCTACATCATTTCTACATTTGGCCTATAGTAGGACTCAGTTTAGACAGGCCGTTTTTCATGCCATATGGGAGGTATATTTTTCAAGAATTTTTAATAGTGATGACGGCAAGTAGACTAAATGTGGCATGAGATGGGTCTTGCTTTTCCAGCTCGGGAAGTTCCCATTTCCTCAAGCTGCAGTCTGGGAGGCATGTTTTCAAAATTTGCATTTTGTCAAATTTTTTTCAAAATTTTCTCCATACGCTAGGGGCCAACAATGGTGGCGCGTAGCGTAGGGGGTAGCGTAGCTTGAAATACCCAGACATCTCCCCCCCCCCCCTTATTACAGATGGCCACACTCTGATCTGTAATACCAAACCCAAATAGTTTCCGACGCCCCTGCCCTTTATGGCTGTCGCCCCAAAGAGCCTGTCGGAGTTGGTCAAACTTTCCTTTCACAGAGACCCAAAGTTGATGAACTTGCAGTTGATGGCCATTGGTCCATTGTGGTCCCCCGACACACAGTACCACGGAGTACAAGGAGGGTATCCAGCTACATGTTCGTTGACAGTCGATCTACACAGCTATACGTAATATGGCAGCAGTCTTTCTCTTTTAATTAAAAGCCCTGCTTCAGCCAATCTCCCCAGAGCTTTGAAACTGAGGGTTGCGTATGATTTTATGAATTTTTCAATAAAGCCAACGGACGCCGTTTGATAGCGAGTAGCTGAACAAAGAAATCTCGCCAGCTATACGTGGGGTAATATTTACCAAACTTTCATGAAACTGACGGCGATTTTGTACGCTATATCCTTGATTCATGTTTGGATGAGTGTTAACATCACTCTGAAAGAGAATTGTTGTACATTTGAGGGGTTTTGAAAACGCCCTACCGTCCCTTTAATACACGAGGTTCGTGTATTTGGTATTTATGTGGTAAATATAGGAAGAGTGATTCTGGAAAATCCCCCTTGAATATCATCCTAGACTAATATTTGCTAATAATCGTTATTATTTATGTGGCGTATCTCAAGGGGGGGGGGGGGGGGTTGTGAAGCAGTGAAGTGTTCAAGATGGGATGCCCTCACATTTTCGGCTATTCTGAAAAAAACTTGTCAATCAGTTGAATTCGGGTAACTGGGGAGAGGGGGGGGGGGGGCGTATTTGAGCGATCCCGTCGGGGGACCAGAAAAATGAATAAACTAGTTTACCGGATATTATTGATATAAGGAAAAAAGAACAAATCATTGCCGTGAATTGTTTCAACTAATTTAACTTGAATTGAACTTCTATACCATCTATTTTCTAATGAAAACGTCCAATAATGTTACGAAGAAGTGGTTTTCTTCCAAGAAAATAATATCAGTGCCGTTTCCAGGAGCTTACTTGCGGATCTAGGGGTCATTTTTTAGTTTTTCTTGTACACTCCGCTCCAACTCACTTCTGATAGTGGCAGAGCCATATGGCTCTGGATAGTATGTAGGATAAAAACCCAAATAGTGGGTGCAAGGGACCTTAAAGACCTGGCCACACTGACCACACCTCGGACTACCCACGATTTCGATGAGATTCATCAATTGTAGACAGTGCTGGAAAATAAATCGTAGAAAGCCTCCCTTCCTGACAACGACACCATGCCACACTTAATCCGATTGTCAGCGACAAGGCAACGTGGGGTAGCATATAACTACCCTACTAATTGCCCCATTGACTTACACACTAATTCGTAAAAGTAATTTGGTCTATAAAGCCTTGAAGATTTTCCTACATAGGACTATGACCTACCACTCTATGAAAAGCTGACGTTTGGAACTTTCATGGCACTTCCAATTTTCCGCACCTTAGGTAGATTAGATTTTACGCTAGTGTTCAACAAACTTTTCGAAGCAAGTGAAAAGGTTTACACAAATTTTTTCCTCCGCCGACCTAAAAAGTTGTAAAAGGTCACACCATCGTCAAAACTGCATCAATTGCCTCAATTCCTACACTGTATATACTTCAACCCACCTGTTTTCAATCCGAAATAAAGAATAACCCCTACTTTTTGCTAACAAATTGAAAAATATCGGTTTTTTAGGGTCTTTCGCCGTCGATGAACCCTTGATCACTTGCAGCCAATAATGCCCGTCTCTGTTCAATTCATGTAAGGCCCCGCTGCCAATAATTAGAGATGTGCTGCAGTTCTGGTTGTTCAATTGTTTGTTAGAAGAAAAATAAGTAACTTCATTTTTTTGTGCAGCAACAAATCTCCAAGCAAGCTCTCGTTGTCGGAGAGGTTACCGGTCGTTTCGCCATGTGTAAGTCAAGTTCGCCCCAAACAGTTCGAACCGGTCGCTTCGCCCTCTTGCAAATTCGCCCCAATCGAGACTCGTTTGGCCCCCAAACACCTACCAGTTTGCCCCCTGGAAGTAACTGATATAAAAATGTCATTGTAATAATTTTCAACTACAATTTTCACGATAACAAAATGTTTTTACGCAGCCTATCCTTACATGATATTACATATGATCAGGTTTCAGGGAAGGAACAAACCCTAACCATGATTGCATGACTCAATATCATCTCATGTTCTATCACGCAGAAAAGGATCTTCTCGAGACATCATTTTAGCACATTATGGAAATTCTGAGTGGACTAGATGCAGACTAGATGGGTTTTACGATAGCAAAACTGCAATGCAGGCAAGTTTTTGTTTTGAGTAATATTTTATCCAACTGACTTAAATACGCTTGATTAATTTAATTTTTGATTTTTCTATATAGTGACCCTGCATATGACTATCTACGCCACCATCAGTTGGAGTTGAGCGTCCAAGGAAATCTTGGTTTTTCAAGCTCCCCAGATGGCTGCGGAAGCAGCAACTTCCAACTCTATGCACGTACACTGGAATAAGGCTAGAGTCACCCCCTCCCTCCTTCTTTGCATTTGGATCCGCTGTTTTTCAAAAAGTACATAGCAATACCAAAAGTAAACTGATTCTTTGCTTACTAGTTACAACTGAGATGGATAGGGTCAGAAAAGGACACTGCGACACAATTAAGCTGATAGTACTAGTTTTCACTTTTTAGTGTCTACATACAAATTCAAAGACTTACGCCTATATGAAGGACGGGGAAGGGGTAGGCTTACTAGGTATCTGCTACTGCAGACTGCACATAAAGTAAACAAGTGCAAGTTACAACAAGCACCAAAATAAGGTTTTGCATGAATTGCTTAATTGTTACGGGACAAGCGGTTTGAATGCAGAAAACCTGCTGCATTTCTCTGGACCATCTTTTTCACAGATTGTTTTAATGGTGGGAAATTTTTGGTCAAGCTTTTGTGATTTACCTTCCCTTAGTATGTGACACTTCATCAGCCTTCTTTCTTTGTCATCACTATCGTGCAGGCCAGAAGTTTCACACATCCGATTCTGTCTTAAACGGCCTTCAATACAATTGCTGATAAGCCTAATCAGGATAACATGGCGCGAGTTGTAAAACTTTTCACCTTAGCATAAAGAAATACTGTCCTTCAGAAAAACCAACCGGCGTAAGCGGGTGACGTCTGGCAATCATTATTACGGTGAAGATGAACACACCATAACTTTTACGTTCGATGTCTGGATTTTACTCATTGGCACCCCGTAGTTGTTTGTTATAGTGGCAACCAACCTTGGCCCACAACTGTAGCCTAGGCCTAAATAGTAATAGTAGGCCTATCAAACTCTCCAAGTTAGGCCTGTAGTCCTGTGTAGTCTCTAACGTTAGTCTAAGATAGTAAGAGCTAGGGACCTCGATTAAGCCTAGCCTAGGAAATCTTCACGGTATTTTGAGCACAAAGTCGACGACGTTCATATAGCTGAACTGCTGCTGATTGGTCTATATTGAACCATGTTCATAATCATAATACCCCAGATGAACCATTACAGAAATGTTTTTTAATTGGTGGGGCCGATTGACCTGGACGCCGGCTCTATTATTCTAGCTTTTCCTGTTATTAACCTGGACGTAACTTGTAATTTAGGCAGAGCGCCTCCACTATGTCCGGATCAATAACTGAACACTTAAGACAATTAACCCCGACATAGGTTATATTACTCGACCTTCTTCTCTAATTCACCCGGACGTAACTTGTAATTTAGGATTAGCGCCATACTGCGTCCGTCTTCGTAATTGACAATATGATACAATTGGCCCGGATGTTGGCTCCATTACTGGAGCTTCCCCTGTTATTGGCCCGGACGTAACTTCTAATTTACTGGACCGGAATGTGAACCGTCTCCATGTAGCCCTTAAAAATTTTGTTTGGGTTGATTTCCACCCTGTAATGAGAGTAATGCAGTGAATCCTTTGTTAAATGTATTTGGTAGTGATGGAGTTGGAGATTATGCTGTGAAAAAGTTTTGAAAGTGACTGAAATTGGCACCACCTGAGCCGATTGTGAGACTTTATAAAGACAGCGGATCTCATATATTAGTGAGTGCTAGTGGGGGCGGATCACTAGTTTTGTATGCGTACACCTGTAGCTCAAAAGGTCAATTTTCATGCAATGAGATTTTTTATGTGCCATTACGAACCAACTCGAGAGATTTGCATTGATAGGTCACATGCTGGCATTGAAAACTTTGACAATTAGGGATGAGAGCCAGAATAACAAGGCCTATTTAATGTGCTTTTCGTCTTCAAATCGCCGAAATGTTTACAAAGGAACTTCACGTAAGAGTATTTTAACTTCTCATTAAAGAGTACTGGATTTTTGGAGATTTTTTTCAGTCTCTCATTAGCAGCTTTCACAGTTCTACAATCTCCTATAACAAATACTGCAGTGTTTTCTTTGGAGTATTTTTCGACTGCTTGCTTCAGACCTTCAAACGAGGTAAATTCAGCTCCCAGCTCCATTTCCACATTCTTACGACATTCAACAGGCTGGTTTTAATCAGGCCTGTGTTGCTTGATTTGTGATCTCCATGGTGTTCCTGCGGCTTTCACTGATTGGTTGATACCAACATCTATGTCCGGGTGAATAAGCGTTTGATACTGGGGAATAGAGCCGGCGTCCGGGTCAATAGACACAACATTTTTTAATTTTATATGAGAATTTTGTGGAACTGGTACACATCATCATACCTCTGTCAGGTTAGCACTGATTAACACAGAAATTGCACAGATAGAATGATCATACTTGAAATACTCCCTGTCATTCCAGCAGAAACAGGAAAAAGTCGTATTTCCTTCCGTTTTCAAGTTATGAGCAATTTTGTCTTTTAATATATTAACTTTAACTGCCTCCTATGTCTGTGGCATAACCTTTTTAGATTACAGCTGTTGCAGCTATCCAATGTATTCCAGTTTCATTCATTACTCAATCGATGGGCTTATAGTGACTATAATCAATGTTGCCAGCATGTTTGGGGGTAACCTGCCAAATTTCTGGCAAAATCATCTGAAAAAAATGCCAAGCAAAACTAGCTCCTACTTGAGGGAACTATATTTTTGTACAGCACTTGTAACACTTGCCGACGTTTTCAACACACTGCAATACAATATACATCATAACAGACTCAATCTATGTTGCTGCAATTGGAGAGTAAATTGTAAACCTGTTAACGTCCCACTCGGGTGACAACTAAATTGGGGAAAAAAATTCTTGCAATTTTGTGATAAATTGGGTGTTTTGTAGTTATTTCAATTATGCCCCAAAACACCAAAATGCATGCACTTTTAATTTTTACCACCCCACACAGGTAAAAACAAACAAAATTTGCCTATGTTGGTGTTCAAAATGCCAGACTGGCAACCTTCACTACAGCAATAGGCAGGTAGACACACTCGGTGGAAGACAAGATTTCCCGCACTAATTGTGCTATGAATTGGGACAAACGTGGGACACTTTTACATCACTAAATTGGTGACATTAATAATGAAAATTTCATTCACATCAGTGCATAAGCTGGATTGGAAATTTCTGCGATTCATTATCATAAACAACGTTCCTGCCTTACATCTAATTATGAACGTAAGTCCTGCCTGCTGCTAGCGTTTTGAACTCATGATTGGCTGTCAAAAATCATGGGAAGTAAAGTCTATGAATGAATCTACAAACTTGTACACAATATCTTTTATTTCAAGACTGTCAGTCATTTGACACTGAGGTCTTTAGGGCGGGGTAAAGACAGCTTGCTCATCTTGAAACTGAGGAGGTGATCAACAGGTAAAAATTTCCTGTTGAAATAGTACTTACAGTGACTGATTTCGAATAACAGTACTATTCGATGCACATGCAGTTGTGTGCTTGTATCATGAAAGTTATCTTGTTTGTGTATGTAAGCGGCAATCACAGCAAATTTGTTTTTATTTCTGGAGAAAGTACAGTACAGCAAAACCAGACAAATTTTCAACTATTTTGTGGGATGAAATACTTTGTAAGTAATGTGCAGTAATCAGATCACCTTACTTAAGAATTTCTAGGCTGCAAATGGCAACTGGGTATGTTGACACATGATCGCAGCGGCAAAAAGTTGGTGGCTGATTTAGTTGCTGTACCGCTCTCAAACCCTGCTGCAGCTGCCCAAATGAAACTTTTTACCTTGCCGTTTGATGTTTTTTGTCAATGTATTTACATGAAGACATGAATACAAGTTACTGCATTACTACCACAGTATATAGGGCACAAAACCTGCTGTTTTTATCATGTTCAACAAGGCACAGAACCTCTTGTTTTTAGCACGTTGAACACTTGGTCAATCCCAGTACTTTGGGTATTCCCGGCATTGATGCGCTGCAAATACCGGCACTGATTTTCCTGGTACCGCCCAACCCTAGTAGTTGTCCCTGTGTCATTTCTTTCATTTGGTAGTAAAAAATAAATATTTGTTGAAGATTCGAACTTTTTGGTGTGTTTTGTTTGGATTGAACTTTCAAGGAGGATATTTTAAATGTGGACAATGAATGTCCATTTGATTTGTGCCACCTTGCTCAGCGTTAGGATAACACATAGCCTACACACAGAATCCTAACATTATAAACCCCAAAACAACAGTACACTTTCAAATTTGTTTTACGATAAAATAACCAAACATGGTTAGAAATTTACTTCTACAACGGGATACATACTGGCCAACATGAAAACGGGAGATTTAAAGCGAGAAGCACACCACTTAACAACACCCAGGCCCGTATCCAGGGGGGGTACAGGGGGTTTGTACGAACCTCCTCACAAGATGTGGAGTTTCGCTCGGTTTGTGGTAAAATCGAACCCCCCCTCTGAAAAAGCTGCATACGGGCCTGACACCGACTGTCTAATCGCTAGTACCACTTCCAGCAAACATACTGTGCACTAGCTAAGACAGTACGAGCGGGGCGACTTGTCTTTTAATGTTTGAAATCGCCGCTTCGAAATGGGATGTCGGCAGTACAGAAGGTCTAGCGTTTCAGAAGCTAAACAAGGATTTTTAGCATGTTAGCTTACTCATCTCCCAAGCTTCTTAAGTGTTAATGGGTCTACAGTATCATCTCACATATAACATTCTAAGTCTGATTGACATCCTTCTACGCAGTTGTTCATTGATGAGCGTGAAAAGAACGTCTGTTGGGCAGCACTGATACTAGTGGGACTGTGTATGAATAGCCTATGCTTAGTGCACTTCGGCAGGGTACTGATCCTATTGTCATGGTGACTCTACATGGACAACCAAGGAACAAAGGACACAAAGAATAAGGGTAATCCTATATCGTTTATTCATTCTCCAGCTTGATGGTTAAAGATGGTGGTGTAGATAAACATTAAAAGTACTTGTGATCTATGGCAATAAAAATCAGTGCGGATTGAAAAAGTAAAACAGAGGGACAAAATGTCAAATCTAGGCTGAAATTGACACTGCTTGTGTAGTATACCAGTTTTGCAAAACAAAATGGCCATTTCGGATAAACAGTGTTTCAGATAAATGGGGTTTTGTTGTACATAATTAAATTAATGACTACTTACTGAAAGCACTAAAGACTCACAACAAAAATAAATGTACCACAATTATAGAGGTTCTGCAACCACAAAACTTGTAGCAGCCAGGCAGCTCTCAACCTCTTCCCCAAATGACACACTCCCATACAAGAATCACCATATTGTTATGTGTAGGAGATGCATCCCAAGGATTATTCCCTTTCAGGTGCATACTGTGGTATGTCCAAATTACCATCCGACCGTAACACTAACCTAATGTTTGTCAGACTAAACATCGATGTCCACATATATGTTACTTAGAATGAGTAACATGGTTATGTTACTTCGTAAGAATGAGGTCTAGCCGATGTTCCCGGGGGCATTTTTCCCAATGTTTGATGTTCCCCATTTTATGTTATTCCAGTGGTTGTCGAGGAGTACTATTTTCATTATTCCCTGGTCCGATGTTCCCGGCCAGAATGTCACCTTACTCCTGAGGTTCACTGTTCCTGAGGTTTGATGTTCCAGAAGTTTGATATCTAAAGATTTTGATGTTTTTGAACCTCAGGAGCATCTAACTTGAGAACATTGAACCCTGGGAACCTTGAACCTCGGGAACTTTGACATAGCCCCTCAAGGAGAGGGCCAATCACTTCTCTTGTGATGTATTGTAATTGTGTAGGATTGTTAATCACAAGGTTGTGGGTTGCGACAAATTAAACATTTTGGCCAGAATGCTCAGTACTAATTCTCTTCTTTGTTTTATTATGTTTGAATTTGTTTGCTGTAACAGTTAATAATTGTGAATAGGCTTAGGCCTAAGCAGTGCATGCATAAAACTTTGAAGAGGTGCACATTTTCAGGTCAGTAGTAGGATTATGGTAACGTTCTGTTTGTTTTTGTTTTCTTTCTTGGATCTTTGATGGAGATTTTCTTTCCTTCTTGTTCCTTAATAACTAAAGTAACCAAACTAAAACAAACAGTTGATTACCCATTGGCCAATATTACATAGGCCAGCTACAGTCTCACTCAACTATCAATTGTAAGATGATAACCCTCATTGGTAGTCAGTTGCAGTCGGCCACTCCTAAATCTAGTGACACCTTTCACAGTGTGTATTGCCCAATTTCATTTCAATGTTGTTTCAGGTAAAGTTAGTGAAATTTTCATATGATCTACAATATGCTGCAAAATTTGATCATCAGACACAGACACATCTGATACACATGGAACACCACTGAACTTCTTCACTGTATGCAATACTTCAGGATTCTAAGATTTTATTTTTATTTCTTTGGTGACAGATTCTGTGACCAGCAATGCAAGGACTTAAGCCTGACGGTTTCTTACTTAGTGATGGCCATTTCAAAGCACAATCTGGCAGTAGTACCAAGCAAGTCCAGTTTGGCCAATTGAAACTGGAAAATGCAGAGTTGACATCTACTCTAACAGAAACACATCTCGGCTGGTTAGGCGAGATTCGCAAAACTTGGTTTAAGGATGTGAATGGTGGTATTAAAATAAATGAAATATGCACAAATCCAGATGCAAAAGAACTCAAGATAGGAGACCAGGTGAGGCACACTCATGTTCTTTACGGTACAGTATGTATCAATTTAAGGAAAGAAAGCAGTGATGTAGATTTTATGAAGCACTTGTAGATAGAAAGTTGGAAACGAGTGGAATCTGAGCAACATTAATGCTATATCATACAGTATGCATGTCCCAACTATCAAAGCATTTACAGTACAGTACTGGATAAGTGTATGAAAGTACTGTATGTGCTGCTTTATAATGTTGGAACATGTATGTGCAACCTACAGTAATAGCATTGACATTCTTTAGCAGCCTAACCAAGTCAGTGTGTAATGAAGATTTCTAGTGGAGACCGATTTATTAAATACTGTACTAAATAGTCCAACAGGTATGCAGAATTAATATCAGGGCAATCTCTGCAAACTGTGTTTGTTAGATTTACATCTGTCAATGAAGAATCTTGATTAGCTCATTTTTTTGAAGCCCCTATTCATTGAAAACCATAAAAGTAGCTAACTTTCATGTCTATGGATAGATTAAAACATACAAAAAAACATACAGAAAAACATACAGAAAATTCCATGCCACCAATCAGTTTGAGAAAGAAATTGAATGCAACTTTTACCCACCTATGGAAATACCATGGTGAGTCAAAAACACTGCAAATTTCCAAGACTGATTTGATTAAGTCACAGAGTGGAGAGCAGTTGCACAAGAGCTATTGAACTATGTTGAGTGCATATCTTGTCCTGTGCAAAACTGTGATAGTCCAGTGGAACTGTCAGCTTGTCCGAAGATACCTATCACACACCAGGTGGATGTCTGGAGAATTGACATTAATTTACCATTGAAAGTTCGTAAATAATGATGAAGTCTTTTAAATGCGAAAAAAGTGTCGTTCTTGGAAAGAAAAGGGTAGAAGATGCATGTCCTACCAGCACTGACATGGCCCAGAGCGGATATTTCATCGAGATGTGCAGTGAAATTCCTTCAGCGTGTTCCAAGATGATTCTTCCAACTGCAAAAATCCTGGAAAAGGAAGTTTGATGTAAAAGGTGGAAGTTTGTAAACATGTTAGCATCCATAGCAGTCACTTCGCCCACAAAGATTTTTACAAGCACCATGATACCGTATGAAATCTCATGATATTCCAACAAGAATTTCTGAGCCTGAGCGGCTTTTCTACATAAAATTGTGTACCTCCCCAGGACATTGCAAAACCTTTCCGCCATCTTGGTTCATTCCAAAGGCTTATACTGTACATTACCTATTTACCACAAGCCCAAACTGATTCTTCGCCATCAGCGACTGCTGACCCAGATTGGCCCTCTTTCTGTATTTCCATCATTTAGAGACTAGATTTGTGCTGCATATCAGCAGGCAGTGGCAGTTCTGTGAAATAACGACACACCCATTTATGCCTTCTACAACTGTGTCATAACTTTGTCATGGAAAGTCTGAGTAGCCTACTGCATGAAGAAGTTATGTAGATGCTGGATCAAAAAAAAAACATTACTATGCAAAGCTAAAAGACAATCCCATATAGTCTATTCAGATTGAGAAAACATTCGCTTACAACCCCTTATTGTTGTGAAGCACTAGACAATTTTGTAGAGAGACTACCGTATTGCAACTTAGAAAGGACAGCAGCAATGGTGCGTATTGTATTGTGCAATAGCACACGCACTAACTCGCCACAGTATGAAAAGCTGACTTTCGCACGTGGTGTGATTTTTCATTCTGTGAAATATCAATTCAAACTTTGACAGATTCACATGCTTTGCAGGGCATGGAATATGGGACAATTTCATACCAACTTACATTGCTGAACTTGAACTTACAGTACATGGTATGGAAATATGATGTTAGGGCTAGGTGCACATTTCTCGTTGCTATGATGCTAAATTTAGACATGTTTAAAATGAATGAATAGGGGCTTTGCCCATGCACATGAACACTTGATGTTAGCATCTGTATTACCATAACTTGACTTATTAGTTATGTTGTAAATTGGTGTGGAATGCTTGGTACAAGGGTTTTTTCTGACTCAAAATGCCTCTTGTTGTAATTTCAATTTTGATTCAAAGATACTGTACTGTACCAAACTGATCTCTTTTCAAATGAAATGTTTTCAAATGGAAAAACAGTTTCATTAATTGGGAATCAAGAACTGCGTTTTGTAACTCAATAGGCTGTGAATAGTAATCTGTTACAGTACATTTATACAAAGTAAAGTTGACACCACAGATTTGTGGACAATTTATACAACTTTTTGGTTATTTAAAGGCAGAGGAATTATTTCTCATTGTATTACCAGACACCAATAATGAAAGTTGGAAATCTGCTCCCACGTAGTCTTTCCTCACCTTCTCTTTTTACTCCTGAAAACAAGAATGAGAATATGAAAGTGAGGGAGACTGTCAGCCATCCATGTAAGCCACTTTTGTCTTTTTCAATTTCGTTTTCTTTGTCACATACTGTACTGTGCTTTGTATTTTGCATTACTCATAGCAGGTTACTGATTCCATATTGGATATAGTGTAAATGACTTCACTTCAATATCTTATGAATGTCTGATTTCAGGAACAAAGTCATCATTGGAGATAGCTGTAAGCATATCTCCTACAAAATCACCTCTTTTTTAAAGTTTTGGCTCACTTACAACATACTGGAGCAGAAATAAACTTTTATTTAACACTCAACTTTCTGTGTGCAGAAAACAAGTCATGTGTTTGGTTTGGTATTGTTTGTTTCAAATTTGTTTCCTTGCTAAGAACTTGCTAACACTAAAAACAGAAATTTTGAGAGGTGAATAAGGCTATCTACCGTTAATGTGAAACATAAAGTGGATAAAATTGTCTCTTTTAAATCTAATGTTAAGGGAATAGTTAATCAAGTTATACCAGTGTGCTTTGTTTAGTTTGTTTTAAGTATGTGAACCTGACATGTTGTGCCCATTTTTTGTATCTGTATTCTGTAAAGAATGCTTTCACGGTACTCAAGCAAAGGACTACCCGTTTAGTTGGACGCCTAATCACTTTGATTATAACAGTATTTCCTTCACACACTTTACATACGTATTAGTTGACATAGGCTCAATAGTTTTATGCCTGAGGGTGCTGCATAGGTGATCCTCTAACCACACAAACTTATTTCTACTACTAATTTCAACAGGTATATCCACAAATATTTCAATATCTCAGGATTACTTTCAATATTTCACAATTATTTTAAGATTTTACAAGATTACCGATTTTTCGATATTTCAATTTTTTTTCAATGCAATAATCAAACCAAGAAAAACTGGTTCTTACCGGTTTTGGTTGCATAATCGGTTTACCATGAAAGCTCACTCAAAAGGTGAAGGTAAATCAGATTTACAAAACTTGATATTTTTATCATGGATAATATATGTCTTTCTCTGCAGCTTGTCTTAGTACTCCAGGTGTTGAGTCACAAATGTTCAGTCCATCGATGGGACAGGCCCCAGTTACTGAGACGGTTGGTTCTGCTGTCAGACTGCCATCAATAGCATTGAGTCCTCTACATAACTTAAAGGAAGAGACCCCACAGTTTGTCAGGACATTGCTTCAATTACAGACACCATCAACTGCCAATAAAACACAGGAAACATTGTCTTTAAGTTCCCTTCAACCAAGTCAGGTGATTACTTCCATTTTGCTATCATAGATCTAAAGATTGTAATTGGATTTGGAAGTACAGTATGCATACTGAGAGAATGCTATTGAATGAGGTTCATGATATTAGATGAGAGAATTGAATAGTCATGTGGTTATACTATTTCTGCTACTAAATAAAAAGGCTGCAAAAAGTGTTTGTTTACATGTTACACCTATTTAAAAGATAGTAATTGATCTGTTTGTGGCAATGAGATCAATGAAATTTCATTACTTTCTCAATTAATTTTGCTTAACTCAGTGAACTGATTGATTATGTTTGCATCTTCCCATGACCTAAAAATAGAACCAATTTACCACAATTACATACATCATGTTTGTATTCATGAAAGTAATGCTCTTTCTATTGTACATGTTAATCAGTGTGTGTCATTACTATACGTATAGATACAATTGCAGTGATATTTGTTATGTTGGATGGACTTGTACCATTGCTAGAATTGTAGAAGTTCTTCATTCCAAGAGCCTCATGTACTGTACTTCTCAACTTTTATACATAGAAATTTTCAGCAACATACAGTATAGTTGCTTTAAAGTTAAGTTAATGTTATACAAGTTGGAAGGGAAATCATTGTACACAGAGCTTACTTAAACCATTGGGTATCATAAAGTAATCAGAAAATGGTATCAGGAAATATTTCAGTTCTTTTGTCAGTGCTCATTGATGTTTTTTGAATCATGGTGGAGGCAGAGGGCCATGATGCATTACTTTTTACTCTTAAGCTAGCCATCCATTTGTCCGATATGCGTTATGCGTTATCCGCATGCGTATAAACTTGGTGTACGTAACGTGTGTGTGTATGCGTAAAAGTCCCATTCATTCATACGTCAAAAACATGGGCTGCATTGTCTTTATAATCTCTAGTATTGCTATTTTCTGCCTTTTACTGGCCTGGACTGGAAAGAACAAACAGACCAGACAACCTTCGCCATGCTCCCTATTCGTTCAAATTTGCAACATTTGCAAGAGGAAGAGGGCGAAGAGGAAGAAGAGGAAGAGACATTGACACTTTTAGCCCTCGTGTATCTCAGGGCAAAGAGAAAAAACAAAAAGAGAAAGCACCGTACTGGGTTAGTCCCAGACTAGAGGGTCGAAACGATCACAGCGCCTACAAACATCTTGTTAAGGAGTTGTAAGTAGATGACATCTCTTTCCATAAGTACTTTCGTTTAACCAGAGAACAGTTCAAGCAGGATCTGTACCATACTGAGAAAGATATTACGAAGTATTGCCCTTCAAGAAAGACTATTGGAGCAAGACAGCAGGTTTCAAAGTAATGAAGAATCGTTTCACAGCCAGGACTCGCACGAAGATGTATTGAATGTGCTCATAGCTGCACTCTGAGCTTATACTCATTTACGTGCACTAAAGAACAAGCATCTCTAAAATAAAATTTCACGACACTTATGCCTAAAATATAAAATAATAAGGCTTTCTACTGATGACGCTCCTCCACAATTGAGTATGAGAGCAGAAACCAGTTTAGTTGGTGATAAGAACCACTACTCTGTCATTTCACTGTTTAAAAGTATCAATTCTACTTAAAAGTATGTCATTCAAAATGCTGGAAATGTTTCACCAAGGTTACATGCAACAAGGTCATGTTCTACCCGGGCGTTTTCCCCTAAAAAATTTCCCCTCGGGTTCTGCGTCGTTCGTTGCGTTAGATAGTGTTCAACCTCCTACCCCCCCCGTTTCATCATTTTTCGCCGTTGCAATGCTTTTCCAGATGTTACTCAGCCTGACAGCATCTATATATGTCCTGTTAACTTGGGGTCATACAGGATTTTGCCTGACCAATTCCACAAGTTTTTCCAGCATTTCTGTGGTTGTCTTTCGCTTGGGCATCTTGTACTTTGGCAAAAATTAACAGGAGAAACACACGTGCAACTCACGAAGAGTATGTTAGGTTCATCATGGCGGGAAAATAAGCCTGGGTAATCCCCTCATCTGACGTCATATTTCTGGAGATGTCCTGTCCGATTGGTCTGCTTTTACGTAAAAAAAAGGTCCTCGAGGCTTTCCAAAACGCTACGCATGACGGACACAAAATCGCATAACGCATGACGGACATATGGATGGGCGTCTTTTATAAGTCTCTGAGACCTTTTTTAACGCATACGCATGACGGACAACGCATAACATGTATTGGACAAATGGATGGCTAGCTTCAAGCCTTGAGACAAAGTATGCACTGGTTTTGGTAATTTCTCTGTAAGTTTGATGTTGTAATGTTTCGAAGACTAGTTTAAGTGATATAAAACAACCATGGTAGAAGGTATTAAACCAATTGAGAAGTACCTACAAAATGCTTGTCATTATTGCAACATAAGTAAGAATGTAATCTTAGCTTTAACCAACTGCAATCATTTTACATTCCTATGTATTTTCATTTTCCCCTTTTTATTTAAAACAAAAGGTAAAACAATTCAGGGTAAGAACTACTTTGACAATATTTCCTTTGTTTGGTGATGGTCTTTTGATAGGTGTTATTGTCTATTAATCCTTTGTCCCAACACGTTTACCTTGAACATGGTGAATAAAATGGAATTTGGTCTTCAGTTCCTCAGATTTACATTCACTAATTACATTTTTGCTCTGTACGACATAGAGTTAAGTACCCAGAAGAGTTGTATGAGAGTGGAGTGACTGACATCTGATTAAGGCTATCAAATCACAGTACTGTCTGAGACCCAATGCCATTGACAAAAAGTTTTGTATCCTGTTTTTGTTTTTCAAATGCAGGCACCTTAGATTTTCCTGTTTGTTTGTTTCCTTCTTCTAGTTGTATTCTCTTGATGACTTGGATGTATTTTTTGATGCATGTCATACTTCACAGTCAACACCCTCCCAGAGATATATTTCTGGAAGTAAAGGAACCTTCATTTTCATTCATAAAGCTGCTGTATATTCTGAAATTAATGTAATGAAAAACAAAGCAACAGACAGACTACATGAAAGCAAAGTATGTACATTGTTTGGGAAGTGAATTAGATGCATCTGTGTAGATGGGTCTTTAGAGGTTATATGTTATTTCCTGAGAATATTTCTCACACTTCTCTGTCTTAATTGCTGTGTGTTTGCAGTCCTCTTTTTTATGCCTTGTGGATAATCAGCCTCTGTCAATGATATGAGTGATAACTCTAGTTAATAGCAGCATGTCAGAATATGCACTCCTCTCATGTCTCATGTGCATCCTCAAATGTATTTGAGGATGCCAAACAAGAAAGCATATTGCATTTTTCATGGTTTATGGATCATTGCAGAACCCAGAATGCAACTGGTCCAAAAAGTTGCAGCCAGCCTTTTGACATCTCCAGTGTATGTTAGTCCATTCTTTTTCACTTACTTTGAATGTTAAACTGACTAAACTAATAAGCAGCTCACTTGCATGATACATCTTCTACTAAGTTGTCTTACTTCGGATGGAATACTGTACAAATGCTGTGATGTGATATGAAGATACATATCACAGCAACTACTTGATACCTTGTGATAAATTCTTAGTCCACAACTCTTTTTACTTCTTTTTATGGATATGTGGAAGTAGATCACTCTTCTTGTAAGAAACCAAGGCTCTTGTTTTCCTTACTGTACTTTCTTGATTGCTGTACCTTTTAGAGATGCACACTGAGTTGATATTGTTCATTTTGTTCCATGTTTGAAGGACACAGTTGCATGCCAATACTTCTAATATGCATAATTAGTCATGTATCTATCTACTCTTCTTGAGTTTTTATCAACAGGAGTTGTTTATGGTTAGAAATGTGTGGTAAAAGGTGTCTGGTCACAGATTGTCAATAAGTAATTTCAATTTTTGATTACCCTATCTCTGTTGCTTCATTTATGCATCAGAGCTTCAGAAACTCATAGTTTGGTCATTGACCATCAACATGAGTTATACTCGACAATATATAACAAAATATGCAGAATTTTGTGAACCAACTTAATGAGCTCCTTTAAAATCCATTTAAAGAATTTCTAGACCAGAATTTGAATTGAGATGTGAAGGAGAAACATAATCTTACTTTGTCATATTTATCTCATAAACCCCCTTCCACATGGTCATACATTTGTTCATGAACATCTTCAATCAAATGTATAATATTGCTTACTCTTTCCTTCTTGGAGCATGCAGCACCGTTTACCTGTGTGTGCAATGTTCATGTGCCACATAGACTAGTCCCAGACTTCTTGGACTTAAGGTTTCCTATTGAACTGTTGATATTTTCTGAATATCTGACAAGTCAAATAATATGCAAGATTAGGCAATGATTTATTTTGCCAAGACCATACATACTGTAATGAACAAATGATAAGAATGGATGAAAAAGTTTGAAATGTTTTCAGCATTTGTTGGAAAGATGAAACATTCTGTTAAAAATTTGAACACCGTCCCTCATACATGTTGTACATTGTTCAACTATGTTGTGTGATGCCTGTCAACAAACATATGATCATGTAGAAGGGGCTTTGATTTTCTTCTGTGAAAGAAGCTCTGCAGTCACTTTAACTGTTAGTAATGCGAAGACTAAGTCAGGACTATTGTGTGAAATTTTCTTTTGTTGTTATTTCCTCCTCATGTACTGTAAGCAGAGATTATACCAAGCAGTGCATTAGCAACAGAATTGGTCATCAATATTGTGTTCAATGGCAACATGAATGGAGGAAATGTGTTAGCCACATGCATGTAGAATACACATCAGGATGAAGTTTGTCTCTTCATCTCATTATTTTATAGCTGAAATTCTCAGTTTGCAGTTGGAACTTCAGTCTGCTTTTCAACACACTGGCACTGTTTGTGTCATTGGAGTAAACATGTATCCTTGTTAGCTTCATGCAAAGACATTTTGAAAAGAAGAGAAAGGTAAATGAAGAAGGGAAAAGAAAATGAAAAAGAAATGCAAAAAAAAGCAAGGAAATAATAAAGAACACAAAGAAAAAGAAATAGAAAGGTCAAACAAAAGAAAATAATATACTAAACAAAAATGGTAACTCCTACCAGATCAGTATGCAGGTAAAATGTTGGGATTTGTCTCAGAAGCCTGCTGATTCAGTTTTTTATGTTGCAATGAGGTGTAAATTTTCACTTTTGTGTGAAAGATCTGAGATTAAAGAGACATGAGATTATGGAAACATGTCAATCATACTTCATGATCCAAAAGTGTGAGTTAACTTCAATCATACAGTTTATGATCCAAAACTGTGAGGTAAGTTTACTTCTCAGTAATACTTCATGATCCCAAATTGTGAAAGTATTAAATTATACCAGGAAATGATGTTTCAGATTGATGACATTACACTCATTCTCCACTTTTCTTTACAGCCTACACCACAGAGACTCTCAAAGAGTCTTGGTGCTGAAGCTGATAACAATCTTTCATGGACCAGTTCTATGGCCACTCCATTGTCTGTACAGAAGACTATAGAGCCTGCTAGCTTGCCATACACCTGTTACTCACGGTCTATGAATGTTGACAGCCCTCAGAATTGGAAGCCTGTAAGATTTGTCTTATCCACCTTTAAATTTTAAGCAACAGCAGCTCAGAGACCTTGTCCCTGGGAGGGGCAGGCAGTGGGATGAATCAGTGTTAGTGTTTCATGACTGTTGTGCCTACTGTAGTAAAGTTATTGTCATGGCAAGGTGTCAGTTTGTCTGTCAGTCTGTCCATCAGCATTGGTCAAGGGGCTGTCAAGTGCAGGTTCTTTGAGGGTTCTGTGTCAAAACTGGGGAGTTTATAACAGACATTAAAGGTGTTATAATGATGGTAACAAGAAGAAGGTCAAGGTCATTGGGGTCAAAGAGTGAAATCATGAAAAAGCCTTAATGCTTGCGGTCACAACTTTTGCATGATTATTCACTAGATGGCAGGTCATCAAAGTTGTACTTTTTACTAAATTTTGAGCAGTCAGTGTCAAAACCAAGCAAATACTTGGTTTTCTCACTTTTTTAGTTAGTATTTCGTTCATGTCTGTCTTCCTTTGCTTTTTTCAGAGCATAGAGACTTGCATGTATTTTGACAAATGAATTGTGTGTCACTATTAAGGTGCTATAGTGAAATAAACACACAAGGATCGCAGAAAGTATTCTCTTGTGCTTTTTCAGTGAAATTATTTTTTGGTGCATAGATTGCGGAACACGACACTTCTGTCCCAACGTTGGATACAGAACAAATTCTCAATGTCAAATTCTAACCACCTTCTGCACTCAGATTTGCTGATGAAGAACCTGAACAGTGCAGGTGCCATCTTGCTCAGGCAGAATGTTGTTTACAGTACTGGAATTGAACTTTTTGGCTGGTTTTACCATTGCAGAATGCGCAACGATCTGCGTAGATAGTCCCTATTGTTTTTATACAGGTTGAGGTCAAAGGTCATTTGGTGTCACCAGAGGTTAAAAATTCAAATTTTGTAAACTCTCTCTCAAGAATAACTACAGTATGAGGGATCTTTAATGCGCATTGCTAATTTCTAGGAAAATATTTTCTAATGTTCATGGTGGGGATCAAAGGTCTTTTTTGGTCATTAGAACTCAAGTGGTCAAAACTTTGTATATGCAGTATCTCAAGAAGGATAACTGTAAGGGATCTTATGCTTAGGTGTGTGGATTGCTAATATTGAGCAGATGGTGTTTATCATTTTGTTTTCGGTCAAAGGCCATTTGGGGTTTACTGAAGTTGAAACTTGTAAGCATGATATTTTAAGAAGGATGACTGTAGGATATGAAGGATAATTCTCATACATGGTCTGTGGATTTTTCATGTGTTGCTCATATATGTAGCATGCAGATATCCATATTTTATTTCATTTTTGTTGTTTGAACTGAGTGTGATGATCCTTTTGACTATTATTTTAAACACTTAGTTCATATTAGTATGCCTTTGATCGGATTGCCACTGATGCCAGAAAAATGATAATGCTTTGTGGTATGTAATGCAATGGCCAACAAGTGAAGATACAGAAATAAACTCTTTGTGTTTTATAAGCAGGTGACAAAAGGATTCTGCTGTTAAGTCTTGTCTGTATGTGTCATGCTGCCTTAAAACACAGTTTCTCAAGAAAGAAAGGTTGCTTGATTCCCCCCACAAAATGGATGGTCTCTGTTGCTTTGATGGAGTTCAAAGATAATTTGCAAACACTGTCTGCAAGCTTTGTGTAGACAGTATCTAAAGTTTGTACTTCTTTTATCTTCAAACGTGGCATGCAGATAGCAACCGGTCATCAAATGAGCCCAATTGATTATCATGAAGGTCATTTTCATTCTTAATTGTGACAATCAGCACTTGGTAGTGCCTTATTAGAAAATGCACAGAAATAAAATATGAAAGGTTATGTACATCATTAGTGGCTGAAAGGTAAGATAATTTGACCCGACATCACTCTAACAAGCTTCCTGATATTTGGGAGATATTTTATGTAATCTACCTCAAACTCAGGTGATAAGAAATCAGAAAGGAAATGAATAAACTGAATAGCCTCTGCTGAAAAGGATTAGCAAGTGTCTTTTCACAGTAGAGGTGCATACACTGCATGGTATTATTGTTATTACTGCATTGGTATTTTCAATCACATTTTGTCATAAGTGGTGAATCATATATTTCATTTCTTTTAACTGTTCAAGTTGGCAAGGTATAGATTTTTGCCTCTGCAATTTTTGGTCTGCAATTTTATGTCATGTAATCTTGACAATGAGATATCAGGTGATGAATTAATTGATGTTCAGTGCCATTTTACTTGAAGGTCAAAGGTCATTTTATGACAAGCTTAAGCTCAAAACGTTGCAAAATATGATGTCTCAAGAATGAAAAGCTGTTTAGCTTAGTTTTTATTGATCTGTTGTCAAAAGTCAGGATATTTCTAAATTCAATCTAATTGTAAAATGTAAAAGCCAAGAACAAATTTTATCCACACAGTTGCTCATCAGTGTCCAAAATTACCCCTATGTAAAATCTTGCCTTCAGCATTCTCATTCTATGAGGAAAAGAATATCTAAGGTATCAAGTTGTCTAAGGTTGTCAATTTGTTTTTGTCTTAAAGATCATTGCCAAAGTCCTTTTTGCTGGTGATACAAATGGAGCTCAAAATGAAAGCACAGCATCAGCAACAGACAACTCAAGTGAAGCTCTCAACACAAGACACTTTTCTCCCACTGAAGATGAGGAGTGTCTACAAGCAAAATCTAGAGTTGAGGCAAAAATACATTCCTTGAGGGAGGATGGAGAAGAAGTGAAAGAGGAATGTGAAGACATTGTGGAGAAAGAGACTGCTGGTGAAGAAGCTTTGAAAACAGTGGAAGGATTGCTAGAGGAGGATAACCAGCAGCAGCTAATGGTGAGCAGATATCATCAGGATGATGACAATATCAGGTCAGAATTAAGCAGCCAAGATCAGAATGTGAACGCACGGCCCAATGATGGCATTATTTTCAGTAATAATACTCCTGAGATGACTAAGAGGCAGGCTTCAGATGAAAAACATATATCAAGCCAGCACATGAGAGAAAATTACTCAGATAGTAATAAATGGAAAACAGATGAACTTGATGCAAATGCTGATGGTCCTATCAACATATTAGAACTAGGAGAAGATAATGCATCTCCCAGGTCAGTGAAGAGAGTGGCATCTGTGGTCAAAGATCAAAGTTTTGAATTAGGGACAGACTGTCAAGAAGATAAGAGTACAAAGGCAACTGTTTCTCTTAATGGTGCAACAACTAACCTCTCTGAGAGGCCCAAATGTCCGATAGTTGATGAAAGTAAAGATTCATTTTCCATCAGTAGCAAAGGTGATAGGGATATGTTACACAGAGGGAATGTTGATGATTATGTGACACATGGAGATGAGACTGGAGCAACATATTGCATCAGCAATGTAAATGCGGAGGAAACAGGAATAATGAGAAAAGAAGCAGGACAGAGTAATAATTCAAACAAACCCAAAATGGAGGAGGAGGAGGAGGACTCAAATGTTGATTGCACGGAGAAAAGAGAGGAAGCATCCAACGTTGAAGGAGATGGGTGGTCAGATAGGTTAGCAATATTAGCTGAGACTCTAAACATTCCATATGAACAGATGGTGGCAGCAGACAAGAAAGCCAGAGAGTTACAAAGGGTATCGGTGAAGTGGAGGAATAAATTGAACCCTCAACATAAAGTGCGGTCTGTTGACAAAAAAGGGATCAAAGTTAGTGAAATGCTATCTCCAAATCACATTAAGGGTGAAATACCATCCGTGACAGATAGAAATATTAAAGAGCGATCAGAGTCATTTACAAGTGATAGATGTGAAAATCAGAATGAGAAGAAAACTTCATTTGATAGTAAGAGTGATTCATCTTCACACATTAACAGTTCTCAGACAACTCCACCACCCATTACCACCCATCCAAAAGAGAGTATTAAGTCTTCAAATATCGAAGATATGTTGGCTTTCTTCCTGGACACTCCACCCCTCCAGAAGAAGAAGAAGAGATTGTCAGTTCTACCTTCAATTCCTGATAAAGTTGAGAAGAAACTTCAGAAGTTCAATGAAGCTGACGAGAAGCCATCGGAAGGACAACAGTCTTCCAAAGATACTTCCCAATGCTTTCAGTCCTCTCTTGGGAACAACTCAAAATTGGACGTAAAAGTCACAACAGCTAATGTAAACACCTCGCCTGATGTGTACATCTTCTCACCCCTCACGCCAAACATGACAGAAGCTATGTTGCGAGTTACAGAAGCAATTTCTTCTAGTGTAGAGAACAGTGGAGACAGCAATGATGAAAAAGGTTTAGTAGTAAATAGCAGTGATTGTGTTGGTCCCAGTTCATCTCCTGAAAAGGCATCAAATATTGATGTGAATGTCCACTTAAGCAGCCCACCTTCAACACTCAATGTTGACGATGTTGTAGCAGATGAAGTTATTTCAATGAATGATATGATGAAAGGTGACATGGTGCATAGTGGTAATGTTGATACCCTTGATACAATAGAAGAAAGTACAACGGTAGCTGACGAAAAAACAGATTCATCATCTAGGGTATTCTTCCTACAAAAACCAAAGAGTTTGACATTCAAACTGATGTACTCCACCCAAGAGACAAACCCAAGTAGACCAAAGTCATTTGAGTGGCAGAAGACTGCTGTTTTGGATGATGCCTTCCTCGAGAATGAAGAGAAGAAAAGGACTGAAAAGAAAGAGAACTATGGAACTCCATCTACCTCCTTGCCAAGAAAGAGACAATTCAACACTAGATCAAAAACCAGCAAGTGTGGTAATTATCACTCTATCTTTTTTGTGTAAAGGGCAAACTGGTGGCAAGCCAGGCAATTGTGTCAATACTAATATCATTTCTTGTTTATTGTAGATAAAGAGAGCTTAAAATTTGTGCTGCAATTTTGGCAATGAGATTCAGGTGTACTTAATACAATTAATTTTATTGATTGAATCCTGTTATGAGTGAAACAGTGTTCTAAGATGAGCATCTCAGAATATTGTTTTGTCTTCTTGTTGCTTTTATCATTAAGTAAGAGTAGTTTGTCATTTACTTTTCTTTAAGTATCATTTTGTCTCCTCTTTCTATCAGATCCATTCCAAAGTTTTAACACTTACCAACAAGAGGTGTTGAAACTTACCACCAGTCACAAAATAAATCCTGATGAATCTCTCCATGAAGAACCAGAAGCTGAAAAACAGAGGAAAAAACCTGAAGATGATATTGCAGACATGTGCAGTAGGAAAAACATAAAAAGAAGACTGATTCACCAACTGGATGAAGATGAAGTGAGAGATGATGATGATGATGATGAAGACCACCAGGATGAAGGAGACATTTGGTGTAACAGTATTGTAGAGAAAGGAACAGGAGGCACAGAATCTCCTAACACAACATCCAAGACATCAGAAGGTAATCAGGAAAGGGTTGATATGGTATGTAATCATGAATCTGGTTCAACTAATGAAGCCTTTGTTACCTCAAACAACAGTGCTTTGACAGAAATTACTTCCAGAGTAGAAAATTTTGCAGAAAAACTCTTTGCTATCAAAACCAAGACATGTTCTGATCTGGTGGAAAATGCTGATATGGCTGCATTGGAGACAATAGGCTGTGACAACGATTCTATGGTTGCATCTTGTAAAGCTGAAACCCTGAAGGAAAGAATGAAATTGACTAAGTTTACTTTAAAAGATACAGGCTGCACCAATGAAAGTGATAATAACAATGGGAAGCCTAATAATAGCAAATTGAAGCTTGATAATTGCACTGTGAAGCTTGGTAGTAGCAATGGGAAGCTTGATAATAGCAAAGGGAAGCTTGATAGTAGCAATGGAAAGCTTGATGGTAGCAATGGGAAGCTTGATAATAGCAATGGGAAGGTTGATAATAGCAATGGGAAGGTTGATCATAATAATGGGGCGCTTGCAAACTGTTTCTTAGAGCACAAGAACTCAGATGACATACATGTAGCTGGAAAACTAGTCCAGAATAACGTGACAACTCAAGAATCAACTTTGTGTAAGTCAGATACAATTGAACCATTAAAGGTGCCAGTCTCACCAGCGAAGGTTCCAGTCTCACCAGTGAAGGTGCCAGTCTCACCAGTGAAGGTACCAGTCTCACCAGTGAAGGTTCCAGCCTCACCAGTGAAGGTTCCAGTCTCACCAGTGAAGGTGCCAATCTCACCAGTGAAGGTACCATTTTCACTACTGAAGGTGTCAGTTTCACCACTGAAGGTGTCAGTTTCACCAGTTCAGGTGCCAGTAACCAATGTGTTTCCAAATGCTTCAGAAAAAACACTGGAGGTCTCTGGTGATACTTTGAAAGCAGCTGAGATAAAGATTGAAGCATTGACTTCTTGTGATATCAGCAGTATGACGACAGGGAATGCACCAGAAGTGTCACCAAGATTTTCAAATACTTCAGGAAAAGCTAGCGAGATTTCTACAGCAGCCTCTCAAAATGCATGTATTAAGATGAAAGAATCAACTGCAGACGATGTTAACAGTGTAACAAGTTTGAAGGGAACAATGTTAGCAGGATTTTCAAATGCTTCAGGGGTGCCTATTGAGATATCTGCCAAAGCTTTGAAAGATGCAGAAATGAAAATGCAAGAAATGGACTCAGATATTTTCATTGAGTGCAAAAACTCAACAGCCAACAGTGTTGATGAGGAAGTGACAGTTACAATGAGTGCTGGCAAAAGTCATGTTAATTATATAAGAGACAAATCTCCAAAGAGTGCAAAAAAGAATTGTAAGGAAATGTCAACATTTACACATCAGCCAAAGTTTTCAAAAAGTGAATCATTTGCCCATCCCAAATCTTCAAAACAATGGTCCAAAAAATATGATACCTCAAAAGATTACAGCCGCATTCCTAAAGGTTTTCGTCCTTTCAAACCACCAACTAAACTTGCTAATGTCAAACCTACCCAAGTAGATTCTCTTAGCATGGGAAACATCAGCGGCCCCAGGAACAGGACAGATGATTGCAATCCATCATTGACGATAGACATGCAGTTACATGGGAGATCAGTAAATGTTTCTCTTGATGAATCTGAAATAGGTGATAGCGATACCCAAGTGGTGAAAGAAATTGCAGCTGCAGAAGAGGCCGAGATGCTCTACAACTTTATGAGAGATGAGGAAGATTCTGTTGATACACAACTTGACAGTATTTTGACCACATCATCAGAGAAATGTTCTCATTCCAGCATTCACATGGAAAAAGAGGAGATATCCCCTGTCAAGAAATCTATGTCAAATATCTGCTTAGTGAAATTGGACAAAATTCCAGAAAGTGTTTCTTTGAAGTCAACTTCTGCTCAGAATAGGTTGGGTACAGGAAGATGTGATACTGTCGAGATCAGCTCACATCTTCCAAAATGTCTCATTTCTAAAAAGCCTGCAGAGCCACAAGGATTTCAATTTAATGGATTTCACACCACAAACAGCTCCAAAATAAACATTTCTGAGGATGCAATGATTAGGGCTGGAAAAATGTTCAAAGGTGACAAAACTAAGCAAGAAGATGAAATATTCAAGGGATGTGTGATAGAAGGTAAACAGGCACAGAATGGACCTACCTATACCTCTAAAACTAAGAAAGCAACAAAAAGAAAAGTAACTTTTTGTGAAGAATCTATTTTGAAAACAAAATGTCAACTGAGGATCAAAGAGAGCTTGTATGTGAATGATTCCAATACTTTTGACTCTCTCGTATGTAGTGGATTAAATACGGTGGTTCCTCCCTTGAAGCAAGGAAGCAGCAAGCCAGAAAATATGGCTTCATCTGTTATGGATTTTACTCATGATATGTCCAAATTTACGTCTGGTGTCCAAACTTCCCAGGAAAACAAAGTAGCAGTATCAAATGAAGCCTTTGAAAGAGCTAAGAAGGTGGTAAGAGATGAATTACCCTCCCCTGATGGTAGTCCTAGAGTGATCAAGAGTAGTATTCCAGAGGAAACTTTGTCAAGTTCTTTCACTGGATTACAACCTGCCCCTGGAAATAAAGTAGAGATCAGCAAAGAAGCGTTAGCTTTATCCAGGAAGATGATGATCTGTGACTTACACTCCACAAATAAAGCTTCAGAGAGTACTAAGAAGATGATGGCAGATGATTACAATTCTACTGACAATAGCCCTGAAGGTTCATTGCCTCAGTTAATTTCCTTCTCTGGTTTCCAAACTGCATCTGGAAACAGAGTAACAATTACAAAGGAAGCTTTTGAAAAAGCTAAGAAGATGATGGCAGATGACTTTGATTATACTGACGATAGTTCTGGAGGTCTGAAGAGAAATAAAGAGGGAATAACTTCATTCCCTCAGTCAAGTTCCTTCTCTGGTTTCCAAACTGCCTCTGGTAACCAAGTATCAGTTTCAAAAGAAGCCTTGGAAAGAGCTAAGAAGATGATGGCAGATGACTTTGATTCTACTGATGATAGTCCTGGAGGTCTAAAGAGAAATAAAGAGGGAATAACTTCATTCCCTCAGTCAAGTTCCTTCTCTGGTTTCCAAACTGCTTCTGGTAACCAAGTATCAGTTTCAAAAGAAGCCTTGGAAAGAGCTACGAAGATGATGGCAGATGGCTTTGATTCTACTGATGATAGTCCTGGAGGTCTGAAGAGAAATAAAGAGGGAATAACTTCATTCCCTCAGTCAAGTTCCTTCTCTGGTTTCCAAACTGCTTCTGGTAACCAAGTATCAATTTCAAAAGAAGCCTTGGAAAGAGCTAAGAAGATGATGCCAGATGACTTTGATTCTACTGATGATAGTCCTGGAGGTCTGAAGAGAAATAAAGAGGGAATAACTTCATTCCCTCAGTCAAGTTCCTTCTCTGGTTTCCAAACTGCTTCTGGTAACCAAGTATCAATTTCAAAAGAAGCCTTGGAAAGAGCTAAGAAGATGATGGCAGATGACTTTGATTCTTCTGATGATAGTCCTGGAGGTCTGAAGAGAAATAAAGAGGGAATAACTTCATTCCCTCAGTCAAGTTCCTTCTCTGGTTTCCAAACTGCTTCTGGTAACCAAGTATCAGTTTCAAAAGAAGCCTTGGAAAGAGCTAAGAAGATGATGGCAGATGACTTTGATTCTACTGATGATAATCCTGGAGGTCTAAAGAGAAATAAAGAGGGAATACCTTCATTCCCTCAGTCAAGTTCCTTCTCTGGTTTCCAAACTGCTTCTGGTAACCAAGTATCAGTTTCAAAAGAAGCCTTGGAAAGAGCTAAGAAGATGATGGCAGATGACTTTGATTCTACTGATGATAGTCCTGGAGGTCTGAAGAGAAATAAAGAGGGAATAACTTCATTCCCTCAGTCAAGTTCCTTCTCTGGTTTCCAAACTGCTTCTGGTAACCAAGTATCAGTTTCAAAAGAAGCCTTGGAAAGAGCTAAGAAGATGATGGCAGATGACTTTGATTCAGCTGATGATAGTCCTGGAGGTCTGAAGAGAAATAAAGAGGGAATAACTTCATTCCCTCAGTCAAGTTCCTTCTCTGGTTTCCAAACTGCTTCTGGTAACCAAGTATCAGTTTCAAAAGAAGCCTTGGAAAGAGCTAAGAAGATGATGGCAGATGACTTTGATTCTACTGATGAAAACCCTGAAGGTCTCAACAGTGATAAAAAAGTAATAAATCAGTCAAGTTCCTTCTCTGACTTCCAAGCTACCTCCAGAAACAAAGCATCAGTTTTGAAGGAATCTTTAGAAAGAGCTAAGGCCATGCTGGCAGATGAGGTACCACCTGGCATTGAGAAATTTGAATTGATAAATGCTGTTGATAGATCGAAACAGGAAGTGTCTTACTCAATTTCTGATACTTTGGATGGGAATCATGATACTGTCGAAAATTCTAGAAGATTAGGGTACAAGCTAAATTCTTCTGATTTCCAAACTGCACGAGTATCAGAAGAGACTGTATGCCTTGAAAAGGCAGAAAATATATCAGCGGGGAATATTCAAAAAGCTGGTCACAATAGCCTTGAATGTGGGGAGGAAAAGACGATGCAGTATTGTAGCAGATATATGGAACAACCTAATAGGAGTTTATCTACTTCCCAAACAGTAGGTAATACACAGGTTGTTATTTCTGATTCCACTATTTTGAGACCAAAGGTGTTAATGTCCAAGGAATTTGACATGCCCTCTGGGATCCAGGGAGTACGTAAAGGTTTTTCAAAAACTGAGCATGAGAATGAGACTGTCCATAGTGTTGCAGGAGACATAAAACTCTGTGGCTTTCAGACTGCTAGTGGTTCCAGTGTCAAGATATCAAAAGATGCATTGGAAAGAGCCAAACAACTTTTAGATGATGAAGAGATTAAAGAGCCATGTGGTAGCAAGTTATCATCTGAGAACTGTTCCTCTTTTCATAGAAACTCAGAAAGGCATTCTACTCATGTTGCAACTTCTTTTGAAGAGAGACCAACATTTTCCAAAAACAGAATAGATGGCGCTCAGGACCTGTTTGAAGATAAATCTACAAAGTCTTCAATGAACTTGCAAGGAAGAAATTCAGAAGGATTTTCAACTCAGCTGGAGTGTAATGGAGTAGAAGGATTTATAACAGGAAATGGTGAGGTCATTACTATCTCGGAATCTGCTGTTAGAAAAGCAAAAGAGATATGGGATGAAGACACTTGTTTCAATGAATCTGTTAGTCATTGTCAAACAGTTGATTCAAATACAGTGTTGGAAAACTCAGGATGCAAGGATCAGTTGAAAAAAGAACCTCCAAGAAGTAGGTTAGGAACTGAACCCGCAGTGATTACAGAGATTGGACAATACAAGATGACAAATACCTATGAAGAATACCAGAATGTGACAGAAGACAAAAGACCAAAGAAAGAATGGAGTATTGTAGGCATCCATAATTCAGTGACTCCAGAGGATCTGACATTGCATCAAGAGGATTCATCATCACCAAGGAGATTTCCCTCCCAACTTAAGAAACAGAAAATAGGTGGTAAGTACCTTCAATTCTTTGGTGATTTGGTGAATACAAGTTTTATTCAAACATTTGTTATTGAAGCAGAGAGTATACCTTTTCGTATCACGTTTGAATTTACACCAAAACTAAGACTCTGGCAGCAATTCTCTCAAACCTTGTCAATGTTTATTGCTTGTTCTCTTTAAAGTAACAAAAGATTGCACCCAGACATTGCCAAGCAAACAAGAATGGAGAAGAGGAGGAAATACTCCAGGAGGAGATTTGTCAAGCCATCATCTCAAACCACTTGAAGTGAACCCCTCAGGTGAGTCATGCTTCTCTGAGTGGGATAACCTCCCCATAATAGTAGTATTTTCCATGAATTTCTATGTTGAGTGAAATATGTGGTTGAATACCCTTGGTAGATGTACATGATTCTTACAAAAACATTGGGTTAAGTACACATATAAATAAATATGATACTTGAAGAAAATATTAGGAGTGCTATTTATTTGTAAGAAAGAATTTATTATAGGTCATATGATTAATTGTGTAATGGGCGTAAATTTGTTTCCTGTAGTTCTGTCGTTTTTGGTCAACATCAGTGAAAGTGAAAGAGAGAATTGGTTGTCATGTGTATTAATTATAGTAAAACATTGTCAGATCTGGTAAATATAAGTATCTCACCAATATTACTCCTGTGTTTCATTCAAACTGTTACTACTATTTTACAGCAAAGTCTGTGTAGTTAGGAATGAAATTGAAATGTAAATATGTAGTATTTAGGCATTATTAGTATATCACTTTGTTCTTGAAAATAATATGCATACTTTGAATTATTTTATTGTTCATTTCAGGTTGTTTGGCAGACCGTATCATTCCGTCTTGTTCATTGAAACCTTTGATATCAGAAACGGGGGTGGAGAATCAGCCAACATTTAGGTTGGTTTGACTTTACATTATGTTAAAATTCAATGAAACTGAAAGGCTATGGCTTGAATTGTGTTTGGAAAAATGTAATTCATTTGTTATTGTAGAAAATGCACTAACAGTGCACAAGTTCTGACAGTTCAACTCATTTTTGATGAAAGGAATTCTCCATCATCGCTTCTCATATCTCTTAAAAAAGATACAAACATTGTTGCATGCAAGTCATCATTCTCATTTTTAGGAAATATCTCAAAAAAATTGAAAAATTAATTATTTCAGTAATTATCCGGGTGCACAAACCTGCTACGGACAAATAGTACGGACAAATATGGTGTGAACATTGCTGTCAAATTTTTCGCACACTGTGGGTTGCAGTTCTGTTCTGATCTCTTATTTGATGATCAAACCTTAGTTTCACCAGGGAGCAGCATAAAGCTATGTTTCAAAGCATTCTTGTAGTGATCTTATTGTTTAAGGATTAGTTGATTTAAATGATGTTGCTCTGTAAATGATGTTGAAAGAGACTGATGAATTAAGGATAGAGATACTGTACCTTTGAGCCAACTACACAGCTTATCTTCACTCGATATGGTGGCTCTTAAAGTGTTAGCAGTAATTAAATTTTTTTGCCCATCGCTATATCAGCTTCCTGGTTTCACGCACGAAAGGTCCTAAGACTTTGCTAGGTACACAAAGAGTGCAAAAAATGGAAAACAGTATTTGTCAGTTCAAGGTCACCCACTTTCAGGCTCGTACTGAAACCCAACTTTCAATGCATTATTTTATATCTACGGAAGCTTCTTCTGGCAAAATTATTATGTTTAACTGATAGAATGGAAAAACATCTCATATATTATGTTAAGTTCTCTTGTTGGTGGAGAATTCCTTTGAATACTCATGGTGTACAGTGTAGCATATCATCTCACTTTTGGAAATAATGTGTCCAAATACTTTGTGTTCTCATAGTGCTCTAGGTTTCATATACACTATTTTTTACCACCTGGTAATCAGGCCTGTAGCCAGGTCAGGTGTGTGTGGGGGGAGGGAGATAGTAGGGCAAAATAGAAATCAGAAGTGGACTGACAGACATATATCATAATGTTGTGTTTTTTCATTTTACATTGCATTCCTGTGCTCCCCTCCCTTGACTATGGACGTGCTAATGAGCCCTGTAAAGCAAGAAACTTATCATAGTGGAATCTTCTGATGTAATATTGTGTGAATGTGATGGCAATTGTATTGTAAAGTGGAAAGGAGGTATGCGATACCTGGTCTCATTCATTGCTTGATGTTTGGTATTTACTTTTAATCTGACTCTGAATTCCTCTCGAATGTACGAAACATCTGTCGTGCTTGCTGCATTTCATACTTTTGAGAATTCTCTGCTTTCTTGTTTGTACGCCCATGAGACTTATGATTTAAGTTTAACCATTCTCTGTTCCACAGACAACCATCCAAGCCAGCCAAACTTTTTGAAAGAAGATTTCTGGAAAAGAATTGCAAGGAGGAAGCTTATTCTGATGACATTAATTTGAAATTAGTGTGGCAGATTGCAAGGTTGGCCCAGGCAAAGAGAATTCAAGTTAAAAAGGTGAATAAATGACCAGTCAGTCATAAACTATGTGAGATTTACTCTCTTAAATGATCATATAAAAAAAGTTATAACGTAAAATATTCTGTCAATAGAGACACCAAAATGCTCTACCAATTTACAAGATAGGAATTTACTAAAGAAAGGAATAGAAATCCATTTTTGAGGTAAACTATATAGCTCTTTTATGTGTGTTGCCAATAATACTTAGCAAGTTAATTCGCATTTCCATTTGGTAGGTTACACTGAAAGTACAAAATAAAATTTTAATTTTTATTCTCTTTGTGACCTTAAGTATCTTTAATTTTTTTTTCTTCAGAAATGTTTGATCAAACCAATTAAAGGTGCTCTTAGTAAGCTCAAAGCTGATAATCAGAAAGTTACTCTCAGAGAAGCAGTAAACCATAAAATACCCAAATACTACTCAGATGCTGAGGTAAGAGATTTAACGTTTATTGATGCTACACCCTTCCACGTTACCCTCCCCCTACACCCCTCCACGTTACCGTCCCCTTCTTCCAAGTACATTTCATTAATAGATAGTCTGTACATGTGATTCAAGAAATGATGAGCCGTTCCTGTTCTATGTGATCTGCCAGTGTAACCCTGTCCCAGATCATGTTAGTGTAGACTGAAGGTGCTGCAATGAACCAGAATAAGTATATGAGGTGGTATTTTACATTTACTCCACTCCCCAACCATCCCTTTTCAATAATTAATATGAGTCCAATGGGTTCATCTAGTCACGTATTGGACTATGGACAATTTGTCGGTGAAACGTTGCTCGTGTGTATGGTCACACATCCCTTTAAAGTTGACATTACATGAAACTGGCACTTCAAGATTTCAGAGTTCGTCCTCTCTGTGAATTTTGTAATTTTCCGATAGATAATGGTCCAGGTGATAATGCCACAATAATTCCTGGTAATTGTTCAATGAGTGACCTTTTCTATTTCAACAAGCTTTGAAACACCATGTCAATACTGGTGCTGTATGTGATACATATTTGCAAGTGTAACAGAAATTCTTTATAGACTGTTGGTAATAAACAAGGCCTCCCCTGAAGTTGTTCATACAGTAGTATATTAAACAAACTAACATAATGTCTTATCAAATATACCCTCGTTTCATGGAAGAGAGCGATCATTCCTTTGTTGTCATGATAATCTGAAACAGATGTGGCGTTCATGTCGGTGAGGCAAGGACCAGAAATAAGGTCATCAAAAATAGCTACAGGGAGGCTGCATTTGGCACTGTGGGTCACGGGTTACACATCCCTGATCTAGTGTAGCAAACCTTCATCTCTGCATCCTCATCAACAATCTTTACCAAATCAACTTTTGCTTCAGCAGCTGGTCATTAAGATGTTTCTTGAAACTTTTATCATACAACGCCACTAATGTAAAGTGACATTGTAATGATCACAAGGCATTATGTGACTATCCCCACTAAGTGATAATCATCTTTTAATTAGGAGTTTTTGTAAGCAATTTACAGAGCATACCTGAAATGTATCCAAAATAGGTTGTTTCAACTTATTATGCCTTTGTGTTTATTGTCCGTATACATAACATTGTGGTGTTGGTATATTTTCAAGGACAAATTTAGTACCATTGCAGCATATATTGCTGTGATACTGTATGGTAGAAGACTTGTGACTAAAGGCCTGTGTACACAGTCAACATTTTAGAATACATGTGTGGACACATATTGCCGACAGATCTGGAAACAGAAATTTTGTCCTTGTATACACTAGACACATGTTGCAACACACTGGGCAAGATGTGTCTGCAACATGTCAAACAATGGGCGGGAAAGCAGGATTTTGGAAGGAAGATGGAGAATGCACTATGGAAAAGATGTGCTTTGAGAGCATCTGCAACGATACTGGCAGTTGTTGCAGAGAGGAGACAGACATTACACAATGCACAACAAAAGAGGCTAGTGGGCAGAGCCTTGGATCACCATAAGAGAGCAACATAGGGCATATCACTGTCTCTTCAAGAAGCTCAGGTTGGGAGATAGACCCTCCCCCTACATTAATTTAATGAATGTGAACTAACCTCCGTGAGCAAATTAATTGAAATCATTCTCTCAAGGAGTTATTTTGAATTTAGAAACAGTTTTATCTTCAAAAGATTGGCTGTGCCATGAAAGCCAAGCCTTACCATAAATCTGTGATATTTTTATGTGGGCTTTGTTGCAGAGGAAAATGGTATTGTATTATTTTTAAATTATTGGAAACTGTGATTAAAAGTACTTCTGAACAAAGTGACAAAGTGGTGTGAGGTACACATTTTTTATGTATACACTTTTTTTTATGGATTGAAAATTAAGTAGATCTCACAAAAATCGACCGAAGCATGCCCTGAATTGTTTTCTGATATTTTCCTCCCCACGTGTCCACATCATCCCCATCATAGTTATGTCTCTATATGTAACTCCCCCCCAAATCTGGAGCTTCCCTGTACATCTTTGTGGTAACGAGTCAGATTTCATGTAGAAAATAATTTCTCAGAGACACTATGTTACCAGGATGTAGTAACAAGGATTGGTTGGGCCATGCCACTAAAAGCATTTCATTCAAAACCTATGTGCTCTATCTTCAACCACCAACCCCAAAGAAAGGGAACCACACGTAGTTATCAAACTGACATTTACCCCCAGCACATAAAATAGGCTACTCTGAAACACTGGAATTTAATGTCAGAGTACAGGTCTTATCCACGCTGTTTCTGAAAGAACCGATTCTTGCCTACATGATTACTCAAATCTATGTGATTTACATGCTAAATCAAAATTATGAAGTGTACAGAGAATGGTTGAACAGTCAGTATTCACCCCTGCACTTGAGTTTATACTTGATTGCATGCCCTAAAAAAGATTTTTGAACGTTGCAAATATTTTAAGATACAGTATAGTCATTTTTTTTGAGGTGGTCTTCTGAAGTGATCCAGCTTCCCTGATGTTATGTGGGAGAGGTTGAAGAGGCATGGCTCGAACACTTGAAAAGCTGCGTTTGCAGTGTGGGACAGAGTTTTGGCTGAGGAAGGGGTGCGATGTTGAATGAAAAAGATGTTGATAAAAAAAGATGATCTAGATAAGATGAAACTGTTGAATGGAGAAATTTGAAGTCAAGAACTAAGATTTTGAACTTGATATTCTAAACAATAAAGGCAATGCCGCAAAGGAGCACTGGGTGTGGTCACAGCCCATAAGAAAGATCAATCTAGCCACTCTGTATTATGGATGCTGCAAGCGTGGCAAACTGTCTTGCTTTTCTCTGTAAAGCAAGGCTTAATGCCATAATCATTATACGGGAGAATATGATGGATTGAACAGCTTGCCTGCATTCTGCATGTATCTTGGGTTAGAAATCAGAGGATGCAAGATATATATTCCGGTAATGTCACACCCAACTACCGTTCTTGATTATGGATGAAATTTGGTCTGTCATACTGATGTTATTGTCCCATATTTGCCAATCTACAGAGTTTACATTTCTGTAAATTTTTAGATTTTCTCAGCTGGTGTGCTACCCACCACTTTGCTCATTTCTGCTGAGTCTGCCTCATCATTTAGGTTTGAAGGAGCTGAGTTTTTCAGTCAAGAGATTTTGGCAAGTAAAGATGGCATCTTGTCAGGAGATGGAGGGAGGCTGGTTCTAGGTGATGACGGAGCGATAGGTGTTGAAGAATTTACAAGGTATGTAGCTGATTCAACAAACCAGATCAGATAGAATATTTGGAAAATAAAAATGGAAGATCTCAGCTTATAAAGGCAGTAGACAAGAGTTGCCCTTTGCTTTTTAAAGTTAAGAAAATGCTGAATGGAAGGTAATTACTCTGTTGTCAATCATGGATTTGTACAGTTGCTGTTTGAATGACTCTGTCTAGCACAGTCTAATGGATGGATTTTGATTCCTTACCAAAGGCAGGCATGGAATCCATGTGATAGTGATGGCATATGTGTGTTTGTGTGTGTGTGTATGCTCTTGTTTTCGGGTGGTACCGCGGACCGAAACAATAGATTTTAGGTCCTCTGTAAAAAATTCAATAGATTTCTCCGGTCCTCTCAAGATTGTTGGTCCTCCGTTCCTCTCAAGGGTTGAGGAAGAAAAAACAAAAGAAAGCACAATGAATTCCTCGGAATGAATGGAAAAGAAAGCTGTGTGTGTGTGTGTGACGCCTTGGCATGTAAACATAGTATCTCAAGAATGGAAAGTTGATTGAACTTCAAAGATGGTATGTAGGTAGTCCATTGTGAGTTGATGATCCATATTGTCTTCCAGGTAGGTCAAAGGTCATTTTAGGTCACCAAAGGAGAAACTGAAAACCTATTAAGTAAGCTATCTCAGCTACTGAAAGTTGCTGCCTTGGTAACTCCTGATGATTAGATGATTTCTGTCAGGTTTTAGGGAAGTCAAAGCTCACACAAGGTCAGTAGAGGTCATAGTTTAGAAACCTTGCAAACACTGTATCTCCAGAAGAAAAAGTTGGTGAAACATCAAACTTAGTGCATAATTTGGCCATTGTGAGAAGATGAGCTCTGTCATTTTTCATGGAGGTCAAAGGTCATTTGATGTCACCAGCAGTGGAGTTTGAAGACCTTGTAAGAAAGATATATATCAGTGACTGATTTGTTGTAAACACAGTATCTCAAGGAGGGTAAGGTGGAGTGAACTTCAAAATTGGTATGTTGGTTATCCTTTCTTCATCATAAATATTAGCAAGGAATCACAAAGTCCTTTGACTTTCTGGTTACAATCACTCATATTATGTGTGAGACCCAGTCAAAGCTGCAGTATTTACTATATTACATTACACTTACAGATTCAATGTAAGTCGAAGGGCAACAGTCTCCATGTCCCTACCCAAAGGGTTGCCAAAACCTTATACTGAGGAAAATGAACTATTTAGAAGTAGAATAATTTCACAGTTGTACATTTTTGTTGCTCCAGATCTCATCTGAGGACATTCAGTTGTAGAAAATGTTTCCAAAAGGGGAAGGAGTATCCCTTTTCCACCCCTTCCCTTAGACCACTCCCTTTATCACTGAACCACTAGTTTGGCTCATCACAAACAGAGGAAAACTGTGCATTATGTCCATATTCTTGTGAAAATTCAACACCAGAAAGCAGCAAAGAGTCAATTCTGAAAAGGGATACATTTTTCATAGATATGAAGTGAAAGATGCTTTGTAATTATGGTTGGTCATAGCTTGCTGCCTGCATCTGACAAATTATGTAACTGATCTGTTTTATTTTTCATAAGTTCTTTTCTCTGCCCAGTTATCAAAGTAGGACATTGTGAATACAAAAATAGCATTATCAAAGCAGTTTGAATGTAGACTTATTGCAACCATGAATTCAAATTTCCATTCAGGCATCACTTGAAAGAGAGCTTTTCCAAGTTGTAACTCTCAGCTTCATTTGTGGCACCACAATCAGTTTAATGTTTGTGAACATTATGCATTGTTTGTTTCATCATTTTACTCTATTGTATGTTTTCAATCCCTGTTTACAGTGCATTTCTTGACACACCAGGTGTTGAACCATCTCTGCTTTCTTCAGATTGGGTTAAGAATCATTACAAATGGATTGTTTGGAAGTTAGCATCCATGGAAGTAGCCTATCCTTATGAGTTTGGTGGTCGGTAAGTTGAGAGAATATTGCCCCATTTTATTCCCCTTAGTTGAAGGAGGATGCTCCAATTCATCTGTGTTTAATTGGTATCATATTTTGATGTCTAAGATTATATTGCTATTTTTCCAAATGTCCCTGATTGCATGGTATTGTCATCACTCCTCATATATTTTCTATCATCCCTTAGGTTCTTGCCCTCACTGAATTATCCAGATTGCCATTGTTTAATATCTGACCAACTATTTTGAGTATGATGGCATCAGAGAAACTACTTTTGCAATCTTTCATACATTAAACATATCGATGAGCAGGCTTCCACAGCATTAAAAAATTTGGCACTGTTACTTTCAGCACATCAGTAGTGGTGCTATTTGAAGTATCGGTACATTCCTGATTTTCAAAGTGATAACAGACAGGAAGAGCCTAAATGGTTTTGCTCCATATACTGTTGACATAATGCATTGTTACATGCTTTACATACAGGAGATTCATCCATTTTCCATGAAAAGGAAGTGGAGAATCCTTGTTTGGACTTTCCACTTTCCATAAGGTTCTGTGATCAAAAAGCTTGCACTTCCTGAAATTCGGTGTAGCTAGCATAATCATACACTCTGTACTTCTAAATGTGCACAGCATTACAAACTCCTTGCTATAGACAGTCCAGTGTTCAATCAGAAAAGTTATTGGTATTGTTTCAAAATTTAAATGCTTATACAAAAGTGTCTCCTGAAAAAAAGGATATATATCATACTCTTAAAATTTACCATTACATCCTAAGGTAGTGACATGTATCAGCAATGTCTAACCACCTTGTCTACCTCAGTGGTTGTGTATTTCATTACCCATGAAAAGAACGGGCTGCAATTTGTGAAATGCTGAGGTTATGTTATTTAAAGGAATGTTTAAATACTATCTCGTTTATTAATCCTACTGGCTTAAAATATTTAGTTAAATGGTTTGTATTTGTACTGGTAACTTTAGAAGATGGCTCACTTGTGGGCTGTTAATGGTCTCCCGCTGATTGTGTGGACCTACATTGATCATGTATTCATGGGTACCCTTACAAAAAAAGTGGCCGAAATCCATGCAAGACATCACGGGTGTCGGAGGGGTTTCCTCCCACTGACAGGGATGAAAACCCAGAGAATCTTTTGTTTTTTGACCACATCCCACATACTTTCTTGGGTCCACCCATGAGAAACCAAGAAGGCACATGTCACTGACATGGCCTGTCGTGGCATGGTCATGACAGGGGCATGACTTGGGGCAACCAAGACAGGGACATGGCTCAGAGGCTTGTGAACCATGCCACACCAGGACAGGACATGTTTTGGCATGCCATGCCCATGTCAATGCAGAATCAAATTTAATTGACAGGGGTTGTACCATGTCAGTATGAAGGCACTTGTTTCAGAAGAAATAATACCAATAGACGGCACTTTATATGTAACAGCTTGAATGAACATGTATCACAAGTAATACCTGTGATGCTGAGAGCATGGGAAGTCGGTTAATTACAGCATGTATCATTTACTTAATTTGAAGAATCGTACAGTGCATGTTGCTACATGTGCTCTAGTCAATTTGTAGACAGCGTGTCATGGATGGGGTTGGCTTGGGAATTTTCACCTGTCTTAGCATTGTAATGCTCGTAGGTTACAGGGCAGACATGTCAGCTTTTTATCACTAATAACCTGCTAAGGGGACTTCCATTTAACATCTCTATGATCGGACGAATGTGAGTGCGCTAATCTGTGTTTACTCACATTCCCAAAGGCTGAGAAAATATGTTGTCCCTCGGACCAATAATCCTACTTCAAATTGCAACAAAAATCCTATAATCCAATATTCCAATAATCCTACATCAAATTGCAGCTTTAAAGAACATACCGTGAATGGTAGGTGTACTCATGGACCAGCAAGTTGAGAGTTAGATGCACTATAATGAATTGGTTGTGTTTAATATGTCCACTTGGAAGCCTGAAATTTCCAGTACCTTACATAGACAAAGATAAATGAGACTTGAAACTCAATTCAGCATGTATGGTCTGGATGATGTAATCCCATGGGGTTGATTCACAGGCTGGGTCCTTGGATAAGTTCCCATTTAAGCCTAAACGGCGTGTCACAATCATCTCATATTCAAAGGCTGTGTGTTAGCCTGCACAAAATCACTATGTGTCACTTTTTTTTTACTTATCCAGTAAACCACCTATCTTTTACACTGTGTTATACATCCACACTAATTATACACACTCATACTAGGGGGTTGCTGGCTTCTTTTGATATGGTCTAATTAGCAGTCTAGACTTTATTTTAAATTTATATAAACAGTGTTGTAACATAGTTCCAGCCAAACCAAAAATAGGGGAGAAGCAAACAAAGTATTCAACAAGTAAACAAAGTATTCAACAAGTCCGGCTTACCACATAGCCCTTCCAACTATCACCCACTAGAAGTGGAAGCCTTAATCCTATTGTTACATTACAATAGAATGCAAGCATTTCCCTCCTCATTTGCAAGGAACCAGATTTGATGGTTTGATTAAGAAGGTTTTACAAGGAAACCCTCCTTGGTTTGACCATGGCTTTTGCTCAACAGAATCCATTGTCTTCCTCATTGGAATAAGTTCATGGTCCCTGCCTCTCACAAATAGTTAGATTCCAAAGCTATCATGCATTTTAAGATCAATGTGTGTGTCTACATTTGGGAAAATGGAGATGATGGGCATTCTGTGTCAGTGATAATTGTGCTGTACCAGGTAGGCCTACACATATTTGTGTAAAAATCTGCATACATTACAGAATTTTGTCTTGACATCAGATGAAGGATAGAAACTTATTACAGTACTATAACTCTGAAACTTCATAAAAAAAATTCTCAAAGCACATACTTGTTGTGTGATGAAGTCATTTAAGATGACTCTGCTTGTGCTGGGAGGTGTCATTATAAACTCACACGTTCAATTAAAAGACAGTGAGTGCTGGGGAGAAGAAACGAGTTGTGCAATATTTCAGGACAGCTATTTGAATGTCAGCTATGAGAAATTCCTCCCCATGAATGTCCCTCTTGAGGTGTTGTTAGTCCAAAAACCCACTTAAACAATTCCCACCTTTGACTATTTACCCTACCTGAAATTTACCTCTGAGTTCCTACACACAGTTAAAAACTATATATATATCTCATTCAGAAATCACAAAAGGGTTTGTTTGCTGGCCCTCCAACTGACTTTGGAGGTGTTCTCATTAAACTGACTTTCAGTTTTTCACAAGTGCAGTTAAATTTCCCTTGAAGATGCTTCATCCTCACCCACCTTCCTCATGATTCACACCTTTTTATAAATTCACACCTTTTTATAAAATCTATGTCACCAGGTGGTGTGTAAAGGCCTTACTCTTTACTCATGAGATGTCTCAAGTCATGTTAGGCTTAAGTTTATCTTGAAAGTTTATCTTAAGTCCACCTCACCACATCACCATGGCATTTGGGCTATTTTCATACTGAGGACAGTTGTCATGAAGATGGCTGGACACCTGCCTGAAGTAGCCACAATGACTAATCCCATGCCTGGCATGGTTACTTTTTAGACCACACCTGTTATCTACTACTTAACCCAAGAAAACCCAAGCCAAGTCACTGACAGGACCAACCATGTCATGCCCATGTCAAGATACTTGTCTGTCAGGGGTGTTTCTGGCAAGATTTCCCAGCCAGAGACATGGGAGAGGCAGACTTGGGTCACTATTCTTGGTCTTTCCTGCCCAAGAAACACCCAAGAAATACCCAAGGAATTCGGCCACTTTTTTTTGTAAGGGTAGGCTTAGGGTAGTCAGTGCTCACGTAGGCTGAGTAGGCTGGAAACTCCATTGAATTAAGTTGGCATTACCTTTGCCGAAAGTGTTGAATCTCTAATAGCGCACTTGTGTACAGGCTACTACCATACAACCATGTGCAGTGCTGTGGCTCCTGCAATCAATAGTAATGCAGTGAAATAGTAAGCCTGCAACTGTACTGATGGCCGCAAGAATCTAACCCTGCTTCTGGAAAGCTCTTATGCCACTCTGTACATGCACTTATGTCCAAGGCTTCAGATTTTTGCACCCTGTAAATTAAATATCACATTTAGAACGTAATAGAAATACATGCAGTGAAATCAAATTGTTTGGCAGAGACATTATTTGCATGGGAAAATATGTGATTTCATCACCACATGGTTTTCAAGACAAAATCATTCATACGCACAACTGTATGTGACAGAACAGTGACAGAATTGGAGGCAGGGCTTTTCCAGAATCATCCAATCAGTGCTGTGAACAACACATGCAGAACTGCAAAGTAAAACAAATGTTTTTCAACAAAATGACCAAGCCACTCTTTTGAATGTTATTGCGTGAACTCTGTAGTAAATCTTCAACAGGTTTACATGATTACTGGAAGAATAATACTTATCTGTCATATGGTAGTCTTTATTATTGATATTTTCTGTATTACAGTATTTTCTGCATCAATATTTTCCCTCGGTGGATATCAATAATACCCCTAAAAATGAAATATACATATTATGGGTAACATCTCCACTGCTTATTTGTGTCTTTTACTCATCAACTAATATCAATAGAATGTGTCAGATGTTTTAGGTAATGATTCCAATTCTCATTGTCCAAACAACATTTCCCTATTTTTCTGTAAATAACCATACTTTCAGGAAGTCACCAAATATACCACTTAGCTCTAAGAACAAAGGAACCATTGTCAGTCAAATCAACAAATAAATTGTGTGCATGCCTTCTATAGTGATAGTGAAGTCCCAAACTAAACGAGAAATGTATGCAGAACATGATTTATATAGCACCATGTTATGTATACATATTGTCATATTTATTGGAAAAGGAGGATCATGACTCTCTCCTAGAAAATTTCTTTACATTTGTATAAAAATATCAATGAAAGGCAACTTCCGTTGAATATATTACATAAGTCACCACAGAATGCACCTTCATAATTTCTACCCACACATCAACTTTTACCCGTCTTGTACCTTCGCTTCAAAAACTAGAGTGCTAACGAGGTTGTCGTTATGCACACCCCACATATGCACGCACTTAGGTACACTGAATCATCGTCACATATAGTAGATTCTTGTCTGCCCTTTGCAAGGGATCAAAACAAGTGACTGCTACACACGGAGGTACAAATGCAGGGCTCGGAATACTGATGGCATCAATTGCAAAATAATAGAATTATCTTTAATGTAATGATATGGTTTCATGCATTTACTACTTCTCTAGTGGCTAAGCACTTAGTAGAAAATATCTTTGTTCGTGCCATTCTTCTGGATGAACTTTGCCCACATAACATTTCCATTTGTTATGCCCTTCACTTTGTGGAAATTGTCAATGGAATTTTTGCTGTGCCCCTCTTTGAAGCTTATATCAAGCCTTGCAAATGAACAGCAGTAGTGAGTGGGGTCAACAGTGTTGTTTATGGTGAACATTTATACACTCTACTTTACTCAGGGGTCATACAAAGTTCAGTTTATGGTGTTTACCAGAGTTTGTTAAATTTTTCTTTTTTCCCTTCCCTCAGTCAGTCTAGACAAAAGAACAAATTAGAAATATAAAAGGCACAAGTGGAAAGACTCCATAATGCTACATGATTGGTTGATTCATGGGTAGCAACAATTTACATACGATGACATGTACAAGTTATGTCATTGATTGGTCTGATCGTAGACCTCATGACTGTCTACCAAGGGAAGTGTCAGAGCCGTTCGGCTTCCAGCACTGATAAATCTCTTGTTGAACCTGAAACACGTCTATCTGTGTACTGTGTAGGCCTGTGTGACTGTTTACACACTGTCTCCGTTCCATATTTTCTCGTCAACATCATGTAACTGTTTCTATTCAATCTTCTAATCATCGTCAACTTAATTCATCAAATTTCTGTGTGCCAGTCAAATCAAAATGAATGAAACTAAGATTGTAAATCTCAATTGATCATCACTCTCTGGATTTTTTCTGTTCTGGCATCTTTTTTTCCTGTAACTGGAACTTTCATGTGTTGTTAACGTTTAAACACGGTCTGTTGTTGGGGCAGTCATATCACTACTGTACTTGACAATAGCTAGACAGGAGAGCATTTGAAGATCTAACAAAAAGTCATAGTAAAACCACATGATATAATTTTGTAGTAAATGTAGAAAACAAATGCAAACTATAGAAGGTTTGGATTGTATTAGCACTCTATGTATTTATCTCCATGAAGAAAGTAAATTTGTGTAATTTAAACAATGTAATATGATCCCAAGTCTTCCTTTCAAAGATCGATTGTACCTACAGATGTATGCAACTCATTCAGACAGACACATACAGTATACATTTGCTTCATATCCCGGTGCCAAGTCTATGAATGTAATGAACACTAATAAGTTTAGTGATGGATGAAATTAAGTTAAATCTCATGATCTGGTGGTAAAGTTTTAAGAGTCATTTCAGTTGAAAGTGCATGTCTGCAGCTGACAACTTGGAAGGAAACTGCAAATAGAAAACAGTGCATCAGTAAACTACCTATCAAAACAAACTTGAGAAATTAAAGCCTGAAGTTTAGTTTGTCAGCGACATTGAATGGCTAATAGAGGCATTGTACCATGTTCCTCAAACAAAATACAATAAGTAAAAGGATTTTGGGACAAAAAGTGTCGGTGAAAAGGTATTTAAAAAAATATTGAGATTGTAAATGTAACAGCTGTATCTCGTTACAAGGATGGCATTTGTAATTTCATTTGGTGATTGGAATTCAATATTTGTATTAAAGAAGGAAATTCCTCTAATAAGAAGCCAAGAAGACTTATCTGAGTCAACTGGAAGCTTGTTAACTGTCCTGTTCACACACCAAACCCAGCAGACTTACTGAAGGCTTTATTAAAACTGCAAACATCAATTCATGATATTAATGCCTTTTGTTGAATAAAATAGAAATATAAATTCCTCTATGAAGTTTCAAAAAGTTAAAAATAGAGTGATATGCTTGATTAGATAGCACCATTGGATGATCTGGTGTACAAAGAGCAGTACAGGGAGGCAGAAAGGAGATTCGCTTTTTGAGATATAAATCAAAAATGAAGTTTTCTGAGAAGTCCTTTACATGAACTTTATTTGCTACTGCTACATATGGAGCTAAAAAAAAATCAAACATTTATGGTATCCATCCATCATGGCAGTAATGCAGTCATTTAAAATAAACATATTTTGTCATCCTAGATGGTACATTGTATTTCCCTGAAATATTCTAGGTTTCCTAATATGGTAAACTTTGTTCAAATTCATGACATGCCTTGGCCTTAAAAAGTAGCTTGTTTTCTTCTGATTCAAGTCTGTTCTTCTTTTTGATTCTCTTTCAACTTTTATCATACTTCCGGCAACCAAATTTCCTAGCAGACAACTAGTAATAGTGAAATGGTTGTCCGCAGTTCAGCCATAAAATTTTCTGAAAATTGACACTTGATATGTATCTTCACAATGTCAGTTCTCAAATTCTTTGGAAAAAACCTGCCAATTAATGGCAGTTCTTGCCGTGTTACAGCTGATCAATCGCTTTGTTGTTTTAATCGTGCATTACATTACCATTGGTAATTTAAGTAAGGTAACTGGTAGTCATCATCGGGATTACTGGAGGAATGCAAAGCTCTCATTACTGAACAATTCTTGTGTTCTGATGAACATTATATTGTTTGGATTAGGGTAGATCCTTAAAGGTAAGTACAGTATCATCACTGAAGACCATCACATGACATTCTTGTCATGGTCTCATAGCCTTCCACTCATCTTGTTAAATGATGATTCCTCCTGTATAAGAACATCTCATTAATATGTGTAGAGTGGTTTATTATTCCATCAATTTTATATAAAGTCTCTTTCTTACACATGTTTCTTCTATGCATCATTTGGCAAGTGTTCATAAGCAGTATACTGAATACAATTACATTTCATCACTTTGGCAAGAATTTCCCTATCACATCTCATCTTCTTCTTGAATTGTTACACATGTCTCATTACATGCATCATAGCTAGGCGGTGTGTCATCTGTAGTTAACTCTGTAACGCTCACACTCGGATTTCTCCCTATGACACTAATGGTGTGTTCCACATTGGGAGGGTGGTTCAGAACCATCTCCTCATCCTGACAGTCCTCTTGACTGCAATAAAAGCAGCATATACCCAACAAAACTGGAAAGAGGAATGCTCCCAGAAATATCCCAATTGCTATATATTTTAGAACCTCACGGTTTATGTCTGGCTCAGAGGTCTGGTTGCTTAGAGCGTCTTCCTGCGGCTGTGTAACTTTGGTCACATCTGCAGACAAAATGGAAAGGGATGAGAGAAAGATTCCCGTAAGTTGTAATCTGTACTGTTGGATGTCGCTTTGGTTATTTTGCAGTGATTGTTTGTACTCCAGGTGCACAATAATGGTTGGTTGTTAACTACTAGTGAGTGTGAAGTGATTAACTATATTTCTTTCCCACAAAGTGTTTGTCAGTGAATGATATTATGTGTGTTATGTATAAAAAGGTGTTCAGATCAGGGAACTGTTACTTAGAACGAGATAGCATGCTTTGAAACTTCACATTTCTAAAGAATTCAGTCAGATTGGGACGTGAACACCAATTAGATATTTGTCATCTGCTACAGTTACAGATTTTCTTTTTAATTTCCTCCACTGCTACAGCATTGTGAGTCATCACTGAAACAAGCCCAGTGCACGATGGTTCTTTGGGTGTAGATCAGCTTTTGCGCCAGTGATTTTGTTGAACTCATCACTGGTCCGGGGGTTGGCACTCAAGGGGACTGAAAAACTCTTTAGAAAGTTTGCAATTTTTAAGCCCAAATGACGTGATTCTGACACAAAATCAAGCCCTTGTTGCTACAAAAAAAACAAAAAAAAAACAATGTTGCCACAAAAAAAAAGCTAAAATTTAGCGTACCGATTACAAGAACTGTGAGCCTGACTGTTACTTGAAATAGCTCAAAATATACCCACAAAGTTTGTTTGGTAGTTGGTGCTAAGACAGTCTTGAAACTTCAATCACACAATTGCAGTTGCCTATCTTTCTCATTCCGCTTCAAAAATATTGATATCACTCACTAATATGAAACTCAGGGATTAAGTAATTAAGAGTCAAAATATGTAGGCTTAACAAAAGAAGAACTGACACTGTGCAATACTCCACGTCATCTGTTTTGCACTTTTCTCAAACTTTGAAAAGTCGTATCTCAAAAACAGTAGAAGATACAACAAAATTCCAGTGGATTTTCACTTAGGATTTTACTTTGCAGCTTGCTAATGAAGGGTGCTCTTTTCTAGGAGCATGTCACACAACCTTTAACCAACATTAATCCATGATTTATCACATTCCCAAAACTTTTGAATCCCATTTTGTCCAGGCAGTTGACTACCATAGTACTAATCTGAAAAATCCTCAAAATTGTGGCATGCAATCTGTAGAAAAACCATGACTTTGCACAATGTAATGATTTATGGCCCATGTGGCCCATTCTGAAGTTGTACCCACACATATTAAACACTGCAAAGGGTTCCACTACCACAATGCTAATTTGACAAACCTTCCACAATGTAAAGCAAACTATGCAGGAAAACATGATGTCATAAACTGGTCCACTTGGCCCCCTTGGGACCAGTAATTCTGAACAACCTGAAGGAGCCAGTACCATTGGAGTGTGATGCAATTTCAACTTAATATTGTACAATCTTTAGGAACAGCAGCATTTTGCATGATTTCATTAAATGGCCCATTTGGTACAACCATTGCACTGTATGTATTCAATCTCCCCTGTCTAAAAACCAAAACCATTGCCAAAAATGCTAATGACATTGAAAATAAAAATGCCATGATCATGTACCTAATATCTAACAGCACCTTCCTGGTACATTTGAGGCAAATCAGACAAGAATCTGCAAAGATATTGCCATATCAGGAATTTTACATTAGGTCCTGTCTACTCATTAATATGCAAGATATAAGCACCCAAAACAATAGGGCACGTCTACTCAATATGATACAAGAGTACACAGCAAGTTTGAGCACTTCATTGTTGAGTTATCAAGTCACATGCTCTGCATTCCATTTGTGACATTAAGCCCCACTAACTCATTAATATGCTATATATACGCGCACGTACAAATATGATGGGGCACATCTACTCAATGTGATGCACTTACACACCAAGTTTGAGAAAAATTGAGCACTCAATGATTAAGTTATCACTTGACATACCTCATGTACATATATACACACACACATACACACACACACGTACACGCATGCTGACTTGACAGCTGATATACTGTACAGTATCTGTGTGGTTATGTACTTGCAGCTTACAGTCTGTGGCCAAGATAAATGTAATTACTACATATACCTGGCTGACATAGCTGTAGGATTCCTACAGATATGGCTGCCATAGCTGTATATAGTTACTTACCACATATTTGACCAGCATAGCTGTACTCATGATGGACACAAGTTGAATCAGGATATGTCATGAAACACTGGTTTGGTATTTGCTTGTCACAAAAGACCAACCAGCCATTCCTATTGTTGTTGCTTCCATGAAACAGAAGACTTTGGTAGTACCCATGGTAACATGAAACCTTTTCATCCAAGTCCCAGTTTGGTGAGCAAACCTGGTACATACGATTAAGAGCAGTATTTGATTCGTTGTAAATTGCACCACGTTGAAGGCCAAAAGATGTTTTAAAATAAGACACTTCATCTGAGAATTGGAAGAAAATTAATGCAATGATCCATTATGATTCTGATAATGTAACCAGTTTGAATTTAACATAATTTGCATCTCTCTCTAAGTAATCATAGTAATTAATATATAGAGCAAATCTCCACAAACACTATAATCTTGACTTTGACATTACCAAGTTTTGTGAACTCAAGATGGTTTAGCACAACTGCATACTACTGTAACACTGCTTATATTAGTTTAAGATTCCTTTCATGCGATAATATTCTTTCAAGACTTTATTTGTCACTTCTTGAATTCAGATATTACTTTTGGCCTCCACCAGCAAAAAACATGTTTTCCTTTCTGTTGTACACCTACGTATTAACTATGAAATCAGTTTCAGTTTCTCATGAGAGATACTTATCTAAGAAGGTTTTTGTAATTTGATCAATGCTGACTGAAATGAACTTTGTTCCCTACCAATAAAGGCTTCTTGTACTCACTGTGATACACTTTAATAGCAAACAGAAGTACAGTCCTAGCTTCCGTTCTTGAGATACTGTGTTTGCGGGCATCACAAAAACAAACAAGAAAGTCAAATGACTTTGTAATTACTTGTCAATATCTCATTTTCCATACACACTATAACTTTAAACAAAAGCAACTAGTGGAGAAGGAACCTTATGAAAATGAAAAACAAAATGCAAGAGTAACAACCACAATTCGGTATCACTTTATTGGCTTGATGTTACCAAATACTGACATGTCATTCACTCAGCATTGATGAAAATTGTGGTCCTAATGGATGACTACTGGTGGCTATCACGGCAAATAAGGCAAAGTATCAATTGTACTTTGTACTTAAATAAAAAAGTGTTCAACTTTAAAATTCATCTACTTAAAAGTTTTGACTGAAAAAAATATAAATAGACAGTACGTTTTTAAATGTTATTAAAAGAAACAAAGTTTTAATTCATATTTAACTTTAATTCAACGCTTAGAAATAAATGACCAAAAAAGTATTTTTGCAAAACAATTTAAAATTTCATACATTCTGTCTTGTTTGTGTTTAAATAACACTTAAGGACAAGTAAATTGCATAAGACATAATTCTTTATAAACCTAAAGCAAAGTAACTTAAACAGCTTATATCAATCTACAAAGTATCATGTCAGCACAGAGTTTGACATTAAGTTGTTACCCTGTAAAAGTTCACCAAAATAACTTTAAATTTGTAGTTGCCAAAATAAGTTTATGTTTCCCCAAAATACTTTATAGGTACTGTTGTTGCGCCCTTTATTTCATCCTGCTCTTATAGTCCAGGCCTGCGCTAAGCTGACTACATAGCTAGCAGAATGTCTGAGACCCATCTGGACTTCAACTGGGCAAGATGGTGCCCAAATGTACCACATGGGCCCCAGATGGGTGTCATGTGGGCTATATAGGCTACATTCGCAACTTTGCACCATTTTACCCATATGGGACCCAGATGTGCTTTATCTGGGTCCCATATGGGCAATTTAATTCCAGTCTTACATATGAATGTGGTGACTTTTTTTCGCTTCATGCATGGTCCAACATAACTCTGGTACAAATTCTGGACTGGATTCAACCTGTTGAGAGGACATTGCATGCTTTACACTTTGTAAAATCAGTGTAAAAGCTATATTTGTCACTTCATCTCAATTTGTAGGATTAAATGTAATTACCAGTTTCATTAAAAGTCTTGTGGTTTACTTAATTGTATGTATTGTGGGAATTTTATGCATCTGTCATGTGTGTAGGTTTCGTTGAAATATAATTAAATGGGTCGTGATCCACATTAATTAAATATATTGCAATAATTTTGCATATGTACCCATTGAGCCCAAGTTAGTCATTCACCTTTTCAGTCTCCTACTAAAACAAGCAAGGTTTCAATAGATTGCTTATGCACAAGGCAATCTTTTGCTTTGCTTGTCTTTTGTACAATGCAATAAAAAATTCTACACTTAAGTCACGAACTCTTTTTTCTACTTAATAAATGGATAATTGAGAACGATAGAAGTGCAGAGACTGCCTAAGTATAGCCCATGTAGGCCTTACCCACATTGTCTAGATGGGTCCCAGATGGGTCCCACGGGGCAAACGGCAGCTGGGTCGGATTGTTCAATAGGAATGTGGGCAAAAGGCAAAGACCAGGTTTTAGGGCAGGGTTATGTAACCTACTCTCAGTCCTTTACACTAAGGACATACACAACAATCAAGACACCTGCCTGCTGGTTATGGTGACATCATAGAGCAGTATGCAATGTAAATGCAATACTCTGCGAACTCCATTCCACTAACCTGTACTACTAGCTAGCTGTACTGTTTCACAACGTGTGAGACGGTGAGACGGAGGGATGGAGTGGCAGACGCACCCCCTCCCCTACATAGTGTATATGCAGCCAGATGCAAGTCCTCTCAGAATGAGAAAAATTTTTTAGGAAGATTTGAAAACAAAATCATAACTGACTTGAAATGTGTATTATCAAAATGTTATATATTGAACAAATGTAGCACCATTTTGTTATCCAGCAAAAAGGTCCTACAAGGGAGGGAATGCCACTCTCCTTCAAGGGGATGTTCTCCTCCACTTAGACCCCTTCCCTTGGACAATTGTCAGTTCTACTAGACCTCTCCCCCTCCTCCGACTCAGAGCCTATACACCCCTGCACACGCAAACCTATTCTATCACCCCCAGTCTTCAGAGTGAGCTAAGACAATCAATGCAAGTGTTCATCCATGATCACTTAATCAGGGTTAGCATGATTGTACTTCTGAAGAGCAACTCATTTGTACATCTGTGTCTGTCTTTCCTCACAAAAATGGCGGTTCTACTTTGTTCCAAGAGGTACTACTGTTTTAGTAGACAGTAATGTTACTGGTCTTTCCCTTCAGCAGCGTACTGCTGTTAATAATCTACAGGGCGGTAATTAGACGGCGCAATTTCAATACTCATTAACTTTATGTGAAACAAACTTATTTTTGGAATCTCTGTCTTTTTGCCCTGCTTGCCTCAAATACCACTAACTGGGGACATCATCTGCAAAGTAGGATATCGCCGTTTATGTGAGGCAAAATCCATGTCCCCCGATCGGGGCCGCAAACTGGTATTGTGTGGGTTTGTTAAGGGTGCCGAACTGGGACACACACAAGAACTTTGAGCTTGCAAACGGGTTATGCCAAAAATATATCCCCATTTCTGGATATTTTAACATAATGCAAATTCAGGTACCAGATATGCTCCATCAACTTTAAAGGGCCATCTAACTTTTTCCTCAATTACCTATTTTATGGATCTGTACCTGTGTATAGGGGTGTATGTGTGTAACAAAATATACACACAGTCCTGCTTCTGGCTTGAAACAGGGATGTATGCAAGACTTAATACCACTAACTGGGGACATCATCTGCAAAGTGGGGATATCCCCGATTACATGAGGAAAAGTTCATGTCCCTGATTGGTGCCCTAAACAGGTATGTATGCATGTGTATGTATGTGATGCTCTGGCTTGTAAACACTATGTATATCTCAGAAAGGGAGAGGTGCTCAAACTTCAAAGTTGGTATGTTGGTAATTCATTGAACTTAGAGGTTTGTATAAATACAGCAAAATTCGACATTTATGGACCTACGTGTGGATAACAATTGTATAATATTTTTGGGAAGTCAAATGTCACATCTTGTCATCATTGAAATGCATTAGAATGGATCATTCACATCTCCCCCCCTTCCCCCTCCCCATCGTTGCTCCTTGCCAAAAAGTAGATGTTTAATGGCAGATAAATGTTGCTAAATAGAATTGGTGCATTTTCCTCAACAAGCTATTAAAAGTTCATTTTTTTGTTACCTCCAACAATCACTTACCCTCACTAAAAATAGCTTTTAAGATTTATCAGCAACTGCTTTGCCAGCAACTTCCTGTCAGATAGCAAAGTACTTTGCTGCAGTCACCTTTTTCCAAGGGAACTTAACTCTTAAGCAGGGAAATATTTTTCTTTTTTTTTTTTTGGTAGACTTTTAACCACACTTTGGTGTCAGGAACTTTCTGATATGTCATAATTTTCGTATGAGGTTAACATTCTTGTGTCTGTTTTTCTTTTGATATGGTCAGCTTTCTTCTTCTCCCTTGGTCCTTCTTCTTAAAGTGATTTTGTGTGTTTAAAAACAAAATAGATATCGGCAAGGAATCACAAAGTCCTTTGACTTTCTGGTTGTGCTTTGTCTTTTTGACAAGGTAATTCACAAATGAATAAAAAGTTCCTGACACCAAATTGTGGTTAAAGATCTGAAATTGTGCAAGTCAACAAAGACAACTTGGAATTATGTTTTAAAAGTACATTCCTAAGGGAATGTTTTAGTTGACACAAACAACAAATACTTTTTACCTCTTGACAGCCTGGAGTTACTGGCAAAGTGGGAAATATTCTCTGAGTGCTTGGAAAAGTTGCTAAATCTACAGTAAGAGCTATGTTAAGTAGTTGTTTGGAGAGGGTGTACAAAAATGGGCTTTTAATAGTTTCATAAGGTAAAAGAAAATGAGATCAAAGTCTGTTTATCTGCCACATTTTACTTTTGGCAAGTTTTCAATGTGAAAGAAATATTCATTTTTTCCTTAATATGAGTGGCATTTGCCTCTTCATATGTTCACATTCAGGACATGAAAACTTTCAAAGCATCACATGTTGGGCTTTTGAATCCAGGACAGATCTTTAGAATGACAGAACTGTATCCATTTCATGTCATATTACAGTGATGACAAGTCTCCCTTTGGGACAATTAAAAAAACGTGCTAGCAGATGTTGACAGTTTGTTCATACCAGCTTGCTGGTGTGAGCTATTGTAATGGTGCGGCATCACTCTATAGATCTATCTGCCTGTTCACATTTGCTCAAAATGCTTCTCCTCTGTTATGCTTTCATGCCTTTGCATGAAACTCGGACACAATGTTTCATAGGTGGTGGACCATTTCGGGTGTTCAAAAACTGTTGGTCATTAGTCCCATGTGGGCCCTGTGGCCCACATAGGACCTCGGACCACATGGCCTTCTCCTCCTATAGATTCCAACCACATGGGCTTCTCCTCCTGCAGATCCACTGGTACAATGTTGATTGCTTGGCACAATAATACTCTATTGGTGGTTCCTTCAGTGTGTTCAGGATTTTTAGTCCAATCCCTTGTGTCCCATTTTATAAAATTCTGTTCTGAATGCAGCCTTTTGTAAATTCTTTGGATTTGTATGTAACCTGGGCAAAATGTTTTCTGAGTGGTAAGCAACTTTGGGGTATTCAAAAGTGCATGGTCCAATGCCCCACGTGAACCCTATGGCCCATTTTATGAAATTCTGCAAAATGTTTCTCCACTTACAGATTCTCTTGTACAATGCTGATAGTTTGTCATAAAGATACTGTTTGTGGTCTATCTTAGGATGTACCTGAATTTGTGACTGACCTTTGACCTCCATGCAAAACAATAGGAATCATCTACTCACAGTGATCTACCAACACACCAACTTTGAAGTTTAAGCACCTTTCTCTTCTTGAAATACTGTGTTAATAATGTTTTAAACCTATGTCTTCTATTGACCTAACATGACCTTTCACTGCCATAAAAAAATGACAGACATCAGCTCATTAGGTGCTTCAGTACCAATGATAAGAGTTTGAAGTTCTGGCAACATTTCTTTGCTAAGATATCTCCCGTAACAGGTTTTCATAATTTAAGCTTTGGTGACTTCAAATGACCTTTGATCTCCATGAAAAGCAATAGGGATCATCTACTCACAATGGACTACCAACACACCATCTTTGAATTTCAACCACCGTTTCCTTCTTAAGATACCCTGTTTACAAGGTTTTCAAGCTATGTCCTCTGTTGACCTCACATGACCTTTGAACTCCATAAATGGCAGACATCATCTACTCATCAGGTGCTACCAATGATAAGGATTACTTTTGGTATATGAATTAAGTTATAGTGACATTCAATGGCTGATATATCTCCCTTGATAAGTTTTGATACTTTAAGCTACTTTGACCCCAAATGACCTTTGACCTCCATGAAAAACAATATGGATCACTACTCACAGCGGACTACCAACACACCAACTTTCAAGTTCAAGGCGTCACATATGCATACACACACACACGCCATCACCATAGACTAGATTAATTGCCTACGGTACCTTTGGCAAGGAATCAATAGAACACACACATACTGATTGCACACAGGCACATGCCCAATGAATCTGTTACCTTATTTTCATCCAAACCAAAACAAATGAAAGACATTAAATCTACAAAGAATTACAGTTAACTAATCCATAGCAGATCCATTTTTCTTTCCATTTCTTGCACACTGTGCAAAGTGGAAAGTTTAGTTCTGTTGGAAAATATACAGGCCTGAACATTGTTTCCAGAATCTATGACATCATTAATATCCAAGGTTTTGATTGGCTGTTGGGGGAGGTGTATTGCCAATGAGTGCTGCGTGAAATGAGTATGCCGACCGTTCTTCTATGTATTCAATCCTCTAGCCGCATATTTGCATACTGCGTATAAGCAACAGGCGCATAAATGGCCAATTGAAATCTCGATCAGCAATTTCACACCTGTATGAAAACCTTGTTTCAATTTGTGTTGTTAATCTGTATTATCTTAGTTTTCAACATCATAAAAAAATAACACTTGTTAAGCCAGTTTCCCTGAGTCTTCTTCCCCTCAACTCCATCAACTTACCATCCCTCTCTCCTCTCGTTTGTTTCTCCTTTTTTTTGCTCTCTTTTATTTTTCAACATCAATTATTGGGCCCCCAAAATTTCTGTGGGGCCTGGCTATGCAACTGAAAGAAACATTTTGCATATCATAAAATGTTCGATGTGTCCCACTGGGACCAATTACCTTGAATAACCTAAAGGAACCACTGCCATAGTATTGATGTTCCACAACTTTAACTTAACACCATACAATCTGTAGTTCTAAGAAGCATTTGGAATGATTTCATAAAATGGCCCATTTGGACCTTGGACCGCAAAATTTTGAACACCCCAAGGAACAATTGCCATAGAAGTAATCTGACATAACCTCAAGTTACTAAGTAGTGAGTACTATGCAATCTGTAGCAAAATAACCATTTGGCATACAGTACTTGCAAAAAGTGCACCAGTTAGACTACTTCATGGCCCACATGTGACCTTTGATGCCCAAACTTACACCTGTACAGAATGAGGGCTGTGATGACAAGGTCTTCACTACCTGCAATGGCAGTGTGGCTCAGGAAGGGGGTGGGTAAAGACTTGGCCTCCCAAGTAGGATGCGCCCACTGACTACCATAGTTGCTCATGGTAGCCTTTATATTGAATATGATAACTGTGATCCTTCCCTATGATCAACACACACTTTTTTCATCAATCAGTATTTCAGCATGCATTGTAATTGGAACACTCCACACTGCATGGTGAAGAGATGCATCAAAATTGACTATAGTGCTATTGCATCATCCTGTACAGACAGGCCTGAGTCTTGGTCTAACCAGAAAGATGCGGTGAAAAAATTTTACCGCAGTGGAACACAACACGTCCTGTGTGGACAGGCCTTTCGAAAAATCCTCTTTATCCCATCTTACATTGGCTGCCTGTTTTGAATTAGCCAAGTTCCAGATTTTGACAATTGATTACCTCACTTATAAATCAAGCAAAACCAGCAGAGAATTTACTTAAGGAGGGGGAAATTTCACACAGTTTGTGAATTCAGTGAAATATATGACATATTGAGACTGGTCTATTAAAAAGTGCCAGGCTGAATTTCTATGAAGTAAAACTTTACTGACAAAAATGAAGATTGAACAAAAACAAGATACATTAATATGAGGACAGTTTAGATGCTTCTAACCTATTCAGATGTGCTGCCTTAGCTTCTTATTAGAGTATGTTCTCTGTGAAACAAGATATCAAATTCCATTTTGCAAAAGAAATTCCATCTGCCATCCTCATATAGAGTGCAGCCAATGCATTACCTATCATGATTTGATGTTTCTTAAATTGCTTTTCACCCACATTTACAGTTCTTTTGCCCCCAAACTCAGTGCCTGTTTTTTCTTTTTTGCTGATGAACATGGGCTACTGTAACACCTCTTTTTGTTATTCAAATTCACGTACAAGTGTAGACTGGGACATACTTATTTTTGGTTGTATCTTCGATTTTCAATGACATTGCGAACAGCGAAATTAACATCATTAGTGGCTTATGGAGTAATTTCTACCCTTTTTTTGCCCCAAAGCACTAGTACTACCAATTAAGACTTAGGGCTACTTACATTAGGTATCAGTACAGCTGTTCACCTTAACCTTCGCTTTTATCATTTATCATTCGCAAGGTGTTTGAACTCTAGCCAGATCATATAAATTTGACCTCAGATTTCTTTACATGACATATGATCCCTGCATATAAGCTGTACCAGTGAAAAATTTACTGAAGGGTACAGTTAATACCTACCAAAGCACACAAAAACATACCCTCACACACACACACACACACACAAACACACCGTCACATGCACAACTGCACAGACCACCTGTTGCCTTTGGCAAGATGGAGGAAACTTAGGTAAATTACTGTAGCCAAATGACAATGTCTTGTAACACCGAAGGGTGGCGTATTGTGAGGGAACGTTATTGTGTATTTGTATTGCTTGTCTGTGTACAAACATACTGTAGTCATGAAAAGAAGACTAGTATCTTTTGGTTCACTGAATTACTTGTTGAAAAGCAACTGAGCATGAAGAATATGGAATGGGATATCACATTTAGCATGCAAGCATTACACTGTATAGACTCACTAATATGCATTTTGTGTGTTTACTCTCTGTTTACAATTTCTTAATAGTATACCTGTAGCAAAACCTCAACTGAACTTCAAACAGGCCAAACTCAAGATCTCTGATTAAAAAATCACATCAAAGGATTAGCAATAGTAGACTGCTGATGAGTGCTGACGGTCGTCATTGAAGTTTTATGGGATTTGATTATACTGATACTCATCTAGCCCCAATTCTCACCCTCACTGTGATTAGTTGATTACAAGTCTATGACATCATTGTTGTGACTTCAACACGTTATTATACAGAACTTCAAAGTCTTCTGTATTCCTCATTTTCTTCTACAGGTTCATTGAACCATGGTAGTCATGCCAAATTATTCTGGCAAAAGTCTTGAGATATGATAACAGTCATGACTGTTTGCTGGCAACAATGATGAAATTTGTGAACTTTTCTCTTGCAACTTTGCTCTGGAATTTAAATCTGTAATAGTTATAGTGGAGAAGGTGCAACATGACTTTTGAGTGATTAATAGGACTGCCAAAGAGTAATTGCTATCCTACACACATAGCATAGCACTATGTTATATCACAACCCTGAACAAAGCCATCCATCTATGAATTCAAACCGTGAATAAAAGTATTTTCAGCCACTCAGCATTGATAAACAGTAAATCATCAATTAAACTTTCTCTAAATACAGTATCATAAGCTCTGTAATTTTTAAACAGTTGAGTTCATTTTCACAGATGATGAAATACGCAGTGGCCAAGGTGGTCGGCTCTTCATCATACATCTCTCCCCATTAGGATATGGTCATCAAAAATTTTCGAAAGGAGCGATATGAACTTTTTAATTAGTTTTCATGGGACACTCTTGAAGTGGTTTACGTGCTTACAATTTACTGTGTATAACAGAGATTCTATAGCACTGCTTGACGACCTCCGGTTTATAGCCACATGAGAGGTGAAGTCATGAAATGTAAAACTGGTCATGGAAATTCATGGAAGTTGGAAATTCCAAAATGGAATTTCTCTCTTCTTTGCAGAAAATTGGTGAGGTACTGCACAGAGGTGATAATTTAAAAATCAAAGCATAGGCCTGTTTGCAAACTGTCTGAAAAGCTAGCCTACATTTGTAGAATTACTGTATTGTTTACTCATAAAAGCAAAGAGGTCCTGATAAACAAGTTTTAGCACAATATTCATGTACTGCATGTATCGAGCTGTTTTTGTGAAAAGCTGACAAACTTACGTAGGCCTACTTTATATCTAGTTGCTATTACTAATGTTACACTAGGCCTAGGCTCTAATGTTTCTCTGCAAGGTAAAATAGCTGACACAGAATAGTGCCGTAAATTATACCACAAAACTTGAAAGGATTGATACAGAGTAATTCAAATTTCTAACACCTAAACATAGCATAAAACTTTTTGCTTTGCATTTAATATATTGCCCATTGGTGATTATAAACTAATTTGGTAAAGCACTGGCATTGTTTATAGGCCTATCACAAAGGTATTCAGTCTTTAATCTGACGTTGAAACTAGGTTAGAGCCATAGAAATATGTAAACCAGAAAGACATCATTTAGCATCAGGAGTGGAGGACAAACTCTCGGGCCATAGGTGCATACAGTATTGTGGGAAAGCAGAACAATTTTGCCTTTAAAACAGCAAGGGATGACACCAATTATGTTCAACCTTATCAGTGTGTAAATAGCCAGCTTCTGGTAATCTGGCTTATATATTTCTGTTACGATGAAATAATGTCGGTGGTTGAATTGCAAAGACACAGTATTTATTTATTCTTTGAATATTGTTTGCCTAACCAAATTAACTCTAAACTTTTTGGACCATAAAACATTTGTTGGACACATATCAGGGATCTTTCTGACGCATTTGTGAAAGTACCGCGTAGCATCTGTATAGTACAGTAGTACTGTAGTAATGGATTATTTCAATTGGCACCGAGTAGTACCGGTGCCTAAAAAACTATTATCAACTTGAGCACTGGTAGACTGTCCAACCCTCATTGTTAATTACTAATAATCTGTTGTATGGCTCTAGAAGTCATGTGTGTGCTATCATAAAAGGGATATTTCTATTTGACTACATGAATTACCATTTTAGCTTGATCAATTACAGCCACCTTTTGATTTCTGCTGAATGCAGAGGAGGAATCTATGCAATGGTGGTGATGTCATTTGTGTATATGTATGTGTGCATGTGTGTGCTTAATGATTGTATATCAATATCTTATGAAGAATCATGTAACTCTTATGAGGACCTCATACTTAGTATATATAGATTCCCCGGCATATTGAGTAGGAGATCTCAGTGATTAGTTTTGGAGGAGATCATTTAGGGTCATCAGAGTCAGAGTAAAGTATCTCCAGTGATATGACTAAGGTTTCACACATTTTTAATGCGGATGATTCATGTTTACTACAATATCCATACATGTGGTAATTAAGGAACAATTTCTGTAAGCCTATTGCCTTTCTGGTTAAAAGTGAAGTACAGTAGTTGATCTTGAGTGATGAGACTGATGATAGACATGCAGTACTATAGAAGGTAGAATAAGTTTATTGGAGTATGATGCCAATATACAAGCTAAATGGTATTCACTGTACCTTTGAATTCTGCCAGGTGCACCTAACTGACTGAATAGAGTATAGTCTGGCAGTTAGTCATTCCATTCTGGATGATTTTAACAGTTTGAAAACTTGTGTACATTTTCAAACAATCATCAACTTTTAAAAAGTTTTTTCAGACTCTGACAGGTCAAGAACAGTATTGCAAACTAAAGACAACATTTTCTGACACTTTCAAGGACAAAATGAATGGCATTTTACTCTTGAAATATAAACAGTGTTCTAGTTTCACTGAACTTCATTGACCTTTGCCATACTATGGAACGAAAACCAATGTTACTTATACAATCATCCCTCAGAAAAGATTGAATATTACACAATGTTCTTCTGTGATAGAAAAGGGAGAAATACGAGTATAAAGAAGTGCAGTAGTGAGGCAACATGATGATTTCACATTGCTGTCGCACATTGTATAATGTCAAAAAGTTTCATGTATCAATATACAGTTTCCTTAAGTAATAGTACTGTATCAATCCATGCTTTCAGCATTCTGCATTCACTTAAGAAATATGTCAGTTCAAGTAGACTATATTTCAACTCTTTACTTGTGTACAGTACCTTCATGTCAGACACAACCGAGGTGCTAGATGCATGGTTCTTGCATTTTTTGTACAAAGATTAACATTGTCTCAAGTGTTATCTTCCAATTTAGCACCTCACAATGGAAAATGTGACATGTGACCATCTATGCATGGCACTAGTAGGCCATGAACATCTACAGTAGCAAGAAAATAAGTCTTTGGTTACACCGAAGGTGTCATTGACTGATATCAGTTACAATACATAGCAGAGACTGTTCCAGTGCTGAGAGACAACTTCTCTGCTATTTTGCTAGTCAAATCTGTTGGACATACAGTAGTACTTGAAGTTTTATCTGCTCAAGTATATTTTGCAAACACCGTTGGAGACATGTTATTATTTTTAAGTATTTGTCTTTGAAAGAAGTGTTTTGTTTGTTCTTTTCAGTTGTTTGTTTGCTTTCAATAGATTCATAATTTTGGATGTTAAGTTCATTCATAAGGTTTAGTAGTCAGTATCAGAGACATTGTTGACTCAATCCTCCATCAGCCATAACCAGGATTTTACCTTTCACCAAGTACTGTAAGTGAACCATGGTACCAGTTCAAACAATACACTGTATGGCCTAACTTCTAGGTAGAGCTGCAAGTATGAAATATATGTAAGAATCATTTTGATTTTGTACATACAGTCGAGTAGTTCATTCATAATAACCAAACTTAGGGATCAAATGATAATCAAATCAAACACCGGATCAGGTTTACCGAGTGCTATTGGTAAAACATGTTAGACCCGTGAAATTTAGCAAATTCCATTTGCTGATGTTTGCTGATGTTCAGAAGCTTGAAAATGTACATGCAATAGGAGAGGTATTAAACCAAGATAGGAATTAAGTAATTCCCCAGGAATATTATTTTTTCATTTGTAAATGTAACAAATGCTTTTGTGATTACATTTTCCAATGTCTGTATGATGATTTTGGAATCATAGTATAAAGCATTTCAGAGACAACATTCTGCACAAAACAAACATTTTCCTGGGGAGAATATGCTCAGCTTCGTAACCGCATTATCGATGCCTTTGTATCATGTATAAGTACTGTACCCATTAATAATCAATTGAAAACACAGTTTCATAAAAGTTCCATCATGGTACTTGCTGACGTAAGAAGTAAAGATGCTGCATTTAAAGTAGTCTCTCTCCCTGTAGGCAGAGCCGTTTGTAAATGTTCTACCCACATGGAGTATATGCTCAACACAGAGATCAGGATACTCGTATGCTCATACACACTGAAGCTCGCCTCCTGTTGACATCCTGCCATCCTTCAATCTGTAAGAAACTTTACACAAGCACCATTTTGGTGCAAATTATAATAAAATATACCTTCAAAACCAACACCCCAGTTGATTCAGAATGCACAAATGCATTGTGGTTTTGATGATTTCATTATGGGGATTCTTTTGTCATGAATCTGAAAAATTACAGTATAAGTATAATATAAGTGTAAGATGCTTCTTTATTGTAATGCTACAGTAATTCATTATACCATCAATTGAGAAGTATGTACAATGACATCTGCTGACCTAAGTTGATGACTGATACTGTTGGTATTCCGTTGGACATACACAGCTGCATAGTATAGAGATATTCAAGAGCTTCCCTTCATACTGTACAAAATATCAAATCTGTACAAGCTTCCCTTTATGAGAAATTGTGTTTACAAGGTTGTCTTGACTTGACTGCTGTCGACTTTCAATGAACTTTGACAAGCCATAAAAAGTAGACTTATTTGTACAATACTCCATGAGGTACCTCTACACACCAGAAAAGAGACCTGTAGAAGCTAGCTTTCATGAGATACCAGGTTTACAAGGTTTTCACTATTTGATCCCTGTTGACCCCAGATGACCTATCCACCAAACACAATAGACTTCTTGCACTCAGTAAGGTACACGCATGTGCAAAATATCAGATCAGTACAAGGTTCCTGTCTTGAGATATATGTATACAGTGTTATCACTATTTGACTCCTGTTGATCCCAAATGACTGTTGGCCTCTACAAACAAATAGCCTTCTTGTATTCAATACCAGAAAGCCAAAAGGCTTTGTGATTCCTTGCTACATGGTTATATTACAACAAACATGAATTATTTACATGACAAGTATAGATCAACCGCAGTTATTTTTCTTGATACACCACAAGCCTTTAACCCAAAATGACCTTTATTTTGGTGACCTAAAATTACCGCGACATTTGACGTCCACCAAAAGCAATAGGGATCACCTACCCAGGCCATACAACCCACACATCAAGTACAGTATGAGTATGACATCAGTCAACATTATCTCTGAGCTCCAAGAAACACACAGTAATCAGTGCTGCTTCTAGTCTTGCCTGTTGTTAGTTGAATCAAACAACTCAACCTTACCTCATCTGAACTCAGCTTGTCTGCCATATTTACCTCACAATTCTTCATAAAGGACCAGAATGTTCTTGGGTCTCCATCGTATGGTGGAATTTCTGCCTTACGTAATTCCAACGCTAATTTGAAACTCAATTTCCTCCTTCAACTTTTTCAATGCTTCCTCCCTCTCCTCAGTGCAATGCTTTTGGCATTCCAACATCCAGCTTTCTGCTTGCTCAAATGCTTCATCAGACAACAACCCAGCCAGATCAGCATGAACCTCTTCCATTGCCTCAAACTGGTGCTCCACCTTTTGCAAATTTTCCTTTATCGACTCTGCGATAATTTCTTCCTTGTTACAAGTAGCTTTTAACACACTCAAAGTCCTCGTAAGTTGACCCTAAGTTATTATTCCTCCTCAGTATTTTTGCTTCCTCCATCCTTTCCGACATTGTGTGAAATATGATTGAAAGCACTCCAATTTGATTGTTAAGAAACCTTGTTCTGCTACCAGCTGTTCCTCTGGATATTGATATTATCCAAATGACAGAACAGATGGTATTTTATTTTCCTCATTTTTTTATAAACCCATTAACAATCCAATGCATGAATTAATGCCACCTTCTCTATCTGACCCCATGACCCCCCATACCAAGACTATCTCTCTGGACAACTTATCGGAGGCCCCTCACACTAGAAGTTACTCACTAAGTTACAAGTGCAGTACTGTAGCCTTAAATCTGGAGTAATCCCATTGAATTAACTGTGTGCGAGGGAACCAATAGTAATTTTGCACAATGTAGCCCCATATGCATTTGTACGGTAGTTTATAATAACCACAATAATGGTGTTTTGGCTATTATTATTGTTTTACAGTGAAAAATTATCCCTTCCTCTCTATTGATAAGCATTAAATTTCACAGGGTCGTGAACCTGTTAATAACAGACAACCTTATCAAGTTTAAAACAAATATGACCCACGGATAAGGAACTATGGCAGTTTTAACATTTTTTATGTTTTATCCCATAACCTCATTAATATGCAAGATTTGGACACCAAACACAATAGGGATCATCTACTCAATATGGGCAACCTACATGCCAAAAATGAAATTACTCAGAGTTACCCTTCTTGAGATAGAGTGTTTACGAGCAACCGTCACACACACACACATACACACACACCCACCCTCACACATACACACACATACACACACACGACATCAGGACTGCATAGATTCCCCTGCCTACGGCAAGGAATCAAAAATACATCCACATACCAAATATGATATATCTATCAGTTTCTCTTCTTGAGATACTGTGTTCACAAGGTTTTCACTTTTTGAACCCAGATAGCTCCAAATGATCTTTGAACTCCATAAAAAAACACCAGGTTTCTTGTGCTCCATAAGTTACACCAATTGACAAATATGACATGTGCAAGTTCCTCCTCTTGAGATATTGTGTTTACACGGTTTTCACTATTTGACCCTCACTGAACCCTGAATAACCTTTGACCTCCACCAAAGGAAAAGGCTTCTTGAAATCAAAAAGTACATCCCTATACCAAAAATGAGATCTGTACAAGTTTCCCATCTTGAGGTGTTGTGATAACAAGGTTTGCACTATTGACCTCTGTTGACCCCCACCCAAAACAATAGGAGTCTTGTATTTATAAATGTTCACCTCCATATCAAATATGAGATCGGTAAAAGCTTCTCTTTTTGAGATATCGTGTTTACAGTGTGTTCACTATTTGACAACTGACCCCAAATGACCTTTGACCTTCACCAAAAAGATAGGCTGCTGTACTCAATATTAAAGGTTCACCTACATGCCAAATATTAGATCTGTACACTCTTCTTTCCTTGAGATATTGTGGTGAGATCTGTACAAGTTTCTCTCCTTGAGATATCGTGTTTACAATGTAGGTGTCACAAACATACACCCACACATACATACATACGAACATACAAACATACACCCACATGATTTCCAATTTTATGAATCCATCGAAACCAAAAGTTATATGCTGAAGGGATATTGGTTAGAGAAAACATTGGCCATTTGATATGTAGTGAACCCCTTACTATGTGAACTAAGTGAACATTTTGATACCATCCTTTCAGTCATAGAACAATATTCGAGGAATGTGGGATGGTGGAAGAGGAACAAGCAGAAGACATTTCTCAGGGTTTAGAGAGTTATGTAGTTGTGTTGTATTAAAATATGATGGGATGAATACTTCTTCATTTTCAAGGTTGTGAGATTGCCCAGAACTACTAAAATTACTATAATTCTGTGTGGATTTATACCAGAGTTTATTCAAGTTGGTTGTCCAAGGAACAACATTTTGTAGCTCACACACATTGTGTGTGTGAGGTTACAGGGCCAGGCAGATGTCGTCAAGTATTAGAAAATGATTCAGTGTCTTCATTATTTTAGTACTTTGGCTGAAATCGCAGCCACATTTTTTTGCACTATTTAGAAATTTGGTATTCCAACGGCAGTTGATTTTTAAACTATTTTCTATAAAGCTTTTGGGTGTCATCAGAGCATCTATACATCTATTCACAATTGTTCAAAATGCTTCTCCTAACTCATGCTTTGATGGATTTTTTTGAAACTTGGAAGAAATGGTCCTGAAATAGTCCAGCAGGGTGTTCAGAAAGTTTGGTCTAAGGTCCTGTTTGGACCCTGTGGCCCATTTTATGAAATTGCACGAAATGCTTCTCAGGTATTATACATTGGTGATGGTCTGTCATAATAATACTTGGCTAGTGGTTCCTTCAGGGTGTCAGGAATTTTGGATTCAATTTCCCACTTGGGACGCTAAGGGCCATTTGATGAAATACTGTCCTCTGTTGTCCAAAATCTTCCCCTAAAAAATTATTCTATGATGGATTTCTTTGAAAATTGGCTCCAGTAGGCTAATCATTAGGTAATTACCCATCATTGATCCACAGGAATGTTGGATCCAAGTTCCTACATGGACCTAATGGGCCATTTTATGAAGACATGCCAACTGCTTCCCCACCTACAAATTCTTTTGGACAGTGTGATGGTCTGTCATGGATAGTGGTGCAGTATAGCTCAAAACTAATCAGGAATGTGCTTTTTTTTACTTACACATGTGTGTCAAATTTCGCAGAGAGCATGGGCTCTCTTTTGTGCCAGTGAGTGCACCCCCTTACAAATGTCGCAGGAAACTACCACTGCTCTCTGTTTTGCTGAACATTCACTGCACTCACACTGCTATTGTCCAGAGTTAAACCAGCTGTATGACTACAGTATTTGTCAGCGGCCATACCCATCGATAATGGAACTTTATACTGTCTAAATAAGTAACATATTGCTTCCCTAAATTTGTTGCATTTGACAATAGCTAGTAAATTCCATTCATTCAAACATATATCTCAAATTCAAATGTTTAATCCCATTCAGTCTTTGGCAAAAGGTAAACTAAAGTGCTAGTTTTGTGTAATATGTCCGTTGTCTGTTTTACTCATGCTGGATGTTTTTCGTTCTTAACGAAACAAGCTTGATAATGTTTCGGAGAGGTGCTACATACCTCCTATATACCTACAGTATGGGCAATATCAGTCAGAGGGTATAATCTTAGGCCGTGTATATATGCAAACCTATTTGTAGAGTGGCAGTTTAACTTTTCCAAAATTACTGAACCTGCTACCAAATCAAAGAGGAGAGGTTTAGAGGGGAAAAAAATCACCACAATATTGACTTATCATGTGGAAGGATGACTTTTCTTGTATATTAAGCTGTTTTTGCAATAATCTGACAAAATTCTGTGGTCTGTTTTCACGTAGGCCTTTGCCTATCAATAAGTCACCAACATTAGTTAAAGTGCTATGTGAAGCTGCAGTACAGTAGCATTGGCTGACAGAACAGTACGGACTGGCATACATCCAACTTTTGGAAAATTTAGTGCAAAACTTTTGTTGTGTTGATGTTGAGAACCCCTAGCAGGTAAAAACATCTTAAAAAACATTTTTTCACATGAAAATTCTATTATTTGTGTTTATGAAGTAATTTGGTAGAACACCAAAACTATTCATAAGCCCGTTTCAAAGGATGTTTTAAAGTATTTACTATACAAACCTAGGCCAAGGTACTTGCTTTTGGATGTCTCCTGCCTAATAGTGAATCTTTTAAAATTACTGAAAAACATCACTTCATTTACTGTGGAGAAATCATAACAAGTCAAAATGCCCTACGAATTATTTTTCACACAAGAATTCTTCCTATTTGTGTTTATCAAGTAATTTGGTAAAAATTGGCACTATTCATAAGCCTTTTTTAATTTTTAAAAGATGTTGGCAAATATTCAACTTAACGTTATGCAATGCTATGCCAATTTGTTTGCTTAAATTGGAGGTTGCCTTCCAGATTGTCAATTTTACAAAAATACTGCAAAACTTTATTATATTGATGTAGAGAAATGTTCCCTAACAGGTACTGTAAAAATGTCTTTAAGGTGAATTTCAGTCGAGGAACATGTCTTCTAAATCATTTAAGCCATTTCAAACCATTTTCATTCATATTCTTGACATTTTGAAATGAATTTCTCGTGGGCAACATGGTACATGTTCAAACTTCCCGCCCAACAGAGTTTTTAACACTATGCATGTATATGAAGGGCGTGGCCATTATGATGTAACTGACCCTGATCTCTGACGCGTGTGACTTTCCAATTGTGTTTATAAAGTACTTTGATAAAATTGTGACATTATTGATGTAGAGCATTGCTGCTGTGTGACATACAGTATTCTACTTCTGTAATGGTAACAGCTTAAAGTAACATACTGTACACTCAGTGTATATCATGCAAGCACCACAGAGATACCATGGATGTGTTCACTTGTCAGCACATATATTGTGCTTGTGTGGAATGTTGGAGCCTCTGTGATTTTTTCCCTCTGTGATTTTTTCCCTCTTAGTTGTTCATGGGCCCTATGGACCATTTTATGAATCATACAAACAGTTCCTCTCCAAAAGATTCTGTTGTACAGAGGTAACTATCAGTTATGTAGTAATGCTTGAATAGTATTTTTCCACAGTGTTCAGGAAATTTTGATCCATAGTTGTTTTGGGTCTTATAGGCTTGTCCTCTTGCTGGTTCCATAATGTACAAGGTTGATAGGTTGTTATATAAATACTTGATAGTGATTCGTATCAGTGTTTAGTAAGTTTTAGTACAAGGCCCTGCTTGGTAGCCCAATTGTGAAAGTATGGAAAGTGCTCCATACTGGTTCTATTGTACACTGTTTATGGCTTTTCATAATGATACTTGGAAATTGATTCTTTTACAGTTCACTGTGAGCTACAGTAGAATTGCTGCTGTAGTTTCTCCAATTGCAGCACTTTGTTTTTATCTGATTCATGACTACATTCCATTCAGATTGACCCTTTTAACTTTTATAATTATGCTTCAGACAACCATGTAAAAATAGTGAAATGGGTTGTTGGAATGACAACTACCGTATACAATTTTCTGGAAATCAAGGCCTGAATCCAGCCAAAGCAGTATGAAGAGCAACTGGTAGACAATGGTGGGGTGTGTACCTCTAAAAATTGCAGGTACAGTAACAATATACTGTACATAGTATGGGTCAGGAAGAATGAATGTTGCCTGCTCAGTGGGAATGGTTGGATTATTCACATTTACTGTACTGTGACCATAACCTGCTAAGAATTCCTTCCTCTGCTACAAGAAATGTTAGTCTTCCATTAGCACAAATTGCCCGAAGTGATTTATTTTGAGGGGTTCTGTCAATTTATGTTGCAAAACATAAAATCTCAAATTTGTGTTAGGTTGTACAATAACCATTTTACTGCAAACAGTAAAACCAGGTGTTTTCTTGCGTATTTTTGGAATTTTAGATGTACACTCTGAAAATATCGGGGGCTGACAGATCCCCCTCTTTACAGTCTGCTTAATATTGTATCCTGCTGGGTGAGCAGTCCTCATGTTTTTGTCACATAGTGTTCAAGGGCTACCATTAGATGATAAAGTTGTGGACTCGTTCATTTTCGTGTAGACTGTCAGAAATGCTAGCGCTATCACAATGAATAACAAGAGCCCAAGGGGCAAGGGCACTATGGTTCCGTGCATGAAGATTATTACAGTTGCAACCCTTGAAGAGATTGTGTGCATTTGCAAAAAATTAAAAACATTGAAAGTTCATGTCCAAAAGCTAAGAACGTCTTTGAATTGCACCATCTGGGCAATTTGGGAAAGTGAGTGAATTTCAAGTGGTGCATTCTGTCACACGATTTCAAAGTCTTGTAACAGAATGACGAAAAGTGTAAAGTACGTTAGTTTAGTGTTTGACATTTTTATTTAACATAACTGTGTGAGCAGTGCTTTGAACAAGTCAATGAGGAGTACTGAATATTCAGCTCGTCAAAACAACTGATGTATGCACTTTATTTAAGTACCAGACTTAAGTGTTTAGTCAACTGGAGAAGGTAAAAAAAGAAAGAAAATGAAACCTGTAGATTCATGGGGTGACTGGATCTATGCTTAATCACTGGCACATTCATTAGACCTACATTTACTGTACCTGTCTCAACAAAGGACAACTATGCACTGTTTGATCAATTTACCAACAAACAGTTTAGCTCAAATAACTCTGAACTATTTCTACGTGCTGATCAATTCTTGGAATCTTTCAATTCTATATTCGTAATCTGAGAATTGCTTTTCATAATGTAAATCATTATTTCTGTGGATAAAAGACATGCATAAAATACTGCATGTAAATAGAATATTTGTCTGTTAAGTTAGACTGGCAGTTACAGTAGTGAGCAGGAGAATGGCAGCACCCTTATTGCAGTGTCGTTCAAAGGACTGCTTGTTACAACCAACATGTTTCGATCAAACTAATTTTGACATCAGGCATTTAATGGCAATTAAGTTAAGCAGCAAGATTTTTTGATGGCAAAACTTGACATTTGATATCATGTTTCTGCTAGTCTTTGGAGTAAATACAATTTCCTCCAGGGCTGTTGCTTCCATCGAGTGAGTTGTTAGAGATCTTTCATCCTCCTTGATTGTGTAGCTGGAGGATCTATGGTGGGCCCTGTGGGACAAATATCCATATTATTTGTGCATTTTAAATTTTGCACATATACATTATGATCCAATCAGAAGGACATATTAATGTGAGCACATATCAGCCTTCTGATTGGCTCATAATATAAATATGTGTATAAATTTGATTTAATAATGTGTATATTTGAATTTATACACCCATGTATTTGATTCAATGCACTCATATTATTAGGGATGCACCGGATCCTAATTTTTAGATCCCACCGAACCGGATGTGGCCGGACCTTACCTGAAATCCGGCAGGATAAAATCCGGCCGGACGGGATTTTTTATGATGCTTTTGAAACACTAGAACTGTACAACGTTTCTACAGTATGCTTCAAAATGCAACCTGCAATGTACAAAGGACCTAGGGACTATTATGCGACATTTATGCTTCAATTAGTGTACACTTAACTTTTCATTCACCAATAACTTGTTTGCACTGTCATGTTCTACAACCCATGTTGTCACTACTTGAGTGCCATTAAATGGAATCTTGTGGAAAAAAATGCTGAATAATTTGCAGCTGTTCTATGAAATTAAAAACAGGTTAGTCCAAAACTGTCTTTGGTAGACTGTGAATTTTCATACATGTGGTTGCCTTTAGCCCACAGTATCTCATAATTACAGTGGTGTACTATTTTGACATGGGTACTAGATAGTCTCTTCATGCAACCCCACGGCATACTGTAGCTATATGGGCCTGTGAGCACCTGTCTGCTGTCACACTGGTAAATCACTCGTCACATGTTTCCATGCACCAAATGAAACTCTTCAGTTCGCTATACTTTATCCCTTTTTTAAACAATTAAATTGTCAACTTATTACATAAGTTGTGTTTTACACTGTTATTGTTCAATCTTTCCTTTCATATCTTCCTTTTAATTTTTGATAGATGCTTTATGTCAACACTCTCTGGTAAGACAATTGTGACAAAATGTCGGAAAAAATCTGGCTGGACTTTGAAAAATATCACTATGCATGTATATGAAGGGCATGGCCATTATGATGTAACTGACCCTGATCTCTGACGCGTGTGACTTTCCAATTGTGTTTATAAAGTACTTTGATAAAATTGTGACATTATTGATGTAGAGCATTGCTGCTGTGTGACATACAGTATTCTACTTCTGTAATGGTAACAGCTTAAAGTAACATACTGTACACTCAGTGTATATCATGCAAGCACCACAGAGATACCATGGATGTGTTCACTTGTCAGCACACATATTGTGCTTGTGTGGAATGTTGGAGCCTCTGTGATTTTTTCCCTCTGTGATTTTTTCCCTCTTAGTTGTTCATGGGCCCTATGGACCATTTTATGAATCATACAAACAGTTCCTCTCCAAAAGATTCTGTTGTACAGAGGTAACTATCAGTTATGTAGTAATGCTTGAATAGTATTTTTCCACAGTGTTCAGGAAACTTTGATCCATAGTTGTTTTGGGTCTTATAGGCTTGTCCTCTTGCTGGTTCCATAATGTACAAGGTTGATAGGTTGTTATATAAATACTTGATAGTGATTCGTATCAGTGTTTAGTAAGTTTTAGTACAAGGCCCTGCTTGGTAGCCCAATTGTGAAAGTATGGAAAGTGCTCCATACTGGTTCTATTGTACACTGTTTATGTCTTTGGTAGACTGTGAATTTTCATGCATGTGGTTGCCTTTAGCCCACAGTATCTCATAATTACAGTGGTGTACTATTTTGACATGGGTACTAGATAGTCTCTTCATGCAACCCCACGGCATACTGTAGCTATATGGGCCTGTGAGCACCTGTCTGCTGTCACACTGGTAAATCACTCGTCACATGTTTCCATGCACCAAATGAAACTCTTCAGTTCGCTATACTTTATCCCTTTTTTAAACAATTAAATTGTCAACTTATTACATAAGTTGTGTTTTACACTGTTATTGTTCAATCTTTCCTTTCATATCTTCCTTTTAATTTTTGATAGATGCTTTATGTCAACACTCTCTGGTCAGACAATTGTGACAAAATGTCGGAAAAAATCTGGTTGGACTTTGAAAAATATCTGTGGGCAACCGGAACCAGATTTTATTTCACTATCCAGCCAGACCACTCAGCCGGACCAGATATCCGGTGCATCCCTATGTAATATGGAATATCTGTCCCACAGTGCCTAGTATAGCGAGACCCTATCCATTTTGTTACATTAAATATCTGAGTCATTCCCTGCATGTATGATACTGTATATGAAGCATAGTCAATCATTAACTTATTGACATGCGAATGTAGTGTAGTGTGAGCTGGTACATAAAATATTGCACTGCTGGTACCAGCTTATGCTAGTATACATACAAACCTTAAAAAGGACTTTGCAAAATGGTCTGTTGCTAATTCACTAAAATTGTGATATATGTTCTTGATTTTATCAAGTATTGCAGCAAAAACACTGACTAGAAAATATTAGACACTAATAGAGCAGTGCTTGCACACAAATAAACTGTATGCTGTTCTATTAAAGATTTGCAAAAAGATATGATACTTAAGATTATTCACTGAGTGTAAATATTGCATAATTTTGATTTCTCTTTAATCTTGGTCTATATTTACAGATAAATGCTAAATCATACTTTAAATTGCTTAGCATTAGTTAAATACATCCCAATCTGTTACTTCTGTATCCAGCCAAATTTCAATTACAGGTTAACATATAAATTTTCTCATGACGTTTGTCCTTAGAGGGAAAATGCCGTTACTTAAAACTGAATTAGTATATCTGTGCGGCTAGTTCATGAATGGCTCTTTTTCATTGTGTGATATCTTTTTTTTTTTTGGGGGGGATGATTTGCTCAGTTTTACAGCATAACATCTTGCTTATGCAGAGCTGATATTCAGCAGCTTCACAGAAAATAATCATAAGAGAAATGAGAAGAGAATTGCAACATTTTGATGATTCTTCAAAACAAAGTAGGGACAGCTGTTTTTTTCCCTTTAACTTGGCATCAACACTTAAAAAAGAAAAAAGAACTGTGATTGACCTCACCATGCACTAAGAAATGAACTTACCAAGTGTTATTGCCAATGTCATCCACTGTATTAGAACCAAAAGAAATAAGCCACTATACATAATATAGTTCAGTTCTCACAGTCTTTCATTTGTTCAACCAGAAGCTCACTTCACATCTGTGTACAATCAAATCACATATATAGCATTGAAAAGCTTTGAGAGCAACCACAGACAGCGGTACCACAGCTGACCTTGTTGTCACCAGTAATGAATTCCAAGTGAAAGCTGGCTGTGCCATGCACAGTAAATGAATCAAACTTGGTTCTCCATAGAGACACACACTTGGTAGGCAGTCAGGTGGGTACTGACCTTGTAACAGAACTTCACATGCCACCTGTTTGTTCCAAGCTAACATGCACAGGTTGAAAGACTTCTCAAGTTAAAGACAAAGCAATGAACAAGTTCAGTTTTCCTTTTATGAAATATGTCAACAAAAGTTTGCAAATACACTGTAGAACATTTGAGGCTACCTGCTGATCCAGCGGAGCCAATCTTGAACAAAGCTCGATAGCTAAGGTTTTCTTTTTTTTCACTCCCTTGTACGTACTTGGACTCACTGGTAAAAAGTTCAGGCTTTTAAGTGTTCTGGACAGGGAAAAGTTAAAAATAGAAAAAAGTTCCAGTTGAGTAACTGACTTTGAAGTTATTTGTAGTCTGCAATAGCCTTAAGATGAGCCATCTGTAGATTGACTATTGTAGTGAGTCACTTGCTGTAGTTAAAGCAACATGTTTGATTCCAATAGTGATGATTGGACATGGACTGCAGTGTAAGCATCACTATTGATGATATTGTGATATTATGATATTTTCACTGGTGTCAAATCTGAAGGTGAAATAAGCACTTGAA